>MU105826.1:71870-279922 GCA_012274485.2 Sinapis alba | reverse complement strand
TATGCAAAGAACAAGAAGAAGGTTGTCTACATAGGGAGGGTGAATTGGGCTACACTGGTATAGCCATAACTCACTTTTGTGTTTCTTATTTCAATCATCAATGGCACATTAATGCTCCATATCCCAGACACCATCATCTCATTAACTTCTTCATTCTATATATATCTGCAAGTAAATGTGTGTATATATCTATTGGTGTACCCATAACATCTACATGGACTTGTTTTGGTTATTTTTACTGTCTTGCTTGCATGAATATCAGTAAATAACGTTTGTACCCATCTTACACTGTCCAGATATAAGCTTTTCATTTTTTTTCTTAGTTTTTATATAGAAAGTGAATTATTTGTCCTATTCTTGATAAAGAGAAAAAGTGAGGAAACTTTATCACTGAATCAGTTTAAATACATTTTTTTTCTTTTTGTTTCATTGGTCAGCGTTTTCTGTAAGAAATATCGCAAGAAGGCTTTATTGTATATGCCTAAAAGCAAATGACGTCATTACAATAACATAGTAATTTGTTATTTATGGCATGATAAGTATCATCATTATGTTCATTACTTCACTAAACGTGTACCATGGTGACTTCAAAATTTAACTTTAAGTATTTATATTTTATACTATAATCTTGTATTTTTATAATTAATTTAAATTCATAAAACTTTATAAATAACTACTATATACATAAAAGGGCAATTCTCTTAAATAGTCATTTTTAAGTTTTTGTCACAAAAATAGCCCTCAAAAAATAAAATGACAAAATAGACTTTTTTTTTTTTTTGAAATTTTGAATTTTTTTTTTTTTTTTTTTGAAATTTGAAACTCTAACCCCAAACCCACCCCTTAACTCTAAACTCTAAAGTCCAAATTAGTTAACCTTAGGGGTATAAATACATATAAATAAATTTTTTAGCTTCTAAAAAAAAACATTTTGGTCACTTTCTTCCTTAAAAACTATTTTTGTGACAAAAAACTAAAAGGGGCTATCTAAGAGAATTTCTCTACATAAAATATTACAACAATATTAATTAAAAATATTAGACCAAAATATAAAGTTTTACATAGACATACATGATTAAATAATAAATTATAAGTAAAATACTACATTATTCTATAAAACTATTTTGTAATATTTTCATATAATTTTTAAGGATGATAAACGATAAAATATTTATAAACATTAAATATGATGTATAATTGTAAAGAACAAATGCAAATAAAAAAATGAAACTTTAAATTTTAAAAAAAAAAAATTTTAAAAACATATATTTAAATTATAGAGTGTCTTTTGAAGATGTTAGTAACTTTCATTATCACTAGTTCGTAAATCTACCATGGTGTTTACTATTGTAAGTTCTGTTAGTTAAGTATCTACATATTATAGGCCTGCATTTTATTTATCTAGTATGCTCTTTATAAAATTAAACATACAAGAAAGTTAATATATATATAATTTTTGTTGTGCTTTTAATCGTTTGGACATATTTTTAGCAACAGCTGAAAACTGGATTTTGGTGAAATTGATGCACATACATGTGATGTTACCGAAAACCATTTGCGTCTATAAATTTACCAAAGCTAGTATTGAAAATTTTAAAAGGTGATTATAGATTTATACTACAGTTTACAAACGAATACACACACAAAAAATAGACGCTTTTATTCTCATCCTTTAAATTTGATGAAATGTCATAAAAACTTAGGAGTATTAAATGGTTTTCCCCATTGATTCAAAGGTTATCACTTTGCCTTATATACAAACATAAACCTGACGAGAAATCTATATAATAAGGTAAATCACCGAATTTTACTATAAGCAAATAAATAAATACAATATACGCATATATCTTCCAGTAATGTGAATGTTTCTATTAAGTCTTAATCAGTCCTCAAAATTCAAATTAGAAGAAGAAGATCTCATGTAATAATTAAGGTCGCATATAAGAGTTGCAAATATTCAAATAATAAGCATTTTGCATATTCTTCATATATAAGCCTCGTGAAGTTACATTTACCAGACGTGCCATGTACATGTGCATACAACTCCATGAATATTAACGTCAAGGTAACTAATCACCAGCTTTGTCAGTTTGCGTCACTCTAGAACGGGATTATATAGATAAGTTACGTATTTCCATGGATAATTTTGAGTTAGTACGTTAGGTTGAGAATCGAAATAGGAGATGATTGCGAGCATTCATTTAAAGTTACAGTTTGTGAATTCACGCTGGTTTTAGACAGATGTATGTGGGCAACAAACACTAAACAATTTTTTTTTCTCTGTTTTATTCTCTAATGACACTGTTTTTTCAAGTTTCTATGTGTATCCTTGTAATTAAGTATCCTTAAAATATCATTTTCTTGAATTAAAATCACAATTAATTATTTAAGCGTTGAACCACTTTTGAACATGTTAGGATCGCGCATGATTTTTTTTTTTTAAACATCATCACTGATATATAAAATATAAGAGTTAATCCTTCAGTTGTCATTTAGTTTTAACCTGTAAATCTATGATAAGTCTAAGTTTAAGAGCATCCTACTTAAAGTAAGTACTTAATTTTAGCATTATGATATGTTGGATTTTAAATATTACACTTTGAATTACGTCAAACTTTCTTATGCGTAACTATACATTTACCCGTGAAACCTCGCTGCAAAGAGGTCACATACAAATGTAATTTAATATAATTATTAAATTTTCGTACTAAAATGGCGTTTCTATCTAATCCTAACCAATTGTGTTCTTCGACCTCTCTTATCAATGATCATTACACAATGCATTTCTTAATAACATATTACTTGTTCTTCTTCCAAAATAGTTGGATGTCATGTCTTTTTATCATTGCTTTGAGAACCCGATCGGGCTAACCAATCGACCAGTTGGACCATAACTCTCTTTTACTAATTTTGAATTGTGATAAAAACCGGATTTGAATTAAACTAGTAAATCTGGTTAAAATGATTAAGTTCATCAAAAACGTGTTCTAATTCGATATTAAAATCTGTTTTTTCAAAACTAAATTAAAATAAAAAATGTAATTTTAAAAAATCATATTAATTTTAAATATATATATATATATATATATATATCTAAATAAATTAACTTCATTATATTTTTATACTATTTTTGAAGTTTTCAATTTATTTTTATATCATTTTCAGATTCTAGCAATGATTTACAGTTTTATAAAAATAATTTTATAGTTATATATATACTTAATTTAAAAGTTAGATTAAAATTTAAAACAAGATTGAACCGGCTTGACCAATCTGACTGTTGATTTAACTATAATGCTAAGTCAATGTCCCATATGGTTTTTAAAACAGTGATTTTTATTTTGCTAAGAAAAAAAAACATTTGTTGATAATTAACACAAGGGAGAATTTAGCCATGCGTGCCAACATGAGCTGTATGTGTAAAGACATCAACATATATTTTAGGTGCTTAAATATTTTTTCATAAAAATTACATGTTTGGTATTGCTTTTAAATATCACATGTTTTTTTTTTCTTTGGGAAGGGGGAGGTTTTCTAAATTTTACTAAATTCCTTTTCCTAATAATATTCTAGTATCAAGTGCCTACTTTCGAAAATAACAAATACAAGTTTAATGGTTTAAAAATTACTAAATTAAATCGATGACCAGCATGACGAGAAGACGCACTATATAACAACAACCCTTGAGCCAAGAAGCATTAGTGGTGAAAATACACTACAACTCCTCCCACACTTCAAAAAAAAAAAAGAGTTTGTGAGATTTCAGTTAGGTTTCTTTTACACTCGCTACTTGAAATTAGATTCTTGTCCTCAAAGAAACCTTTAAACTATTTACCTTATCTCTTTCCGAACTACAAAGTTTAGATTTTTTCAAACGGTGGAGATCAGAACCAATGGAGATCAAAGCTGAAACGATGCAAAAGTCAAAGTTTAAAAGAATATGTGTCTTCTGTGGAAGCAGCCAAGGCAAAAAGAGTAGTTACCAAGATGCTGCTGTTGATCTCGGCAACGAACTGGTAATACATGAATTTCAACTTATTATATCTTTGGCTCTGCTGGTGGGTCTTGAGATAAGATTATGAGCTTCTTTGCTTTCATTATGTTCTGTAAACGGTAATGTTTTCGGGTTTTGGTATGTTCACATGATGTTTGTGAATGTGTATGTTGTGTAGTTTTGCGAATGCATAGCATTTTCCAAGATGTTTGAGTCTAAAAGCTTCGATTTTGTTTTTTTCTTGCACTTATTAGTTTAACAAATCTAGGTTTCATGTGTAACTCTGTTTTATTATCTCTTCTTTTTTTTTTTTGAAAGAACTCTGTTTTATTCTTGTCTTTTTTGTTCTGCAGGTTTCAAGGAATATTGATCTAGTCTATGGAGGTGGGAGTATAGGATTGATGGGTATGGTTTCACAAGCTGTTCATGATGGTGGTCGTCATGTTATTGGGTAACTTTCTTATAGTTAAATCACTTAAAGTACTTACTCTCTTTTGATCTCTCCTCTTAATAGCTTATTGAACTTTATGTTTAAGATCATACAACAGAAAACTGTCTTTTGAGTTTGTGATAAAACAAAGGAACTATTGGGTTATGTTGTTGATTACTTCAAACTAAACCTCTTTTTGTCATCTTATTGTCACTCTACAGAATCATTCCCAAGACCCTCATGCCTAGAGAGGTATGAATTTTTCAAGTTTTTTTAATAAACATTGTTATTTGTTTATTAATTTGTCTTTTAATTTCTGTTTTCTTCTCAGCACATCCCCATTCAAACCCATATTAGTCTTCAGTCTTTGCTTCTGTTTTACTCTTCTCCCTATTATTATAATCCCCTTTACTTGAACCTCATGATTATAAGTACTTTCTCTTTTCTGCCTCCTATTCTTTTCCATTAGGTATCCTGAAATAGAATATATGAAGAAAATGATTAGAGAGATGCTAACTAGATTAGGTTTCTGTAAAACGAAATGTATGTAAGAGATTTTCAAAAACATCCAAATATCAGGATTACTTGCATAGCCATCATTGCTTTTGCCTGTAGAAGAGTCCAAAGTTGCTTTTGTCCTTTAACTACTTTTAATTATTACTTCCTTTTATTTAAAAATTTGGTGGATGCTCTTTGTTATGGCAGTTGACTGGTGAAACAGTGGGAGAAGTAAGAGCAGTTGCAGATATGCACCAAAGGAAAGCTGAGATGGCTAAGCACTCTGATGCGTTTATTGCTTTGCCAGGTTTTGTTTTAAACCCCATCCACCCAATTTTTACAATATATGTATATATTATTTTTTTGGTCAACAATATATGTATAATTGTAAACTTCAAAATTTCTTCTAATGCGCTTATTGCCTTGCCAGGTTTTGTTTTCAACCCCATCCACCCAATTTTTACAATATATGTATATATACATTTTTTGGTCAACAATATTTGTATAATTATAAACTTCAAACTTTGCTTTTCTTCTAATAAAAGTAGTGATGATATAGGAAAACTAGTCAAACTCTGGTGACACAAGGAACCTGACACCAGTTTAGGCCTCTTAATAAATGATAAATGGGAAAATTCAAAGTTTATAAAATGAATATTTGTTCATGAAAGTAGACTGATCTGCAAAAGAGAGAAGAAAAGAATTTGGTAAAAACATGATTTCTTGGTCAAGCTGCAGTGTGAAAGCTACTCTGAAAAGTTTTCTTTATTTTTTGAATGGAAAAATGTAAAATAATAAAAGTCACATACTCTTAAAGATAAAAGCCTTGACCCATCAACATCTGTCATCTGGCACTTAAAATTAGATATTTTTTCTCTTCTCGTTTACTCAGTTGATTGCTCTGCTTTTTTAACATAGCGGTACCCTCTGTATAGCTTGAGTAGTCTTTTTTTTTTTTGCTTAAAGAGCTTGAGTAGTCTTGCTGTGACCAATATTTTCTCCTTACCCATTTCAAGCTAAGAGACAAAACCTGAAACAGTCCCACAAATAGCATTGCCCACACTGAATCTGAATCAATAATGGAAAGTCAAGTTCTTTGCTTTAGTAATCATATTGACACCAATGTACTAACTAACTGTAACAGAGATGTAGAAGAGTCTATCATTTGGTTTTCTTGTGTACAATGACACACTATTGACTTGACCATGTCATATTAATAAATTAGTCTGATCTCTTTTAACAAAACAAAACAAACCTAAAGTGTTGTGTGGGTAATTGCAGGTGGCTATGGAACCCTTGAAGAATTGCTTGAGGTCATAACTTGGGCTCAGCTTGGAATACATGAAAAGCCGGTAAGAAAACAAACCCTCTTCAGATTTTTCAAGAAAGATTCAAACTTTAAATGAAAATTCAAGAACCGAAAAATACTAAAACATTTATTTCTGCAGGTGGGTTTGCTAAATGTGGATGGATACTACAACTCTCTGCTCTCGTTCATCGATAAAGCCGTTGAAGAAGGATTCATTAGCCCGACTGCTCGTGAGATCATTGTCTCTGCTCCTACTGCTAAAGAGCTTGTGAAGAAGCTGGAGGTAATTAAAGTAAAATCAAGTTGGATTGTTTCTGAATTTCTCCATAATATCATACATTGTTATTGTTTGTTGCAGGAATACGCACCTTGCCATGATAGTGTAACGTCTAAGCTTTGTTGGGGGATTGGAGAATGATCAAGATATCAAGAACTAATATATCTATTATTACTATCTAAATATTTTTATATATGGATAATGAAAATGTCGAAGATTTTCATGAATTCGATCTTACTAAAAAAGGAAAGGATAGATTCTGATTAGTTGGGTTAAAGTTTATGTAAATTATTAGTGCTACTACTGTCTTTTAACTCCAAACTATAATGTTTTGGCCTGATTTTTCTGATAAGTTGATCTTATCGGCTAAGTGATAGTCTTGTCACAACAAAATAGTGATGCATGTGGAATGTTGAGGCAAAGTTAGATGGAGTGGTTGAGTATGAATGTGAATAGATGATGTTGAAACCTAACTTATTATACGTTCCAAGTTAAAGATAGGATGATGAGAAAAAAGATGTACGACTTATACTTATCCACAGTTTCAGGAGTTTGATCGTTGAGTAACCAACAGAAAAAAATAGTTATATGACCAAATCAATCAATCACTCAAATCAACAGGAAAAATGTGATTTATACTTCTCCACAGTTTCAGAAGTTAATGTTTTATCACAGGACCTAAGAGGCAGGCAACAACAACACAAGCTAGACTAATCACAGTGAGGTACAAGTGTAACAACAACCTTCAAGGCCTTTCTTCACGAACTACAGTGTAGCCTCTCGCCTACTATCACAAGCAAACCCATAATGTTCATAGAGCAAATATGAAGGTGCCATGATGCTTATGACAAACACCAATGGCTTGAAACTGTATCCCTATTTAGTATCTATAAACTTAAAGATGTAAAGATAGCATAACACAGATCCAATACTATGAAAACAACACATGAATTCAGTGAACTGGATTATCTCAATACAAGGTGCTGAAGTTGGTGGTGTATATTACAGGTATTGTTCAAAAAAAGAGCCTATAATTCGTACACGACAGCTGTTAATACATGAGAATAGAACATTCAAGATTTTTCTTACCAGCAGCGGAATGAGCGAGAACTAAATCAAACGCTGACAGCAGTCTATCACGAAAACTAATCTAACGGGGTGCCTCTCTTGAACGGCACTTTAACCTTGAAGCTTCCAGCTCTTGTTTTAATGTCTCTATCTCACTGAGCAACGCTGCATTTTCCTAACTCAAGAGACAGAGAAGTAATGAGCTACAAACATCCAATATAAAAAGGATTGTCGATTTGAATTCTCTGATTTGAGAATGTCACCTTATGTAATGACTCTAGCTTTTGATTGAGAGTAAAGGTGTTTCCATTCCCAGATGAAGACTCTTTGATCTGTACAAGAACAAACAATGCTCTAAAAGATCAACCAAAAACAGAGAATGGCAGTGTTTTGCACTGATGCTTCTTGATCAACGGGTAAACCAAACCTTCCATAATCCAGAAGCTACGAGCATATTAACAAAGACATAGAGCCAACAAAATAACCATTTAAGAGACCATAGGAATGCACTAACCACGAAAACAATGCAAGTAGAGAGCAGAACCATAAGTAGTACATTCCTAAAGCAAAAAGAATAAAAAAAGGAAAAAGAAACTTTGTCTACATGGAGGAGGAGGTTAGAGAAACAGTACCAGTGCCAGCTCTGTGTTACACTTAGAAGCTTTCTCAGCTTCACTGTCAAACATTCTCCGCCATTCTGCAGATTCATCCATTGCCTCCCTATTCGCCAAATCAAACTGTCTCCTACAAACCCAAAATGCAGATCAGATACTAAAGGTCGATTCAGAGGCAACTGCAAACATAAAGTCTGAAACTTTCAACGAAACTGACGAACCCTTATCACCAAAAACCCAATACTTGTAGCAAATACTACCCCGATTTGAGAAAAGAGAGGAGGAGAACCTTAAGCGTTCTGTGTCATCAGAAGATAGAGTGTAATCGATTGTCCACAGCCTTAAGTAAACAGCGACGCCAAGAACGAGAGCTAGAACCAGACCCACTAGTATCGTCTTTCTCTCAGATCCTCCTCCCGCCATCCTTCCTCCTCCTTCCCTCATCAGAGGCAACATCAACGAGCTAAGAGACGACGGTTTGATTTCTGATTGAAAAGTAAAGACGGTTTTGTCAAACCGGAGATTATTTTAACTAAACCGTAATAGAACCGATAGTTTAATATGTACATTTGGCATGGTTGATTTGGAACTTTTTTAGGGGGTGTTATTCAATAATAGATTTAAAGTTCAGTCTTTAAATTTTAAAATATATTGTTATTCAATGATTAATTTTAAATTATTTATTAAAATCTAATGTTATTAGTCTTTGTATTTGAAAAAATCTTTAGTAATGGATTTTAGAATTTAGTATTATTGGTTCTTGAATTTATAATTTCTATATTAATAGAATTTGAAATCCATTGTTATTCATTTAAATAGAGTTAAGTGTATACATGCGGTTAAACAGAGTTAAGTATATATCTGATAAATAGAGTTAAGTGTATACATGCGGTTAAATACATTTAAATAGAGTTAAGTGTATAGCTGCAGTTAAATAGAGTCAAGTGCATATCTGATAAATAGAGTTAAATGTATACCTTCAGTTAAATATTTTTATTGGGAATATACTCTAACTATGTTAATTGATTTGTGTTTTTCCATGTTTTCCAGTGAAGCAAAGGATGGGTTTTTTACTAGAAAGTGATATGGGGGTATTCATGATCACAATATAGAAGGTGAGTTCTTTGTTACTTTGGAAGCTGGGGGTTATCACAATAGTTTACTGCGGTCTACAAGAATGCCAAGTATGTGAGCAAGTTTAGGAAGTCAACAAAGCAGAACAATTTTGTGAGAAGGATGAGATGAAGCGGAAATATCTTTTCAAAGGATCAACGTAAACAATTTTCGTGTAGTTTATCCTAAGAATAACTAAAAGGTACTCACATATGCCATGGACTTTATAACTCACACATGCATTTACATTTATCTCTTTTCATTCTCCCTAGAAGACCAAGAGCAAAACAAAACATAGCTTTTCTCTAATATGTTTACGTAAAAACTTAATGTTAACAACAGATTTATAATTAATCCAACTCTCAAACTAGATTTTTTTTTATCAATCTCAAAAGTCTTATTATGTCTTTTTCTCTCTTTTCCAATAAATGTTGAGAGCTTTGCAAATCTGTCAAGAACACTTAACAGTTGTAAAGGAGAGTCCTCTTATTCACGATATCGTGACAGTACTTATATTTAACGACATAGTATGTAACCTACAGCTATACACACCAAGTTACAGAACGTAACCGACCTATAGATGGCCAAATACTTCTTGAATGTTACAAACATCCGACTTAAATAGAAAAATCATTGTTTTGTTAAAATGGGTGAAAAACATATATAATTGTGAGATTATATTGAAACTATTGAATATGTCATTATAATTTCTAAAATGAATAGTAAATCATATAGATAAAATTGTTGTAAACAATTATGAACCTTAATGCTATTTCAGGTAAATTAAATTAAAATTTTAAAATAAATTTGTACCTTTAATTTATTTACACACCCGGACGGGTTGGTTTATCCTAATATCCTATATAGTTATATTTTATTTGGATTTTAGACATTATTTTAAGAAATTTGACAATCTTGAATTTCTCTCATTTATTTCCCTTTATTTCATCTATTTTAAATGGATATGTGGGTTTACTCTTACCTCACCATTTACCTTATTATTAATTTATAATAACAAATACTATACTAAATATACGAAGATTATATTTGATAGTAAACAACTTCAAAACACGTATTTTTTCTAATCTATGAATCGCCAGCCAGACAAGGTAGATGGATCTCGGGTCATTGTATATTATTGATATGCACAATTTCCTCTGTGTGTGGCTCCTTTATACGTTCTCTCTTTGTGAATTCTTTTCTGTCACTCTCACTCCAACTCTAATATGTTGGTCAAGACTAACTATATTTATAAATGATTTTTAAAAGAAAACTTGAATGATTTATAAGACTTTTTATGTGGTGATCATTACCTTTTCATGTCTAAAGGAATTGGGTTACACATTTTGTTTTTTGATTTCCGCTGTCTTAGCTATTGGTTACGGTTCTCCACCTTCAGTGTGATGTATCTTTTATATGCGGAGAAACATATTCAATGTGTTCGGATACAACTTTCTAAATATATATGTGATGTATTATTCTCTTATGTGCATCATCCGGAGACAAAAAATAATAAGAAATCTCAGACATCATATTAAAAACCTGATTGATTCGAAAATTCATTTTACACCACCAGATAAAAACGAATTTATGTGGAAATTTGTATCAATATGCATATTAAACATGTTAGTATCCAAAAACCCAACAAATATACAAAATGTAAAGTATATTAATCAAAACTCTCACCCCGCACGAAGCGCAAATCTCAACCTAGTTTTTAAATACTGTAACATGGTCCTATAAAACCCAATCTTTTTATACATATAGATATCCGAATAAAAATTAGAGAAATTCCCTTAGATAGCAATTTTTAGTTTGTTTGTCACAAAAATAGTTTTTAAAGAAGAAAATGACCAAAATATTTTTTTAAGCTAAAAAATGCATATAAATAAATTTATACCCTTAGGATTAACTAATTTAGACTTTAGGGTTTAGAGTTAAGGGGTGGGTTTAGGGTTTAGGGTTTCAAATTTCAAAAAAAAAATATAAAAAACCAAATTTCAAAAAAAAAAGAAGTTTATTTTGGTCATTTTATTTTTTTAGGACTATTTTGTGACAAAAACTTAAAAAAAAAGCTATTTAAGAGAATTGCGCTAAAAATTAAATATTTGTAACCTAAATTCCAAAAACCCCGATTAATCCAAAGAAAATCCGAATGGATGGATATCTAAAATGATATACAAAGGGTAAATTCGTCATTAACTCATTTTCGTAAACCCTAGTTTCGACTCCATATCATCAATCTCCTTCAAAACCCATTTCTTCAAGCGCCTCCCCATCGAGAAGAAGAAACCTCCTTAACCCCCAAAGACAGCCATGCCGCCGAAGTTGGACCCGAGTCAGATCGTGGACGTGTACGTCCGCGTAACCGGAGGAGAAGTCGGAGCAGCGAGTTCTCTAGCTCCAAAGATCGGTCCACTCGGTCTCGCTCCAAAGAAGATCGGAGAAGACATCGCGAAAGAAACCGCCAAGGAATGGAAAGGACTCCGTGTCACCGTCAAGCTAACGGTGCAGAACCGTCAGGCTAAAGTGACGGTGGTTCCTTCAGCGGCGGCGCTTGTCATCAAGGCGTTGAAAGAGCCGGAGAGAGACAGGAAGAAGGTGAAGAACATTAAACACAATGGGAACATATCGTTCGATGACGTGATTGAGATCGCGAGGATCATGAGGCCGAGATCTATTGCCAAGGAGCTGAGTGGAACTGTGAGGGAGATTCTTGGGACTTGTGTTTCTGTTGGGTGTACTGTTGATGGGAAAGATCCGAAGGATATTCAACAGGAGATTCAAGAAGGTGAGGTCGAGATTCCTGAGAATTGAAAAAAAAAAGCAGAACTTTGAGAAGTGTTGTGTTCGGTTCTGTGTTTTAGCTTCTATGTTTCGGTCAAGAACAAGTCAGTTTTGGTTTTGTTGTTTTGTCTTATGCTATGCTTTGCTACTTTCGATGAACACTTTTAAATTGAAATGGTTTAAACTTTGGGCTATGAATCAAAACAGTATTGCAGCTCTTTGTTATGTTTATCCAAAGGTGTAATCAATCATTACTACATAATGCACTTTAATGCATTAGGTTAATGGGTATTTGATGGGTATAGTGACGATAGATTGGTTAGTCTTCGGGCACACTGTTGTGTAAAGGTGATGCTTGTGTTGTTTCAGTGCACCTTCATCTACATTTCCCATGTTGTGCACCTGCCAAGACTTATAGCCTCAAACACTGTCACAATTTGGGTAATAACAGTTTTAGGGGCATTTTCTATCTTATTTTATGTCTTGGTCGTTACATTTATCGGGGTTTTGTTCTTCATCCACACTCTCCAGCTTCTTTAAATCTCATTTGAAGATTCATTTCTGAATGATTTTCTTACTGGGTTAGTCAAAGTATCTGTTGAATGTTGGGAGAACTAGATTACACCCGGTTGCTTGCAAGGGAAATTATATATTATTGTCGCACGGTCACACGTTAGGGTAATCTGAGGGCAACAGATTCAAATTCACGATCCTTATGATTATTGCGAGCTGTCATGTACCACCCGACCACTAATGCATGGTTAAATATAAAAAAATTAGTAAATCATTTTGTACAATAGATGTAAACTAAAATATTATAATATTTAAAGAGAAAATCAAGAATAATAAAACAACATCCACCACACATTACACTCTTCATATTTAACTATGTTATAATTGCATGAAAAAAAAAATATGTTACTACCGATTCTGAAAATGTGTGCAAGATCCACTATATGTGTATGAAACCACTCCTTATACGAGTGAAAAGCGTTTCTTTCTTTTTTTCTTGTGTATGCTCCACCTTTTTGAATCACTTGTGTATGATTCACCACATATATTTTTTTCGATAAGTTTAACCATATTTTATATTCTCATATACACGTGAGTGGAAACAAAAAGTGGACGCTCTACGCTGGGTGTGTACGATCTATCATTTTATTCATCTCCCTCCCATTCATAACCTTAGACAGGTTTACTGCTACGGTAACATTTTCAAGTAACTCCATTATTGCCATTCTGAGATATCAACGTCTCCATGTCACGTCATTAAATTTTGACCGTTGACAAACAACCAAAAACCAAAATTAAAACGTGGGCAAAAACAATAGATGAAGAGAAATAATAGTGTCATAGTGACAACTATAAATACATCTTTATATGATACAAACATAGCTTATCTATACCGGCCACATGCATATCTACTTTTAAGTTCTGACAAATATTCATAATATCATATTTATAAACATTAAAAGTATTTGTTTCCCTCGTGGNTGGTATTCCCTGGAATATTACATTTTTGTGCCACTGGACCTACTTAAAATAAACTAACTGCCGATATTTTACATTTTTACTTATATATAAGTTGATATATTGTAACATTATTTCCTATATTTTCGGGACCCACTATTCTCACCAATACAAACAAAAATGCACGTTACAGCACTGGATCACTTTCTCTCTCTAATATCTCAAACTTCTCTCTAGATTTCCAATTCGTGATTGAGTCTCCTAAACATATTAATAAACTAACATAAATATATTTAAATTAAACAACAAAAATATATCCGTCCTTGGAAAGGACGGGTCAAAATCTAGTATACTTTTAAGTTTTGACAAATATTCATAATATCATTTATAAACATTAAAAGTATTTGTTTCCCTCGTGGCACAACACAATTCCTCTGTGTTTCTGCCGTTTCTAGTACTTTTTTTGTATTAAGTACGCTGATGTTTGTACTGAGAAACAACATTGTGTTTTGAGTCTCTTCGTGAAATAACGCATAGACACTTAATTTGATGCTTAACTTTTACAACGTGAAATTAACTATATAATCGAATGAGAACAGAGAGATGTCGCTAAAACGAAAAGCTGACGTGGCAAAACAATACCCATGAACACCATACTACACCACCATTATTTTGTCTATGTTCCCTTTTTCTTAATAAATTTATTGGACAATTCTCTTAAATAGTTTTTTTTTTGTCATAAAAATAGTAATAGAAAAATAAAATGACCAAAATAGCATTTTTTTTTGAAATTTTTAATTTTTATTTTATTTTATTTTGAAATTTGAAACCCTATCTCCAAACTCATCCCTTAACTTTAAACCCTAAAGTCTAAATTAGTTAATCCTAAGGGTATAAATGCATATAAATAAAAAATTTAACTTCTAAAAAAGATATTTTGGTCATTTTTTTCCTTAAAAACTATTTTTGTGAAGAACAAACTAAAATGGACTATATAAGAGAATTTCTCAAATTTGTTTGTTTTCAGAATTCTATAAATAATAATCAATATACGTAAGAAAAATGCAATTGGAATTTGAGGATGGAGGGATGCGATCATACCAGCATTAATATACCGGATTCCATCTGAACTTTACAGTTAAACGTGTTTGGGCGAGAGTACTATTAGGATTGGTGACTTTCCGTGAAATCTTAGTGTTGCATCTTTTTAAAATTGATAAAAAAAAAATTGAGGATGGAGAGAGAGCAAATGATTGTTGACTTGTGGGGCCTGCATTACGTGGCACTGGAGGAGTGGTTGAGTAGAACCGAAGTTGGATTTAATCTGCATGGGCGGTGCCGATGCATTTGTCGGAGCTATGGTGCCGTTTTCTCATGTCCGCCGGACCCACGTCACACACCCAACGTCCACAATATTTCGACGTTTAGTGGAAACAGAACCATTGAATCTACGCCGTTTGGTTATCCTGTCCACGTAATTATTATGTTAATGCAATGGTAGATTAGTACGGTTGGCTGAGCTCCGGCTACAACTAAAATAGTCTTTTGTTAATCATCTAGTTTTATAAATATTTTTTTTAAGAAAAACTAGATATAATATATGCTTTGTCTAGTTTTGAAAATTTTATATTTAAATGTTATTGAGCTTCACAAAAATGAGCATCACTAGTTTTCTTTTTTTTGTGGAATCTACCTAGTCATACCGTCTAAATTATAGAAGACTTTAGATTATTTCCAATGGACCACTCTATTTTTAAAAATGAAATAACTTTATAATGAAAAATAATGAACAAAAAACAAATGAATTATTTCATTTATGAAATATTTTTTTGTTATTATGGAATGAAAATAAAACATAATTAAATATTTTTACTTGAAATTTTATTTTAGAATGAAAAATAAAATGAAATTGGAAATATTCTTATGAGATTGCGAAGAATGTTGTAGTGGACCTTTGATTACGGTCTCATGTGGCGCAAGGTTATCCTCGTTGGCTAAATGATTATTTCGACAAAGATAAATACTGATGTGTGGTTTCTCTGTCTTTGTCTTGAGTTTTTGGTGCTTTGTTTTTGTTTAGCTTCTGCTTTGTGTGGCTGTTTGGACTTTATATATTCCTTCATTGTTTTATTCAAAAAAAAAAAAAGAGGTTGAAACAACTTTAAACATAGGATTTAGATGAATTATATAGGCGGTAAACAAATAAATTACTGAACTAACTAACATTGTAGATCAATCAACTTATGATTTTTTTTTGTTTTGTCTACAGCTATTTCACTCAATATAGAGAGGGATTATAGTTACAAGACAGATGCAGCAAATGAAGAATGGTAGAATCGACATAATCAGAACTTTTAACCTTAATCAATCTTATCTAGTTATCTCAAAGTTTTCAACTTACAACGTTATGATAAGATTCATATAATATTTTTGTGTGTAAAAGAGTGACAGCCTATATTATTGTAGGGGATGGACAAGGCTCGTGACATAGGACAAGGAAAAAAACTACAGACGCATATAGTATATTAGGGTCGGTCCAAATGATAGCTACATTTAGGTGTGGGGCGGCGAGGCTAAGTTAATTTAATCATAAAACTCCATTATCTACCATACATTTAGAATTAAGAAGTCGCTGTTCTTAATAGCTCCAAATCGTTCTTTTACATTATCCAAATCTTAAATAAGTGTAAAAGACGAGTAACATTAGTTTAAACCGTTTTTTAAAAGTTGAAAAACGGCTAACCAAAATAAAGTTGAGTTCTATATTTGTAAACAAAATAATAACTATTTAACTACCAACAGTTAATATTACAATCCTTTTTGTCTATGAAAATGCTCTTTTAGATGAAAAGATAGTATATAGTATATAGATTTAAAATTTAATTATTTGGCTATGTATATATATATCATGAAAATCAGTTTTGTGTAACTAATGGATATGAAAATTATGCTTACTAAAAAAGTATAATATATCACGCAATACTAATTTATTCAGATAAATATTTCTAAAAATTATTTCAATAAGTTAGATGTAAACTATAGTCCGACAAACAAAATGTAAAATTATAATTTCGTTTAAAAACTGTATTTATCTACTTACAATTAATTTAAATTCTAAAATATAGTTAATCTCATAAAAATGATTTACTTATAATTAAATTTCAATATGTGTTTAATATACGCGAACACATAAACCTATCATTTGTAAATAGATTAATTATGGAGTAATGATTAGTTTGGTTTAAGATTACTTATCAAGACAGCTAGCCAAGTAATTAATTAATGCAAGCTAGTTTCCACGAAAATAATCATAATCGTCATATACATTTCTATATTCATGTTAACAAAACGAGAAATGGGATAACCATAACCTACCAAGGGAAACATTATTTATATACGTATAGCTTACAATTATTCATATGTATGCATAAACTCACTCTATATAAACAAACTTTTCTTCATCTCTTCACCATCATAATAACCAAAAACACATTTTCCCTAAAAGAAAAATACTAAATGGCGAAAGATGTGGAAGGAGCAGAGGGAGTCACGGCGAGGGACTACGAAGACCCACCGCCCACTCCGTTTTTCGACGCGGAGGAGCTCACGAAGTGGTCTTTATACAGAGCCGTCATCGCTGAGTTCGTAGCCACTCTCCTCTTCTTATATGTCACTGTTTTGACTGTCATCGGCTACAAGATTTCGTCGGACACTAAGGCCGGAGGCGATGAATGCGGAGGCGTCGGAATCCTCGGCATCTCCTGGGCTTTCGGCGGCATGATCTTCATTCTTGTCTACTGCACCGCCGGTATCTCAGGTACTCATGCCGTTTCATTTTAATTATCGTTCTGACTTTATACAAACATATTAATAAAACATATTCTCTCCGTTCCATTAAGATGAATGTTTTGGTGTTTTCACACATATTAAGAAAACACATTAATCATACATCGTTTTTAGAAATTATTAAATTCCAATATACTTTAACCAATAGTCTTTCAATAAATTCAATTAATTTTATTGAAATTTTCAATTTCTGTATAAAAAACATAAAAAATATATCTTTGTGAAACAATTTATTTTGTAAAACATTTATCTTAGTGGAACGGAGGGAGTATAATTTTGTATATTTCCAAAATAAAAACACAATATCTATACAACTAACTATATTTTGACCAATAAAAAATAAACTGGAGAATCCTCTTAATAAAATGTACATTAAAATTATAAAACAACACTTATTTTGAAACAAAATTAAATCGAAACAAAGGGAGTATTAATATACCAAACCGGTCTGGTTCATATCAGTTTAAATCTTAACAAATGTACCCTTTGATTTATAGTTTATTAGACACTGACCTCAAATTTTATGAAGGTGGTCACATAAACCCAGCGGTGACGTTCGGCTTGTTCTTGGCCCGCAAGGTATCGCTAGTTAGAGCGGTGTTATACATCGTGGCTCAGTGTTTGGGTGCGATATGTGGAGTTGGGTTCGTCAAGGCCTTCCAAAGCGCTTACTACGTGCGTTACGGTGGAGGAGCCAACTCTCTAGCCGACGGTTATAGCACGGGGACAGGACTCGCGGCAGAGATCATCGGAACCTTCGTCCTGGTGTACACTGTCTTCTCAGCCACAGATCCCAAAAGAAACGCACGTGACTCCCATGTTCCCGTAAGTATTTTATCATCAACTACGTGAAATTATAACAACGTTAGTTAACATATGATAGATATAACTCGAGCGACTAATGAATTATACTTGTGGTTATGAATTAGGTGTTGGCGCCACTTCCGATAGGGTTTGCGGTGTTCATGGTTCACTTGGCCACTATTCCGATCACCGGAACCGGAATTAACCCGGCTAGGAGTTTCGGAGCTGCGGTTATCTACAACGAGTCTAAGCCGTGGGATGACCACGTATGTCTCTTTTAATATAAACTAATCACACACTATGACGATCTCCAACCCCACTCTATTTTTTACTCTAAAATAAAGTGGGAAATAGAGTAATGAACAAACAAAAAAACAATTACTCTATTTATTGTGTAATGACTTTTTTGTTTGTTTATTACTCTATTTCCCACTTTATTTTAGAGTAAAAAATAGAGTGGAGTTGGAGATGCTCTAATTAATGTTTATGATGTGAGAATAATTGAATAATTTTGGTTTATTTAATTTACAGTGGATATTCTGGGTTGGACCATTCATTGGAGCTGCGATTGCTGCATTTTACCACCAGTTCGTTCTAAGAGCTTCCGGTTCAAAGTCCCTCGGGTCCTTCAGAAGTGCGGCCTGAGAAAAACATTTACAGAATGTTTTGTTATGGTGTGTGTACAAATTTGGCAAGTTTTAATTTCTTCTTGTCTTTTCTAATTTTCTGGCATCAGTGTGGGATATATGTGAATGAATGTTTGTGTGATCGGGGGAAAACAATCTTAATGAAAATCATATTGTTTTTGCCTGCTTTTAATTACCATCATCATTTTCAAAAGATAAAACCTTACTAAGATTTCAGATACTCTACAATGGTTCAATACTTCAACTTATTTCATCTGATTCAGGTTAGCAATAATTGTCTGAAGAGGATTAAGAGATAAGAACAAACGGAAAGTAATAAACTCTGATAGGATAAGGCTAGTTTAACGTACATGAAAGTGAACACTTTTTGTGTTGACATTCCCATTCACTATTACTACTATAAAAAGTATAAGAGCATGTTTAAGGAGATGCAGCATGATTAAAGGAGGTTCTTAGAGGGGTTTTTAGGGGGATGGATCCCATGAATAGTGTAAGAACCGGTTCTTAAAATTCTTAAATAAGAACCGGTTCTTAAGAGTTTCTTGCACTGTTTGCGGGTCTCACTGACACGTGGCGACCCGTGATTGGTTCGTTTTTTTTAAAAAAAAATCAAATTTAAAAAAAAAAGAAAAAAAAACTAGAACCCCAAGTTAATCATGCTCTTACGGGATGCTTAACCAAAAATTAATATAATAATAGATGAAGCTCACCAATAAAATAAACACCCTTTTTTATGAAGTTTGTTTAAGAGTTTGTGCTTGCACTGTTTGCGGATCTCACTGACACGTGGCAATCCACAATTGGTTCGTTTATTATTATTTTTTAAAAAAATTCTAAAAAAATTTTAAACACTCCATAAAAGGTACTCAAGTTGAAAATGCTCTAAGAGCTTGATTTTGTAATGGTTAAAAACAATGTGGCGCTTTTCTTAAAAATACAAAGGTCATTTGTTCTGCCTTGTTTTTATTTGTTTTTGCCAAGATAGAGTATTTTTTCGATTGTACTTTGTAAAATCTGAACATCATTAATATACATTTTTTTTTGTATGCACAAACATCAATTAATATGATATTAGCAAAGGAAAAACAAAAAAAAAAAACAAAGGTCATCTTCTGAAAATAACAAAATCATAAAGTATAAGATGGACACAGAAGATGTTACTTTTTGGAACTATGTTTTAATAGTATAAGGGATTGTTGGTAATCCAGTTGAGGCCCATATATAGTCCAAATATAGGCTCATTATCAAGTAACCAAAAAAGAAAAAAAGTTTCTTCTTCAGCTTCGACCTGTCCCGAAAGGAATTAATTAGAAAAATAAGTATTATAGCTTGAAAATTGCAACCCATAATAACAGGGAATAATCACGACTCACGACATAATAAAATAAATGGGTACAAAAAAGAACAACGAACGGGTAGTACCGGTAGGCGGTGAAAGTGGTCTAAATTTCCCGGCAACGTGCTAAACCGCCGCTATTAAATTTGCATGTTTCGTCCTAATTTTCTTTGGAGATGATTATTGCTTCTTTTCTCTCCTCTCTTTTCAATATATAAAAAACACTGATCCTCTTCATTGTTTACAAAAGAAAAGAAGAAGAAAAGGAAGCAACTTTTTTTTTCTCTCTCAAAAACCTCTCCTTTTTTTTTTCTTCTTCTAAAAAGCTGCGTCATCTATACGAATCCATTCGTCTCCTTGCTTCATCCTTCGATCAGTCTCCTTCCTCCATCGCCGCACGCTCTGTGGTATGTTTCTCCCCTTCTCCGATCATTATTTGAGCTGAGGTTTCGTGCTTGTATGTATCGATTGCAATATATCATTATCCTTTTATTTATTTTTAAGATGTTATCACCGATCCTCTGTTTGCTTTGTTCTTGCGGTTATTTGCTTCCGTCGGTGACTTTCGTGTATGATCGTGATCATATCCGTGAATCGGAGTTGATTCTTTGGATGTTTATGGATATATCAGACTTCCCTTTCTCATGGAAGTTGTTTTTCTTTTTGTATACTCCCTCCAATATTACCAATATTAGTTGTCGTTCTAGGTTTATGCACATATGAGAAAAACATTTAATTTTACATATTTTCAAAACAAAAACACTACTACCAATACACCTAACCATATATCAACCAATAAAAAAATAGAATAAATAATATTACCAATAAATTTTGCATTGAAAACCGAAAACTACACTTATTTTGAAACAAAAATTATACTCTAGAACGACATCTAATTTGAAACGGAGGAAGTACTTGTTTGCTTTGGTTTCACTCTTGAGAAGAAGTGACCAAACCGTGATTAGTTTTGTTTTGGCAATCTTGTTTTTTTTTTTTTTATTACCAGGCCAACGGGGTAAGTTAGCTAGTTTGGTATTAGTATAAAAATTAGGTTTGTATCATGCAGGTTAGGGGCAATGATGGTTTCTATCATACAAGTGCAATGAGCCTCGGGTAGTTGAGAAACAGGGGAGAACCTTATTGATGATTTTGAAAAATTTGACAACTAATTCGAACTTCGACTATATAGTTTCAGGTCACATAATACGTCTTCCTCCTATAAATTCGGGTTCAGTTTATCAAACACTTGTCCAACAGATGTTAGTCCCTCACGCTAGCATTTGTAATACATAGGATTAGTGGTTGCCATTTTCATGCCCATGTGGTGTTGCAAACCTTCTTGCTTGATTGAGAAAGCAATGTGAACTTTAACTCAGATAAGTGAACCAAAATTGATATGTATCCGAGACTATTGGAAGACTTTAAGGATGTGAGCATCTTTCATATTCGTCGGGCAATTTAGCGGACTCACTAGCGAAAGCGACAAGGACCAGAGGATATACTTTCTCCATATAGATCAAACATAGACATAGACAGGCGGAGTGGCTCTTCGGAGATTCGCCTCGTCTAACCATTACTTGATCTTGACAAAAGAAAAGTGAACCAAAATTTTTATTAGCTTGGTTAGTTATACTCTGTGCTTTTGTGGCCAATAACTAAGTTTATGGTAGTAAAGCCTTCATTAAGTTTACACCAATCCATTGGAAGTACTCTGATCTTGCTGAATAACTCCTTTGTGGGAGGAAAAGTTTAACCACAACTAGTCCCCCTTCCGATCTGAATGTGTAAATCAGTCGAGGATCTGATATAAGGTATTCATGGACAGAGAACTTCAATTTTCCATACTATGAAGCATAATGCTAATTGCTTAAAAGCATCCTTTCACACACCCCTACTTTGTATTACAAGCCCTTGGATTTATAAGTCGTGAATCGGGAGTTAGTCAAGGTGTGCTGACAGGTTTTAAGGCAATAAGAGATCTAAAAAAGCCCATTCACCTAAGGGAGCTGTAATGTATTCACTTGTGACTCTGAATCTGAAGAGAAGGAATCCAAGGGCCTAATTGCTTCCAGCTGATTTTTCGTGGTTGGTGTGTGGATTGGTGAATCAGTTGCTTAGTCAAGCATGGCGGCTTTTCACTTGTATAGTTTAAGTGTATTCTTGGTTGGGAATCCTAAACCTATTCCCTATACCCTTCTTGGATTATTTGCCTGCGGGAGCATTTTTGGAGGGTTTTGGTTCAGAATATCAAGATCATTGTCTAGCTATTGAATCTATCCATGTAATATTCTTGGTCATGCCAACAGTGGTTGTACGTTTAGTGAAAGGCATTTACAAGGCCTTATAAACTGATAGATCTGTACTACTTAAGGTATTTTTCCATCTAAATTCATATGAACTTTCCAGTAGCACAGAGTCCAAATCCTCTAAAACTTGTTTCTTTTGAGTTCTGTGAGGTATAGTATGGTAGGTACGGGTTACAAAGATACTTACCATTCTTGAACAAAAACTGACTTTGCTTGGTAATTGAACCTTTTTTTTTGAGCTTGCAAATGTTTTTTCATGATGAATTTTGAGAGAACTTTTTGTGCAGGGTTTGCTTGACTCCGAGGTTGAAGCTTTGTGTAATCCATGGGGCACAGACATTTTCCTGGTTCATCCCAATTTTTTGATGATGAACATGATCAAGGCTGGAATCATATACACCCAGAGCATCCATATACAAGTCTAGGTAAACTATTCCTACATTCCTATACATAATTTAATATTTTTCTTATTGATAGAAATCAATCTTTCAACCACGTTCTCCATTCATAGAGAATTAGAGATTGATATTTAACCTTTGTAAGCGGGTATTGAGTTGATGATGCATGCTTATTTATAGGTTAAGGAGTTCCATGTGGTTCTCCCTCATGGGTAGTGTGGGTTTCACTAGGTAGTGAGAATGATGAGGCAACATTTTATAACCGTCATATATATCCTCTACCTTTTGATTAATATTATCACCTACCCACATTTTCTCAGCAAGATCTGGGACCAGTGAGAACAACAGATCGCATGTTTATCAAGCAGAAAACATGTTGAATGAAGAAATGCCAGTTTCTTCGCATTGGAACTCTTCTACAGGACCAAATACCTACACTGCTTCAGGTCATGGTGTGGAGAGGCAAAACTACAATCCAGGCCCATCCCATGTTCCTTTCATGAGTTCTGCAGCTGCAACTTTCTCTGCTCCACATGAAACGTATGTTACATCTGCATCTTCTTCGAACTGCAACAGCCAGACGTGGTCAAATGATAGCTATCTTGATCCACCTATGGAAAATGTGAGAGGGTCACTGAAGCGGAAAGCCCCATACTGTACTTCCCACTATGAGATGGGTAGCTCAAGCCATTACCACAGTGACAGAGTTTCGTCAGACTTCCCTTTTCCCTCGGAGTTGCACATGGGAAAATCAATAAGTCATGGTCAGGATCCTCATTACATGCCATGGCTCATGGACCCATCTTATAGAAGTAATAATCTCTCCATCAGGGGAGAGAGTTCTTCAAGGAATGTCCGGACTCGTCCTACACTTGATCTAAAGACCAGCGTAGATAGAAATAATTTGTCAAGAAACTCAGGCTTTGATTCTCATCCTACACACCACAATGTTGAGCATTCTAGCTCAGGTCAATTACCTGGTCAGGTATCTCATATGAGTAAGGACTGGAACTGTCCTAGACTCTCCCCGGTTCCTAGAGGTATGCAAACTTCACATGGTCCCTCCTGAGATTCAAATGTTGTTGTCTACATTTTTTAACCACATTAACTCTCATCTTGCAGATATAAATGGCTTTTGTCCAGAGATAAGTAACTTTCTTCCTGGGAGAAGTGTTGTCAACAGCACATCGGTTGATATCTCAGGCTATCACCAGGGGCTAGCCGGAAACAGAAACCCTACAGTACCCCACTGTTTCCCCGGAACTTCAACACAATCTCCAAGCAGCTCCCGCGTCTCTCATAGGTCAACACCTACCTATAGATCTTCATCAAACGGTTTGCGATTGGGACATGTAGCATCTTCTTCAGCAAACAGGTCTCATTTGGTTAATGAGACATATCCTTCTAGGCATCTAAGGCCACCTCCACACATTTCATGGCGTAGCAGTGGTCGCCCAGGGAGACGCAAGAGTTCCTATGAAAGGTTTCCGCCTCATATCGATGAAGTTGCTCTCCATGAACGGTTTTCATCTCAGGTGTAGTTATCTTGTTACTTAACAATATAAACTTAAGCTTCGAAGCTCAAGCCAATGTGATATAGTGCATATCTAGTAGTTACTGATGGGACTTACTCTGCAGAAGTTTGTTTATATAATAAACTTTTCAATATTTTTTATTTTGCTGCAGGGATTTATGGTTGTAGATCACCAACTGCAGCATGGATCCAGACATATGCTTGATCACCACAGAGACATGAGGCTCGACATAGATGACATGTCGTACGAGGTTAATGTTACAAAACACTTGAGTCTTTTTAAGCCTTTTGCATAGACAAAAGTCTTGTAACTGATATATATCTAAACTGGTTGACACACTTCAGGAGCTTCTTGCACTCGGAGAAAGGATTGGGAGTGTCAACACTGGTCTATCCAACAACACAATCTCCAGTTGCTTGTTGGAGACCACATATTACCCATTGTATCAAACGGATGAGCAAAGAAAATGCGCAATCTGCCTGGTAAAGATTGCTTCTTCTAGATCATTTTTATGTGCAAGTGTTTTATGAAGTTAAAGATAGGCTAATGGTGATGTTGTAATGGTAACAATTAGGAGGAGTACAAGGAAGGAGAAGAGTTAGGGGAACTTAAAGGGTGTGGACATGACTACCATGGTGGGTGCATCAAGAAATGGCTGTCTATGAAGAACTCTTGCCCTATTTGCAAATCCCCTGCTTTACCTGATGCTTCTTCTAAGAACCCATAATAAAAATTAGTCAATCACCATTTGCTTTAAGGTTGTATTTTCTGTGTGCATGTTTTTTTTTTATTTAAAGAAAAACAAAAACATAAGTTTTCATAGTGATGTTTGTAAATAGAAGAAAACCTTCTTTGGGAAACAGAGGTGATATAGATCTTGACTTTCCGTTGAGGATTGGTGAGCTCTTCTCCAGTTCTGTAGTCACATCTTTCATTTCTCCAGCACTAGTGGCTCGTGATAAAGATACTGTGTGATGTCATCTTCCTTTCCTTCAAGTATCACCGATTTGTCTAAGTCTAATCATTCTACAAATGTTTCCTCTGCCGTATTGCTTCATGTAGCTTGCCTCATCCTACATTTTCCAACCATCAGATAACTGTGCAGTGTTGCCAAGACAATAGTTCAGAACTTACTACTAAGAGATCATAATACAAATTCAGCTAAGATTTTTAAAAAAATTCTAGGAAAAAAAAGAAAACCAATTATATAAATTAAATTTTAGGTAGCAAAGAAAAAGAGAGGAAAAAAGTATTTTATGAAAAGAGTGTTTAGAAAATTTTGAAAAATATTGAAAAAAAGAAAAATTTGAAGAGCAGAAAAAAATAACATATTCAAACACTCTATCTTGGATTGAGTGGGGCATAATGTGGTCTTTTAGCCAAATGAGCTACGAACTACATGTGCACTAGAATTTTACATTATTTAGTTTGTGGCAGGTGCCACACCTCACCAAGCCATGAATCCGTCTCTGGGCACAGCCACATGAAATATTGGTTAACCCTTAAAAATTTTGGAAGTTTTTATATAGGGATTGCTTCTAAATTGTGATTTTTATTAAAGATTTTGAAAAAAATATTTATAGCCCTTGAAATTTCAGATCCGGCTTTCAAAGCAAGATGGATCCATGCGTTTGAGAGTTTGAAAGTCTTTTGGTCTTTGAAGCTGATCTTTAAGAAAAAGATATAAGATCAAGTTACTTTCAAAGTTGTGTCTAATCAAGTACTATTCAGGACTTCAGGTTCTACGGCAGTAATTATCATAGCTCACCATGTTCATAACTAACTAATCGTACTCGCTGATTTAGGTAGTGCCTATATATGGCCTCTCTAAAAATATGCATAACCTAGGATACTAGCTAATAATCATGTAAACTTAATTAAGTAGATAAACAAACTAAATACAAATAACAAATGTATTGTAAAATATTAATGTAACGAATAAGGCCTCTCTAGAGATATTCATAAGGTCAAATCATATAAGAAGTCACATTCATTTTTCGAAAAATATAAACTATTATGAAGCAATAAGCCAATAATACACTTAACATATTAACGAATATATTGATTTGTTTCGGAGCGAAACGACAGGAAATCAAGAATTATTATCCGACACGCTTGCTGTGTCGAGCAAATTTTCCGGGAGAGAAGCAAAGGCTGGTCCATATTTCTAAGAACAAGTAACCATATACTATAGTTTTTTTCTTCTATTTAGAAGCGATATATATGAGAGTAATTTCATATTAGCATCTTAGAAGTATTACAACATTGGACTAAGAACTCCAGGAAAACCTGATGAAACATTTGGTTTGATCCCTAAGTGCTTAATATATACGGATCATCCAGTTTGTATACCGTAAATGTTTCATACTTCATAAATCTCAAGAACGGTCCTATATTTTCATATCCAAAACAACAATGGCCTTGTGTTTCTGGTATCAGTTATCACTTATCATATACTTACGTTTGAAATCAAGGAAAATGATTCTAATCTTCCTGTTTGGATATAATTTAACATGTAGTTCGCCATTTGTGTTCTATTTTGGTCATTCATCAACCTTTATTCCACGGCCGCTTTCACTATTCCAAATATATGATCAAGATTCATTAAAAGAATATTGCATTTCAGTATAATTTTTATTTAAAAACAAAATCATTAGTTTTATACTTCTGTTACATAGTATTTACAAATTAAACTAAACAAACGCTCGGAATTGGTCAAGGTAAAATACTTTGGTGAAAGAGGATCATTACTCTCATAAGCATCTAGAAAAAAAAAAACTATACTTTTAGATGTAGAGGAAAAAAACTGGGGTGGGGGTGGGATGATCATATACATAATGAGTGTTGAAGATAAGTGAAGCATCGGCAACAAAGCATTATGTGTGGAAGTAAATGAATTGGACGGTAAAGACGAGAGTATTACAGCCGCCATCGGTCACAATAATATTATCAAAGTGGGATTGATTTTATTAGTGGTTTGCAAATGCGCATGCGATTACGCAAGTGCCTAAAATGTCAAACTTATATTAATGGCTTTCAATTATTCGTTCATAAATACACTAATGAATCTTCGAAAAATATTGTATGCTTCCAGATTAAGTAAACTATGAGTATACTTTTAAAATGCATTAGAAAACTAATTCAAGTGTTTATCATTGCAAAACAATTACGATTAATATCGATCTAAAACAGTAGTCTTTTTTTTGTAAGATATTTATTTTAACAAAAAAAAAAGACTTAAATTCTTGTAATTATAAATTTTCTGAAGTAATAGGTATGTAATTTTTTTTATAGTGCACTCTTTTTCGGTAAGGAAAAGCAAGTGTTTTGGTAACTGCATTATAAAATGTTGTTACTACATGCATATTGTGATAATACATATATATATATATATATATTCAAACATTCAACTTAATACAAACCATGAGGTTCTTTAAAAGTTCATTTTATATTAACATGAGGTTCTTTTGATATTTGCACATGTAAAGGATTCAGAACTTTCTTCATCATTCTGTCTTTGCTCTTATTCGATCATATCCCAGAAGATCTAGATCTTTATTTCTTCTGTTATTTAAGACGTGTAATGAAATAAGAGAATGAAGTGAGTAATAAAGAACTATTCAGTTTATCATTTATTCTCATTCAAGAGCATTGATTTATTATCCAAAGAAAATTTTGATGAATTAAGTCGAAATAGTGGCAACCAATTTGAAGCTGCTAAGGCTATACGCAGTGGTCTGTTCTTACATAGTCTCTCAATAACAAAATAAACTAAAAAATAAAAAAACTGATGAGAGAAGAGAGAGACATTTCTTCATGAAAAAATTATTTTATTACGGTAAGAGACTAGCATAACAAGTGTTGAATATCTAGTAGTCAGTTTATTTAAAAAATAAAAGAAAAATAATTATGTAATTGAATTATTATTATATTTATTTTTGAGAGACTGGTAACATTTGTTCCACTGCTGATGCCCTAATCAAGATAGATCTAGACTCTCAACAACGTCCAGCAAAAAGCAACTCTCAGTGCCACATTAAATGCATATAAACCGAATTCACCAAAGATGTTGTGGAGACTGGATCGAGTGTGTTAGAACATCATAAGTGATAAAGTGGTCGACGGTTGAGCGGCTGATGGTGATACAACAGAACATTCAGTGACGTGAAAATATCCCATTTTAACATCGAGATTAACGCATTGATTTAGCATCAAGAGCATGTCCGATATGACGTAAAACTGGTACAAGCGCTAAAGAAACTCGTATAGAACTTGGACAAATGACCCGAATACTAATTATAACCGTCTATCAGCACATACAAATTGAACGGTCGAACAGGGCCCGAATCAAAATATATAAGATATTTAAACATAAATATATAAGTTAAGATATAAAACTTTAATTTTTAAACATATTATTAAATTTAGAATTTATATTTTCAAATGAGATGTTAAATATATAAAAAGTAAATATATAAACTTTTAAAATTATTTTACTATATTGTTAAATATATCATTAATATTTTTTTTAACATGACTCAAAAATAATACGAGACGGTCCTGATATTAATCATATTGTATTGTATGTATATCTATGAAAGACACCTTATATAGCAGGCCATCAATCATATATAATTAAGCTCTTCTAAGAGATCTAGTACGTTCTCGTTCAAGTGATCGTTGAGCCGATACTTAAAAACATCTTGCAAATTTTGAGTTTGACCATGGAATGACTAGCATGCTGCAGCCGACTCACAAAAAGCTTACAGGGTTTGAGACCATACCCAACTCGAGATTACAGGAATAATTACTCTCCTATTTTTTTATCAACGAGGAATAATTACTCTCTTTCTTGCATTATTTGAGAAAAAAATCGAAGTACGCCACGCAAATGTCTCTATCAAAAATATCGAATCCTCATCAACCCCATTTTCCAACAAAATATTTCAATTATTGCTAAGAGTCTATATCTTTATCTGAAATATATTTTGTTAATTAATCTGTTATTGATAATTTTAATTATAATTTGTGGCTATCTTCAGAGGTTTTCATTTAATATTTATTCAATAATTTTGCCATGACGTGTAAGTACATTTATTGGCCATGCATATACATATTTGTGACTAGTCCAATTCTCTCGTTCTACTTATGCTTCAATGTAATAGCTCTGCCGAATTGAAGCAATATAATAAAGTTTCTAAATATAGCTAATGAATCCAACTTTATATTTGATATTTCAGATGGAAGGTAAAATGTGAGACTATAAAAAAATCGGTTGTACAAACCTTAGACCATGATTAACCCGGGTTTCTTAAGGTGGGGTTCTTAACGGAAGTTAAGAAACTGTTTCTTAACTTCCGCTAAGAACCTCACCTTAAGAAATCCGGGTTAATCATGCTCTTATGCAGTAAAGGGTAACAAGATTTTAAAAAAATAGCGAGTGCACTTTCACATTTAATATAATAGGCTACATATAGTATATACCTATAAATTAGCATGGTTGTCAGTTAATAGAGTTGGTCATATTCTAGACGTTGATGTGTAATATTCATATTCATCGCAAGCATACAAAAATTAGTGTAATTATTCTACTCTTTCTAATCCGATCCAATCAATTAGTTAGAACGTAATTTATATGAGATATCCTCTTTTTCTATCTGCTTTTTTTGTATGGGCATGGCTAATTAATATATGAAAGTTGAACAAAATAAGTTGAGGAAAAGGCTTTGGTTCTGTATTATAATGAAACGAAAAGCCAAACTTATTTAGTTTTTGTATTATTATCAAATAAAATAGAAAACTGAGTCTCACTGAATTCACATGTTCAACAACTATTTGAGTTCACATAGCTAGTGGTTATAAATTCCAATATTAATATAAAATTAAAATAAAAGAAACCCCAAATAATTACAAAAAGAATAATTAATATGGGCAACCACTATGACTAAGAAATAAATATAATTATATAATACACGACTAGATAGGTTCTCAAGTCCATTGAACTCTCTATATAACCCTGCTTTGGTACACATAAAGAGACGCACCAATCAACAAAGTAGAAAAACGAAAAGAGAGGGAGAGATGGCCAATGCGAAGATGCCCTTCTCTCTTTTGGCCTTCTTTTATCTGTTATTACAGTTATTTTCCATCTTCCATATCGGTAAGAATATTCCTCCATGCCTTTCAATATTACATTAATACATACTTCTTTTTCTAGAAATTTAATTTCAACCGTCAAAGTTTAACAAATATATTGTAGCTTTTCTTTTAAATGATAGAATCGCTAGTGAAGACTCATGTAAAGAAAAAAGAATAATTTAAAGATTTAATATAATTGTAGGGAATGCGGAACTGGAGATGAATTATTACAAAGAGAGTTGTCCGAAAGCAGAAGAGATAATCAGACAACAAGTGGAGACGCTTTACTACAAACACGGCAACACAGCAGTATCTTGGCTCCGTAATCTCTTCCATGATTGCGTCGTCAAGGTAATTTACATTTACTCTTTTATCTATTCATAATAATATCATATCAAAACACGTTTTATTTATGATCATTTGTTTTTTATTCGTAGTCGTGTGATGCCTCACTACTACTAGAGACAACAAGAGGTGTGGAATCTGAGCAAAAGTCAACGAGGAGTTTTGGTATGAGAAACTTTAAGTACGTTAAGGTTATCAAAGACGCACTCGAGAGAGAATGTCCTGGCACAGTCTCTTGCGCTGATATTGTTGCTCTCTCTGCTAGAGATGGTATTGTCATGGTAAGTATACATATCATCTATATGCATTTTTAGATTAAGTTAATTAGTTTTGAATTGTATTTGTAATTATGGTGGTTCTTTTTTTTTGGTGAAGTTGAAAGGGCCAAAGATAGATATGATCAAGACAGGAAGGAGAGACAGTAGAGGAAGCTACTTGAGTGATGTTGAGACTCTAGTTCCTAACCACAATGACTCCCTCTCCTCTGTTCTCTCAAACTTTAACTCCATAGGCATCGATGTTGAAGCCACTGTTGCTCTCTTAGGTATCTACTTTTAATTCAATACAGCAAATCTGTGTAAAAACTACTCAAAATAGATTTGAAACGTAACAAATCTTGGTGAAACTACTCTTAGTGTTGTTGTGACCGGTTCAATTCTATATTGGTCAGCCCAATTTTTTTAGCTGCATAGACCAAATATAGATTTGAGCCGACCAATAAGTTTGAACCAGACACGATCACTAACCATGATGAATATTTTGTTTTTTGAATTTGTTAATGAGTTTTACAAAAAGTGATTGTCATTATTACTGACCAGTCAATTTATATTACCGTAGGTGCTCACTCAGTGGGTAGGGTCCATTGCGTTAATCTAGTGCACCGGCTATACCCAACGATTGACCCGACTCTCGACCCAGATTACGCCCTTTACTTGAAAAATCGTTGCCCATCTCCAAACCCGGACCCAAACGCGGTCTTATACTCCCGCAACGACCGTGAGACTCCCATGGTTATGGACAACATGTATTACAAGAACATCATGGCTCATAAAGGGCTTCTTGTCATCGATGATGAGCTAGCCACTGATCCGAGGACCGCACCTTTTGTGGCCAAGATGGCTTCGGACAATGGTTACTTCCATGAGCAATTCTCACGCGGTGTCAGGCTCTTGTCCGAGACTAACCCTCTCACCGGTGACCAAGGGGAGATAAGGAAGGATTGTCGTTATGTGAACTCTAATTGATTATAAGTTCTGAAAGATAATAATTATAAGTGTATGTATGAATGAATGTATGTTAATGGTTTGAATTCAATAAGAAGAAATATCAAATCGTAAAGTTTCGATGAGTTTTTTTTAACCATATGTTTGTATTCCGGAATGATTTCGAAACAAATACCGATCCAAATTTATTCGATGGGACTTTTATATTTTGTCATTATTGTAAATCCGTAAATGATTTTCTATAACATCAACTACCGATCCGAACTTTATTCGAACTTAGTAATAGTAGTATATAGTACTAAACATAACACACAACGATTAGTTTTAAAAACATCTAAAACTAAATCATAAATTTATATAACACGTAAATACAAACTTTGTTAAGAACTCAACGTCGAAAAAAGATTTGTTATCGACAACAGAATTACCATTCAGATTGGAGACTAAATAGAACTAATGGCTATTTTCCCAAAACATGTTCAAAGCCTCACGTCAAACATACGATATGAGATCTAGATTAGTATATAAAAACATAGATCAATTCATTAATTACCAGTTACTAATTATTAATTGGCTTTGAGTTCCAGTTTTTGAAATTTAACAATTTTTAGCTTTTCTATCTACAATGTCTACATTTTTAGTTTAGATTTATAAAAAAAAATAGAGGCAACTTTGGGGACAACTTTGTGATATTAATTATAGTATAAATTCTATAAATTAATAATGTTGAGACTATGATATTTATTAATTTATAGAGTTATTAATTTCTAAATTTTTTTTTCTAGTTTACAATATATATTTTTATAAAATAACAAATTAGTTGATTTTGCATCAAATGTTAGCAAAAAGAAGTTGATTTTGCCATATTATATGAATTAAATTTTAGAAATTTTACTTTCATATTTTTATTATATTATTTGGTGTATAGAAAATATGTTTCATAAAATTTAAATATTGGTTTAAATATATTTTTACTGAATATTAACAAAATATATTGAAATATTAAGAAAATATAAAAATAATTTCATTGTCAATATAAATAATGGTTCTTTGTACTCATGTAAAATGAATATATATATATATATATATATATATATTTCTAAAACATATTATTTTATTATTTTTATCGATTTATATAATATTTTAAATCGATTCAATTTGGAATTAATTTAAATCATTTATTTATCTATTAAATATTAATTTATATATTTTACTGTAAATATTGTTTATCAACTTGTTGACGCCACAAGCCCAATCAATCATTATCGTGTTTGTTTAGTTGCGAAATACCAAACGAGTTGGGTACTTATCCATGTGTCCCTTTGACTCTTTTTGCAATTATTTACATTATTATAAGAATTTTTATACTTAGTTTCTATTAAATTATCGGTAAATAATTTGGCCAGACTCATTTGGTGTCTTATTAATAAACTTGTTTAGTTTTTTTTCTAAATAAAAACATGTTTAGTTATTTGTAGATCTTGACCTCTTAATCTCTTATCATAAACTCATGTGTATTAATAAAAACCAAGTTTAAAAAGTCCATATCACATGCAAAGTAAACTCACGGAGTCAAACTAATTGCTAGTTTAGTCCAATTATAACAATGGATCTAATGCAATTAATACGAGATAATGCATATATGATTAAAGAAAATGACTGAATCTTGTATAGTAGTCGTAAGATAATTGCTATGCCTTTTTTCCTATTTGAAGCTTTGCTATGATGTACCTTGCTATGTGACTGAGAACCAAACGCTAGTGATATTATAATATATATTTCTAGATATACAAAACTCTATACACGTATAATATAACTCTATACAAATTTAACAAATCTTTCAATATGTCAAAAAAAATCAATTTTTAAAATCAAGCAACTCTATCAAAATTTAAGTCCCCATCCATAATCTCTGCAATCAGATCAACCTGTTCCCAGACTGACTAGTTACCCCATATTAAAATGTCTTTTCCTCAATATAATCTATCTTATTAGCAGAAATATTATATTAAATCTAAATTTTAATCATGTGTAGTATAACATAAATATTAATGATAATTAATAAAAACAATGAATTCATTAAAATTATGTAAAATAGAATTATACTACTAACCATATTTTCAAATAATATAATAATTAAATTTGTATCTAAACAATATAAAACATTATGTTTCACATATTTAATAATGTTCTTATTAATCTTAGAGAAAAATTCTAGGATAGCTCTAATTTCTTTTCCACAAATATATCATTTATAATGCAATCACACTTTTTGGAACTAATAACGCAATCACACTCTCTTTTGCAAAATGTCCTCTTAACGGTTTGGGTTGGCCCAATGGAGTTAATTGTAATGGGTAAAAACGGGTTAAAAGCCCATATTAACACCATACGAAAGATAAACATTTGACTCTCTCAACTTTTGTTTGGCCATTCACACATATGGTCGCAGGTCAGAGAGTCGCAGTCACGATCACAAAACTTTATTGTCGTCGTTGGCTTTCACTATCCAACGGATTTGCTCGAAACTCTGTTACGTTACACCAATTTGGTTTCCTTTATGTTACCTTACGAGTTGTTAAACAAATGAATATTACATATCATAAACAATAAAGATATACATATGTTTATATGCGTAGAAGAAAGACACGACAAATTACACACGTAGAAAGACTTTATTCAAAAAGTAAGCACAAGACGATATGATAGATCGTGTTCCACACAAAGACACACTTGTTACATCATAAACAAGTGCTATTCAGACCATTGGGGTCAAAGGAAGCTTCACTTACGGCCCATGGTTTGTTCACTTGGTGGGAGCACCACCACGGTGGACTGAGCCGCATTGAAACCCGGGTGGAGAACCTTCCTGCGGAGCTCACGGCCTTCTTGACAAAGGGCACATGTATGGCAAAGGAGGTGTGTCACAAAGTCACAAGTCGTCTCCATATGTTCCCTTTGCATCTCGTCCTCTATGCAGCTACCACAGCAACCACACGACCTGTTCATCGCCTCAAAGCTTCCCTGTTTTCAACACAATTAGAAAAGGAAATTGGCTCAGGAGATGCAAAATGAGACTATAATAATAGACAGCCAGAAAACTAGGCCAATGAGACCAGTCTTGTCCTTCCACAGGTCCTAAAAAAACTCGAAAAAGGTACACAAACTACAATCTCTTGGAGCTAAGTCCTTGCTCGTCATGATCCAAGCAATCAAGAACACATATAAAGACAGGAGTTGATCAATCTCTTCTCAAAGGACAACCTTTTCTCTCCCAAATTAACTTGTCTGTTTCCAAAAGAAAGAAAACATACCTCAAGGTTAAACTTGCGGCGGATGGCAGAACGGCTGGAGTAAGAGAACCATGGAGCAAGGCAGTTCCAGCCAAACAAAGAGTTACCAATAAAGTACAATCCTGAATACGTCAAGCAGTGATTCGTAAACGTTCCAGGAACAGACCCAAGCCTCTCTGCATTAGTTCCATACAATACACAAGGAGCCACACTTCCAAGAAGGCCTAACAAAAGAAAGCCATCATCACAAAGAGTTTCATCAAAGCCACATAAAATCTCATCTAAAGATTGACACTTCCAAACAAACTACAATCATATCACTTCCAATTTCAATCAAATTTCAAAATTCCCCAAATTTCAAAACCCTAATTACAGAAAGCAGACGAAAACAATACTCACAAACTTCGAGATCGCTGCTGCAGAATTCATCGTTCCGTCCGAGGCAGGAAAACAGACCGGAATTCCACTGGTTTCTCCCGATCGGCTCGCCGATCACGCTCCCGTCGCTCACCGGTAATCCATCCGCCGTCCAGCCGTATTCCTCCGCCGCGGGAGGTGGCACAATCGGCGCCGTCTTGGTGGCCCCTTTGGAGCAGATCTTGCTTTCGTTCCCTTTCAAGAGAGGACTCGATTCCTCATGGTCGTCGCCTTGTTGAGCTTCGCGGTTGTTGTTGTCTTCTCCCGCCATGTTTAGCAACAAACTTTCAAGATCTGAAAGAGAAGAAGAGAAATAGACTTTTAATTATCTATTACGAGTCCCGTTCTACGCGTTAAGTAATTTGAATTAGAAATAGTCAAAAGACACCCTTCGTGAGTATTATTGATGAATATTTTAAGAAATATTTTTAAGCCCATTAAAGATCTTGGCCCATCTAAGGTCCATGGGGAACTTAATCTTGTGAAAATAAAAGTATTTACAATTGTTTTTTTTTATATTTAAAATAAGTATTTACAATTGTTTCTCCTTACAAAGGGATGCTGGATTTTTTTTTTCTGAAGATACATTAGTATGGATTGACATATATATGTCATGTCTTTGACAACACTAGAAGAGACTTGAATCTCAGGAAGTTTAGAGAGTTGTTGCCTCCTACTAACGTGAGCTTCATCAATACAAAAACGGAATTTTATGGAAAAAGAGACAAAACACGTTTGAGAATAGTCTAATTAAAATGTTCAAAAGACTTAAATACATTTCAATATAAATATAAAAGATAACCAGTTTATATTGGAATGTATTTAAGTCTTTTGAATTTTTGAAATGCAAATATTGCATTTAAACTCTACATTTTTGATATTTCAAATATCTAGATTTTCTAGATGTCATGGATTTTATATTGAAATATAGCATCTAAATGCTAGTGTCATTGTGTTTAACAAACAATATTTGGATCAAGACGCAACATCCAACATTATTACGAACTTGCCTAAATCTTGGAACACATAATGGACTTTTTTTTTGTTAAACGAAATAATGAAACAATGGACTTTTTTACAATGTATATATTTAAGTAGAGATGCCTTTTTGGAACACATAATGGACTTTTTTACAATGTATATATTTAAGTATATATTTAAATGTATATAACTTTTTGGAACACATAATGGACTTTTTTACAATGTATATATTTAAGTAGAGATGCCTTTTTCAATAGGCACAACAATGCAAGGCCTAAATATGCTCAGTGTAAAAGAAAATCTTTGAAATGCATTTGATCCAGCACAATATACCTTGTCGAGAACTTCATTATCAACCCACGGTGTTTGACTTTGGAATGGACTCATGAAACTTCAGAATCTTGCAAACCTCTCCTTCAAATTAATGCCAAGTTGTTCTTAAAGATATCTTATGTGATATGTTTTGCTTGAACGCCCTCTGCTAGATAGTTGTGCTACCGAGTTTTCCGTTATCATGTAGTAACTATGGATTCTTTTTTTTAAAAAAAACTATGGATTAGTGAACAATAGCAGCATCGGATCATAAATAACAAAATATCGGTTGCAAAATCAACAGAAATAATACCACAACATACTATGAAATGACCAAGATATCCATGGGTCGACATGTTTTCGAATAACCGATGCTCATGGTAATGATGGTATTGTTATAACATACCATGAATTGATGTTTGATCAGCTGGACCAAGGTAATCTACTAACAACGAGCAAAACATTTCGTGTTCCTTTTAGAAATAACTGCCTATATATTTCTGTATATAAATTAGATGTTAGCAATCTTACGTAAACCGCAACAGATGCACAAACATGTGACTCGAATTAAATATCATGGCCTCCCATTGTAAAGTAATATCTTATTAGTTGCTGATGGTCATCTAATAATTAAGCTTTTGCGATTCTGTAGGGAGGCAACGTATATAGAGAATGGGTTATTCATATAAACTGCATTATATATTACTATATTATTTGTGTGTAGCCAAGAGTCCACTTAAAAAGTGATGTAGTTAAGAACCACTATTGTGATTGAAACCGATATGAAAATATAAGCTGTGGTCATAGTTTAGTTCCCAAGCAAACAATAATGTTGATAAGTTTTTGTTCGATCCTGTTTGATGATCCATTTACTCCTTCCGTTCCATTAAGATGAATATTTTGGTGTTTTTACACATATTAAGAAAACACATTAATTATACATCGTTTTTAGAAATTATAACATTCTAATGCATTTTAACCAATAGTCTTTCAATAAATTCAATTAATTTTATTGAAATTTGCAATTTTTGTATAAAAAACATAAAAAATCTATCTTTATGAAACAATTTATTTTTCGAGTATAATTTAACTGTTCCAATCGGATTACTGGTCCATACATCGACCACCAAAACTTATATATCCTACAAAAGTGAAAACTTCTCATTTTGAACGTGCTTAAACTATAAAGATCGTGTTTTTAAATTCTCTAAGACACTGAAAATGTTCTTTCAAACCATTTGTGTGTTCTTGAAAATTGTCTTCTTGTTTTTTTGTACGGATATTTCTGTCACAAAACCCAATCACATTCATGTCCTAGTTCACTGAGTTGAGTCATCTATAGTACTATTTCACATACAACAAATAGATTTCTATATCAAATATTTTAACTGACATAATTATAGTCGCATGTAAGTAGCCCATAATCATCGGTTATCTATAATAATGGCATACATTGTGGTCATTAGATTATCTAGTTTAAGATATGGACTGTCAAGGTCAATAGCGTCAAAACAGCATGTGCACATGGAATAACAGTCCATGCATGGACCGACCAAAATTTGGGGATATCAATGTCATAAATCAAATTACATACACTATGACCATAGAGTATAAGAAAAAGGCTGGTTGCATTAAACTCTCGGTTACCTATTGCGGTGGCAACTGGGAATTCATAGGATCCCCAACAAGAGAAACACAGTAGTGCATGGAGTCCTAAACTACTATACCTAACCTATTAACATATGCGAGTACTACTCGTTTACCATATTATACACAATTTTAAAACTTAATAAAAAAAACAAAACAAAGATGAGTTCATCGATGTTTTTTTTTTCTTACAATCTAAATTTTTAGAGTTCTATATCCACTTTTTTATTTTTCAACGGAAGTTATATATTTTTTACACTAAAATAGAGTATCATTGGAGCAAACTCCAACTCTATTATAGAGTCACTCTATTTTAGTGTAAAAAATATAATAAACCATTAGAAACAATCTATATTTTTAGCGTTTTAAGAGTTCTGTATCCACTTTTTATTTTTCAACGGAAGTTGTATGTGGTTGTTCGGTCAGTGGTAGTCTATTTAAAGTTTAAACTTACCAGTTTGACATTATGAGGTCTACTTCTCGTTTTTCATTCGTTGGATAATTTATAGTGGAGTTGGCTTTGTTGTATGATGATATGATCTATCTGTTTTATGAATTTAATTTGATTGATTTAAAAGTTCTATTTAAATGTGTGATAAGTTGATTAATGGGTAATCCATAAATTTGTTAATTCTTGGTACGACTTCTACTGGAAACTAAGTTGTTGCCATTTGATCGGATGAATATAAAATTATGTCTCAGACCGGACTAACTAATTGTTAGTATTAGTTGGACTTCTGCTTAAACAGTTTTAATATTAACCAAAATAACTGATACCCATAAGAGAGAAAGACAAGTCAGTGTGATTCAAATAAACTCTATTAAAAACAAAAACAAAAAGAGAAAAATATGTACTAGGGATTAGGTGCATCTTTTGGTGAAAAAGGTAGAGGATGGGAGTTAATATATACTAAAGTATACATAGAAATGCATTCTAAACCTTAATTGATTCAAACAATTAAAAAGATAATTAGAAAACTATAGGGGCTTGTGATAATGTTACCGTTAGCAACTAACCATTAAATTGCCATATGAAGGCCGAAAATGTCACGTGACTCTGACGCCTATCTTTTACTTCATTTAGTTTGTATCTTGTTTTATGTTTTACTCCTCGTTTCTTCTACTTGATGCAGTTACCAGTTCCACAAGAATAGTGTAGTGTGTTGTTACTTGGTGGTAGTGTCTTTCAGAAAACATTGTATAATGTCTTTAGACAAAATAATCACAAGATTTTATTATTAACCTTGAGTATTTCTGACTTATGGAATAGACTAAAATAATCCTCTAAGTGAAGCTACATCCCACGATTGATCTTCTCTCCGGATAATAACAAGTTTAGATTGGTTTTTGTTGTTGATCGTGTTTTAGTTAAATGTAGCTTCTTATTTCATTATTCTTTTGTAATTAGGTGATTCTACTCTTTTAAAATTCATCAATGCAAAACTCTTAAATAGCTAGTTAAAAAACACACTAAATCATTTTTAATCCAATTCTATTTTCCTAGATCTATGTTTTCTTCTAAAATAAAGTAACTTTATTATAGAATAATTTTTTTTTCATTGGTATGCCTCTATAATAGATTAATTATTCTATTATAGAGAAAAATATAAAGAAATGTTATTTTTTAAACATTTATGTATATTTTCTCAATGTTAGAATTACTCTATTATTTAATAAGCATATTATTAGAACCAAAAAATTATAATAAAAATTATTTAATTTACAAATGAAAATTGATGAAAAATAGAGTTGCATTCGAGATAGGGCAATTCTCTTAGATAGCTCTTTTTAAGTTTTTGTCACAAAAATAGCCTTCAAAAAATAAAATGACCAAAATAGACTTTTTTTTTTTGAAATTTTGATTTTTTTAATTTTTTTTTTTGAAATTTGAAACCCTAACCCCAAACCCACCCCTTTACTCTAAACCCTAAAGTTCAAATTAGTTAACCCTAGAGATATAAATGCATATAAATGAATTTTTTAGCTTCTAAAAAAAACATTTTGGTCATTTTCTTTCTTCAAAACTATTTTTGTGACAAACAAACTAAAATGGGCTATCTAAGGGAATTCTTAAACCCGATTTTTAAAATAAAACATGCATAATGTTTCGACAGTTTAAATCATTCAAGGTCGGAAAGAGAACTAGGTAAATAAAACAGAGAGTATTTTGATATATAACAAAAGGTATTAGGGGTAAAATAATAATTTCATAGAACTCTATTTTTCTTCACAGTCTCTTTTTCTCTTTCTGGATATTAATTGTAAAAAAATAAGACAGTTCACTGGAAAAAGGAAAGAGACTTGGGAAAACGAGAAGAGACCAGTGAGAGAACAACACTAGGGACAAAGAGAGAGGAAGAAGAAGAAGATGATGTCAGAAGCTCATTTTGTCTGAACAATACAGTCTCCTGGAAATTTGGTTCTGCGAATCTTTTCATTTCCATTTGTTGACATCTCCGATCTCTCTCTGTTCTTGAAGCGTTTCGGACCAAAAGAGAAAGAAGCTAAAGACACAGTTTTGTTTCCAGGTGAAGAACATCGAACACAAACTAGTTTTTATTTGTTTCTTTATAAATTTTCTTTTTTTGTGTTTAAAAAATCCTATTTTTTTTCCTATTTTCTGAGTTTTAGTCAGTTATTTATGAATTATTATGCTGCTGAAAATGTAAATCTTTAAGGGTTTATGTTAATTATTATCTTGACTCTCTTCTGAAATTTAACAGCATTTTTTGGTTCTTGAACTTTGAAGATTCAGCCAAAAATATTTTAATAATATTTTCCAGGAAAAAAAAAGCAAATGGTTTCTGTTGTTGTTTCAAAATTTGTTTTCTGAGAAAATGACAATAATTTGTTGTTTTCTCCCACAAAAGATTCCAAAATGTGAAGACAAACAGATGACTTGACAACTAAAAAAAGATCTAAAGTGGAATATAAATGTACTTTCTTTGCTTGTAATTGCGGTTTATCTTTGTGATTAGATGGAAACATCTCTTTTCTCTTGACTGTGAACAGTTTTTTTTTTTTTTTTTATGTTTGTCATTGTTGTCTTGGTTTGGTGGTAGTGGTAGTTAGTTTCAAATGGAGTCTCTTTGAAGCTATTGTATTTGTGTAGTTTGTTAGGGCTTCTTTTTCCCTTTCTTGTATGTTTGCTTAAGCTTTGTACTTCTGTTGAGTTTGTTGTATATGCTTGTACTTATCTTATAATATAGATTTGTGTGTGTGTGTGTGTGTGTTTCTTGCTTCTTTCTCACACAAACAGTTTGTCTTCATGTTCCTTTTACCAGGTATTTCTTCACAGGAGGTATTGACTATATCCAAGTGTCTTTAAGACTCTAATACAAAGCAATGCAGTCTCCAAAACCGAGGTGATAATCTTTACTCTCGTCTAAAGCTTTCTCTTCTGATGTTTCTCTTAGGGTCTTTGGAATTAATACCCGTTTAAATGTTGGTTTCAATGGTTCTTGGAGTGTTTTTAATGGCTCTTGTACTTGTCTCTTTTGTTTCTTTGTTTATGCTTTAGCTTTCATTGTGACTATAACAGGCCGGGATCGTTGGAGGTGCCTCACAAGAAATCTCCTACAGCAACTCCTAGAACTGCTCGTAAGCTCAAAACTACAGAAACTGATCCTGTTTCATCTCCCAACCCGAAAATCAAGACACCTAAAGCTCAGAGCCCAAAAGTAGTTGCTGATCGCCGTTCTCCAAGAACCCCTGTAAATGAGGTACTAGTAGCTTTGAACATTGCTTTTCTTGATCATTGCCTATAATCTTGTTGCATACTGGTCTCACAAGAACTGGTCTCAAATCTTGGTTCTGCTAAGTACTCTTATGTGCTTTAAGTTTTATCTATGTATTGCTTCTTACAACAGTTTAATCAAACAACTAAAGTTGTCTGTTAGTTGAGTTGGTTGTGTTTGTTGTTGCTTGTGTATGCAAGATTCAGAAGAAACGAACAGGGAGAACACCCGAAGTAGCATCTCAGATATCTCAGCTGCAAGAGGAGCTAAAGAAGGCAAAGGAACAGCTAAGCGCTTCAGAAGCTTTGAAGAAAGAAGCTCAAGATGAAGCAGATGAGACAAAGCAGCAGCTGATGGAGATCAATGCCTCTGAGGACTCAAGAATCGATGAGCTTCGCAAACTCTCTCAGGAACGAGACAAAACATGGCAGTCTGAACTCGAAGCAATGCAGAGACAACACGCCATGGATTCCACCGCTCTAGCTTCAGCAATGAACGAAGTCCAGAAACTGAAAACACAGCTGTCTGAATCTGAGTCCGTTAATAACTTGAGGATGGAACTCAACGAGACGCTGTCTCTTGTTGAGGAACTCAGAGGCGAGGTGTTTGATGCAAAGGAAGGAGAAGCTCGAGCACATCACATTGTTTCAGCAACTGAAAAACAGTTAGAGATAGCTAACTTGACGCTTGAGATGCTACGTTCAGATGGTATGCAGATGTCTGAAGCTTGTAATGCCCTTACAACCGAACTAGAGCAGTCCAAATCCGAGGTAAAGTCACTAGAGCAACTTGTGAGACAGCTTGAGGAAGAAGAAGATGAAGCTCGAGGAAACACAAACGAGGACTCATCATCAGTGGAAGAGCTTAAAGAAGAGATAAATGCTGCAAGACATGAGATTAACCAACTAAAATCTGCAGTGGAAGTAACTGAGAGAAGGTACCAGGAAGAGTATGTCCAGAGCACGCTGCAGATAAGAAGTGCTTATGAACAAGTCGAGACTGTAAAATCCGAGTTAGGGGAAGAACTGAAGAAAACCAAAGGTGAAAGAGAGGCTTTGCATGAAAGGCTGATGGATAAGGACGCTAAGCTGAGGATACTGGCTGATGAAAATGAGTTACTCAACTTGAAAATCAAAGAAACAGAAGAAGTAAACTTGGAGCGTGAGGCTACAGGCGAACTCAAGAAGCTAGAATCTGATCTGATGGAGCTGAGAGGGAATCTGATGGACAAGGAGATGGAGCTGCAGAGTGTAATGTCGCAGAACGAGAGTCTCAGGAGCGAAATGGAGAAGGTGCAGAGCGAGAAGAACAAGGCTATCGACGATGCTTTAGAGAGGCTTGAGAGTCTGAAGGAGGAAGCTGATAAGAGCGGGAAGAGAGCTGAGAACGCCATAGAACAGCTAGGGGCAGCACAAGTCAGTAACACAGAGCTAGAAGCTGAGCTAAGGAGACTCAAGGTTCAGTGTGATCAATGGAGGAAAGCAGCAGAAGCAGCAGCTACTATGCTCTCTGGTGGTGGCAATAACAACAGTAATGGTAAGTACGTGGACAGAACTGGATCGCTGGAGAGTCCGTTGAGAAGGAACGTGAACATGTCGCCTTATATGGATGAAACTGATGATGATTTGTCTTCGCCGAAGAAGAAGAATGGGAGTATGCTAAAGAAGTTTGGTGTGTTACTGAAGAAGAGCCAAAAGTGATAACTGATGTAAGGAAAAAAAACTACCATTGTTGTCTTTAATGTAAGCTTTGTTGTTGTTGTTGCCAAACCTGTGTTGCGAACTATGTTCACTTCTTTTTCTTATTGACTAAAGCTCAAACTCTGATTAATGTTTATGAGTCTCAACTTTGTTGTTCCCAAACTATGTTTTATGAACCAGACAGCTAAGTGCAAATCAAAGCTATACATTCCACAGAACTTGTCGATCTGGTCTTAACCTAATAGCTTACTTAGAATATCATAAGTTGCAGTTGCAGGTGACTTAGCTTCATCACTGTGCTATATTATCTTCCTTTGCATTGCCGTTGAGTTGTTCATCTGCACTGACGTTTCAATACATTTTGTTTGTAAGGTTTGGAGAAGACGCAGAAGTTGAGACAATCAGCCTGGGACTCCTTGAAACAGGATTTATTCAGACTAATATTAACAGAATATGAAACTTACTATTATTCAAATGGCCTTTAAGACTCTAGTTTTGCATGAAATAATCCACAAACCAAATATAAATATGAATTTCTCAACTTGTTCATAACAAATCCAACGGAAAAACAAACAAACAAACAAACAATGAGATGATTATTGTCACTGCATAATAGCAAAAACACATCCTTTTACAACAAACAAGTAATATACAGACAAGCCTTTTGGAACACCATCATACTAGTCTGTGCCCGGCATTGGAACCATCATATGCTGACCCTACATTACATCCAAAGTTATATTGATATTCAGTTCATAGTTTTAGTTTCAGGTAGAGATTAATAGATTAACACAAGTTTTTCGGTTCTGTAGAGCCATAATCACAGAAAAGATCATTGCACAGCACTATTAAGGGTTCAGAGATGATTATCAATTTTAAACTTAGTCACTGGCTGATGATTTGTGTTGGAGTGTGTAGCTGAAAGATGATTATTGATTTGTAAGGTTTTGAGATTCTGTTTAAGCTATGGAACCAGAGGGAATGAGGCTTAGGGATCTTATGCGTAAATATTGAAGCGAGATACTTGTGTGTGAGAGAGAAAAGAGGAAAAGTTACTTGAGAGTTTCCGTAAGGACCTTGTGAGAAAGAGCCTTGGTGAGCAAGCTGCGAGAACTGCCAGATGGTAAACAAACTCCATGATATAAGACTAAAGGAAAACAGAGGAAACGTGCAAATAGATTTATCAAAGGCATGAGACTATGAGACAAAAGTACCTGGCCATTTTGGCTTGATTGGCCATCTTTCTTTGCATTTGCATCCCCGCCTTTGGCTGATGATCCTTTTGTGTCACCCTATCGATAATATTAAAGAGGAGATCAATGGTCTGATAAAAGTAGATAATTTTCGAAAACTATCAAACATATTTACAAGTATTAGGAATGAAGAAGAGAAGAAGCACTGACCTCCATCTGTGAATTTCCAAGATCATGCAGTAGAATAAGGGTAAACAGAGTAAGTTAGAGAAATCCAAAAACCCTCTTCATGTAAAGAGAAAGCTGAAGATTATACCTCTCTATATCTAGTAAGGTAAACCTTGAGGGGATCGATGTAATCTTCAAAACCTAAAGTGGCCATAGCCCAAAGCAAATCATCTCCATTGATAGTCTTCCGTTTCTCTCGTTGACACTTATCACTCGCTCTGCTCATCAACCAAAACCATTTTCTCAGTAAAAGACAATAGATTCTACTACACACAAACAGAATCCTAAACCCTGAGAAGCCAAACAAAGAAGCACAACAAGAAGAAACAGCTAAGACCAAAAAGACCTTAACTTTATCTACACAAGTGAACTTAAATTCACAACAAAGTTTCAGGCTTTTGAATATTACTCGCTGGTGATGAAGCTGATGAACTCGGAGACACATTCCTGGACAATCTCCTTGGCGTCTTTAGCGATCTTACCATTAGCAGGGAGACCTCGTTTCATGATTCGGCTTATGTTAGCTATCGGAAGAAACCTGTCTTGCTCACGTACGTGCGACGACGACCTCGGGCTTTGGTCTCCGCCGCTCTCACCGCCTCCGGGACTCTTCGCCTGAGACTCCGCCATCTACACAAAACCCTAACATCTCCCCCAATTAGATTATACAAAAATCGAAGATTAAACATTTTTTTAAAAAAATGGAGAAGAAGAAGAAGAGAGAGAGATGATTTGATTTACCAGAAGAATTCGAAAAAAAAGGGCGGGAGGGAAATACAGAGGTGTTGATTGGAGGAGGAAGCGAGGATTGCTGGGAGAAGAGATCGGGAGAACAAAGGGATTGATCGGACGCTGGAGAAACGAGAGAGATGAGAACCTCTGCGATTTGAGATATTAGGTTTTTTGACTTTTCTCTCTTTTTATCACCACCGTTCGTTTTTTTTCCTTCTTTTAATATTTTTTTAATCTTTTTTAAAAAAAATATTATTCTTAATTTCCTCGCTGGTTGATATTCTACCAAATCCACTCATGCCACGTCTCTTCCTAATCTTTAAGGTCACTATATACTTTTGGCTGATTTTTGTTATTTTCAGTGTGATTTTGGTTTCCATTTCTAAAATAGCACTGAAAGCACTAGATCGTTGTAACCAAAATAAAATCATTTTAAAAAAAATTAATAGTGGTACTTAGTTAGCACTATATTAAAAAAATTCATGATATTATAGATGAATTAAATTATAGAGAAATTAGCTCCCATACCAAAGAACTATACCCTAATTAGCTAAATACCAATTTACACTATTTACAAACTGTACATAAACCTTATTGACTCTGTTACCCCTATAGCTACAAACCATAATTCATCTTTGTTTATAACGTCCATATCTTTTAGACAGATTCACCAAGATATATTCATTGCAAGATCTATTCTTAAATCTTCTTATGTCAGACTAAGCTTTTATGGTGCATAAACCTCTAAAATTCTTGTATCTAAACAATATCAAAATTTGAAATATTCATTGCTCTCAATATCTGAATTCTTTTTGTATCCCTTTCCCTTTGCTCCATCGAAACACTTTTGAAATTCTGAGCTGGTAATCTTAATAATTTTGCAACTATTAATTGTTTTGTAACTTCAAACTCAAATTTATTGTACCTCCTCATTATTTTCCTTCATTCTCTCGGTAAAACTTTGCAAAAAAAAAAAATTCTCTTATTTATGTTAAAATCTGCACTATAAGGTCAGATCTCTTTCAGATCCATCATATATCAATGCTTTTATTGAGTTACATATTTTTGATATGCAAGTTCTATTTCATTCTAATTTCGTTTAATAAGTATTTTGTTATTCGAATATGGAATATTAAGTGGAAGAACATGTTTGCACACAAGACCAGTAATCCATAATTTAGGCGACATAGGGTTGGGTCGAATTCAATCCCCCTCCAATATGTGGTGTAAATGATGAGATGAATAATTTTTGGGATGGATTTATTGCAGAATGTGATATAAAACAAGGCTTTGGACACATGGTCAATGAATTCAAAATAACTTGAGAAGAAACTGCAGTTCAAGGTGTTTTCCCTTCAATATTTATGGTTGAAAAAGATGGTGATGGTGTGGCTTGTCGTTTGGTTCATCAGAAGATATGTACTCAATTGTCTGAGTTGAAGTTGATTTACAGTTAATGGGGTTCTTTGTGGATATGCCAAGGCCAGTTGACATAACCAGTACATAGACACATATCATTTCTTTTACACAGTTTAAAAATAAGAAAATTGTAATGTAACATGTGTTAGACTAGACACCAAAAATAATATATAGTAACATAATTTATTTGATGGGATACTTAATATTGTTAGTCAACTAACAACATTTTATTATCATATTATGCATAAAAGTAGTGGTAAAAGTTTTAAAAGAAAAATCCAATCCATTAGAAATCTCAAATTCGCATTGTGGTTAGAGTGAATTTGATACATTATGTGATAATTTATTTGGATTTGAATCAAGAAAATCTACTAGTCTTACAAGAAATACTAGATGGATAATTAATTAATTTAGTCATATATTTACAGTTCAATTATTAATGTAATTGAATTAATGTTAAATAGCTAGAGAAAATTGTTGGAGCAACTATCAAACATATTAGATGGTTAAGCAATGTATTACATGGAGCTACTATCAAACATAGTAGACAGTTAAGCATTGTAATACACTGGAAACTTATATTTGTCAGGTGGTTAAACTAATTTAATACTATTATTATTTTTCTACATACAAACTAAAATAGTAGACATTTATGTAATATATTTGACATGTTGGTGCATCGTAATTAACTAAAATAGTAGACATTTAAAAAATATATTAGACATGATAAATAATATTGTTGGTTGGATAATAAAATTATATAAACGGATTATGGATAAAATGGTGGTTAATAATTAAAGTATTTTCAATCCATCAGAAGTCTCACTCTCTCAATATGTTTAGGACAAAATGATCCATTACTTGATTATTTCTTTCAATGTGAAATTATAAGTTTATATTAGACGAGAAATTTTATTTGAGTTAGCCAGAAAATATAATGTTGTAATTTATATTTTTATATTGTGTACATGAAGAAAATTTTAGTAGCAGGTTAATCAATATAATAGACGTGCAACATATATTTGTTAGCCGGCTAAACTTATTCAATACTCATATTAAGTCATATTTTATGCTCAGATGTGTTTGAAAACACCAAAATACAACTTTTCACCACTTTTGATTCTTAAACACAGTTATCCCTGCTAAACTAAAAATTGCTTGTATAATTTGTTATTTAACTATTATTAAATTTGTTAGCTGGTTAATTATTGTATTATCTATCTCTTTCTTGAGGATCACAAGACATAATTTCTAACTTTAATTGAAATCCTCGGGTTCTGCAGGTGAGATGAGACATGTTGTCTAGACGCATAGTCTGTATAGTCGAGTAACCCGATGAATCTCCAAGATCATAACAATCAATAATGAATATTACAAATAAACAAACACTTAATATGCTACCAATATTGTTTTCTCGTTATAACTATAAGTAACATTTGCAATATGCTGTTTAACCGGCTAACAATAATTATATCTAAGTGATACATGTCATCATTGATTTCATTTGACATATGCCATTCATCTTAGCCATTCTTTTCCACCCACCTCGCCAAAAAAAAAAGAACACAGCAAACCATCTCTGGAATTTTTTTTGTAGATATCAAAGACCAAATAAGAACACACATTTAGTAAACTATCCATGGTAAAACTTTTCCTCACATTTCAACACTGAAAAAGCTTGCAGTGACTCTGTTACAAAAATGGCAGTTTGCAAGACGAATACACTTTTATTTGTGATGAACGCAAACATGGGATCTTTGCTCGGTTTGTATTTAAACTAAATGTCCAGAGCTGACACCATCTTGATTTTCGGGCTGTGACATGACGAATCTTCAAATTATAGGGGATGAAATCCGAGAGCGTGAACTCCTAATCTTGTTTGGGAATGTGGTGATGAATGGTTGGATGTGATCAATTGATTATGTAGAAGAAGAAAATGGAGAAAGAAGCAGAGAAACTTATAAACTCATGATTTTTTTTTATTTTGTTTAGATTAAAAGAGAAAAAAACACAGAAGATGAAGGTGGAGAAAGAAGACAACGATAATGAAAGAGAAAAATAAAGAAGACAGTTCGTCGATTAACGGAGATGCGTAAAGACCATTATCCGGATTTCTTGTTTCTCATGGAGACTAAACAAAAAGATAGTTACATGTTCGGTTTACAAAAAACTCTGGGTTACGATAAAATGCTTACTGTTGCGCCTGAAGGTTTGAGTGGAGGCCTAGCAGTGTTCTGGAAAGATTGTTACAAAGTGGAGATTCTGTCTTCAGATAAAAGAATCATTGATATGAGTGTGGAAATGGGTTCTCTGTCTTTCTTCTTGTCATGTGTCTATGGAGACCCAGTTAGAGAAAGGAGACAGTTGGTGTGGGAGAAACTAGTTAATATTGGTCTGACAAGAGATCGTGCGTGGGCTCTGATTGGTGACTTCAATGAGTTGCTGGAGAACTCGGAGAAGATGGGTGGAGCCACTAGAAATGAGTCCACTTTTTGGGATTTTAGGAACATGATTGAAAATTGCAAGATTAAAGAAGTTAGGACAACTGGGAATACTTTGTCTTGGGCTGGATGGCGAGACAATGTGTGGATCCAGTGCAGACTTGATCGCAGTTTTGGAAATGATGAATGGTTTCAGCTTTTTCCTCGATCTAACTTAGATTATATGGATATGTGGCCGTCTGATCATCGGCCTCTCCTACTGAAATTTGTGTTGGAACCTGGTGACCGAGGACGTGGGAGGTTTTACTTCGATAAGAGAATGATTGGGAAGGCTGGCTTTGAGGACGCAGTGCGAAAAGGCTGGGAAGGTAACTGTGGGGGTTATCCATCTATCATGGATCGGTTGTTAGGATGCAGGAAAGAGCTAGCTCTCTGGAAGAGGTCCAATCAGTTAAACTCAAAAACTCAAATTCAAAGACTGCATCAAGAACTCGAGAAGGAGATAGCTAAGATCAGACCTAGTGCTCGATCACTGCGTCGCCTGAGAGTGCAGTTGGCTGAAGCTCATCGAGACGAAGAGAGGTACTGGAGACAAAGGAGTAGAGAACAATGGCTGCGAGAAGGAGATATGAATACATCATATTTCCATAATGTTGTTAAGGGGAGAAAAATCAAAAACAACATTTTAATGCTCAAGGATATTCATGGAACTGAATTCTTCTCAGAGGGAGCTAAGGGCAATATCGCAGTGGAATATTTCAGGGAGCTTTTCATGAGTTCTAATCCTGTTGATCTTGAATCCGTGTTTGAAGGCTTTCAAGGGAAGGTAACCTCAGAGATGAATGAAGCACTTACAAAGGAGTTCACAGCAGAGGACATAAAACGAGCAGCTTTCTCAATTAAGGGGAGTAGCGCTCCAGGTGAAGATGGGATTACTGGAATTTTTTACCAGCAATATTGGCACATTGTTGGCACTCATATCATTGAGGAAATCCAGAGTTTTTTCCGTACTTCCTCTCTACCTGCAGGTTGGAATCATACTCAACTTTGTCTACTGCCTAAAGTATCCAAACCAGATACTATGAAAGACCTGAGACCAATCAGCTTATGCTCAGTCCAGTACAAAATCATCTCCAAGTTATTATCAGAGCGTATGAAGCCAGTGATGCCTCTCATAATATCTGATACGCAAGGAGCTTTCGTCTCAGATCGCCTCATATCATACAACATCATCGTTGCCCACGAGATGGTTCATGGCTTGAGAACTAATAGCGCAGTTAGTAAGCAGTTCATGGCTATCAAAACGGATATGTCAAAAGCTTATGACCGTGTTGAATGGAACTTCTTGGAAACTCTTATGGAGAAGATGGGTTTTGATCGCAAATGGGTATGTTGGGTCATGACTTGTGTGAGTACGGTTTCTTACACTATCCTCCTCAATGGTCGGGATCACGGCTTTATCAGACCTGAACGGGGATTGCGTCAAGGCGATCCAATCTCTCCCTTCTTATTCATTATATGTGCAGAAGCTCTTGTCAGTGTGTTGAATAATGCGGAAAGTAAAGGTCGCTTACATGGTATTCAACTTGCAGTGGGGGGTCCATCGGTTCATCATTTGCTTTTTGCTGACGATAGCCTTATGCTGTGTAAAGCCAACTTGATGGAGAGTGTTGAAGTTCTTCGTTGTCTGTCTTTATACGGAGCTGCGTCGGGGCAACAGATCAATCCATCGAAATCATCGATTATATTTGGTGATAGAGTCGAGGAAGGTCTTAAAGCGGACATCAAGAGAGTCTTATCTATAGATAAAGAAGGAGGAGAAGGAACCTATCTGGGCCTCCCGGAAGTGTTCAAAGGCTCGAAGAAGAACATACTGAATTTTATCAGAGAAAAGCTGCAAAACAGAGTCCAAGGTTGGTTCTCAAAGTCTTTATCGCCAGGGGGTAAAGAAATTTTAATAAAATCAGTGGGTTTAGCCCTCCCTGTTTATGCAATGTCAGTTTTCAAACTCCTTAAAGATCTCTGCGCGAAACTCACCTCTGCACTCAGAGACTTCTGGTGGAGTGATGGGAGTGCTAGGCGCAAACTTTCGTGGGTGGCATGGGAGAAGTTTTGCCAAAGCAAAGAGAATGGTGGTATGGGATTCCATGATATAGAACGCTTTAATCAAGCGTTGCTTGGTAAACAAGCATGGCGGATTCTTACAAACCCGACTTCCTTAGTGGCTCGTGTCCTTAAGAGTCGCTATTTCAGGAACTGCTCCTTTCAAGAGGCTTATATTGGTGTTCGTCCGTCCTATGTCTGGAGAAGCATTCTCCATGGAAGAGAAGCTATGAACTTGGGCCTTGTTCGACGAATAGGTGATGGGAAGGATTCGAGTGTATGGTCTACCAATTGGGTCCTGGATACTATTGCACGACCACCTATGTATAGACAAGATAGCTCGGTTGATCTCACTCTGAAGGTATGTGATCTGCTCATTCCTCATACGGCGTTTTGGGATAAAGAAAGACTTCGTGAAGCCTTTACACAAGAAGATGCAGATCGCATCCTGACGCTCAAACCTTCCCTGAACAGACCGGATGCGGATGTCTGGGGTCTTACAACTCATGCCTCTTATACAACGCAAAGTGCTTACAAACTCCTATCTCAGGTTCGTGACCAAAACAACCCATCTCATAGAACCCTCCCTCCAGTGGAACAACAACTATGGAAGAGCTTATGGAAACTCAAGACTATGCCAAAGATTCGACATTTCCTCTGGAGAGTATTGTCGGGAGCCATTGCTGTAAAGGAAAGACTTCACTTGATGAACCTATGTGCAGATATGAGATGCAAGGCTTGTGGTCAGGGACCTGAAACCATTTGTCACCTACTATTCACTTGTCCTATGGCAGTTGAGGCGTGGCGTCTAGCTCAAATATCGCCACCGAGTGCTGGTTTTTCCCCTACCTCTGTGTTTCTGAACTTACACTATCTGATTGCCTGTACAAAGAAACGAAACTCTGATATAGGGAACTTCAAGACCTTTCCTTGGATCCTATGGAACCTCTGGAAGTCAAGGAATGAACTGGAGTTTCACCATAGTAGGTCGTCGGCATTCTCGTGTGTTGCCAAAACAGTGGAGGAGGCAAACATTTGGTTCCAAGTGAATGGCAACTCTAACGTTCATCTACAGAATCCTGCACAACCACCAGCTTCTGTGGATCAATGGGAAAGACCTCCTCCGGAGTTCTTAAAATGTAACCTTGGCTCAGCTTGGGACTATATGTCCGGTTTGAGTGGAGCAGGATGGCTGGTAAGGGATCATCGAGGAATGCCTAGGAATCACAGTCGTCGTGCTTTCTCAGGAGTTTCATCAAAAAGGGAGGCGGATCTTCTTTCTTTACACTGGGCAGTGGAGAGCATGGTCAATTTGCGACTTCAAAACATGATACTCGAAGCCTCTTCTATTGAAGTCAGGGAATCCCTCCTTGAACCACTTCGATTTCCAGAGTTGCAACCATTATTGGATAGTATATTACTACTTCTGTCCAGATTGGGGTCTTGGTCTCTCCATCATGTTAATGGCTCAAAAAACAGAGTGACAGTCGCTATTGCAGAAAGTGTTACTTCTGACCACCGTATTCAGTCATATCTTGCTACGGGAGGCCCTAGTTGGCTCTCGCATACCATCCTCCTCGAAGCACAAGCTCGATGATCAAGATGGTTGTGCTACTGGTTTCTCTCTCTCTGGGCCACTTGGTGTGGAACTCACCCCATCGCTTTGTTTCCTCTTATTTCTGTTACCTATTGGTACCTCATGTCTTGCTCTTTTTTCGTAGTTTTCAGTCTGTTGTTCGAATGTTCCCTGTCTTGTGGGGCTCTGATATTGAAACTTTTCAGTGTTAAAAAAAAAAAAAAGAGTGTGACGAGAAAAATATAATTTTATGTTAAAGTTTAGAAATTGAATGGCTAAATTTTGTTCTGACAAAATCTTTACCAAATCTTCATAAAATCTATAACAAATCTTTATTCTAGCCCAGAATCTACAAAACTAAACCACAACAGATTTTCGCGAAGGACTTAGGGGTAATTTTATATGTTCTGACATTACAATAACATTCAACTTTTCAATATTTTAGGTATTTCCCTAATTTCATAGTTCTTTATGGTTTTTTACCTAATTCACTCTAAATTATATTCCTTTGTTGATGGATATACATATAAATAAAATTGATGGAGAAGGATTACAACAAGAAAGATCTCTAATATAACATCATATCTCAGTAACACTACTAAACTTACAAATATAAAATTCACATAGTTCAATTTCACAATAACATATACAGAAGAAAGAAGATAAAACAATTTCTTGTAGGAGGTAGTACAATTTTCCAACAAAACAAGACACGAATAATGTAAAAAAAAAACAAGACACGAAAAACCAGCTAAACCTGAAATAGTGAAAAATAACAACATAATAATTCACAATCCCAAATAAAATCACGTAGTTCTAAAAATTAAATAAAAATCCAGCTCGAAGCATTTCTTGTAAGCTCGAGTCTCCAAAAACATAGTCTCTTGTCCTCAAAAACTAAAAAAAAAGAAGAGAAAGACTAGAGACAACGTGAAAGCACATGAGTGAGTGTGCAAAGCATCATTTCATGCATTTATATACAAAAAACCCGAATCCTCTATTACCGAGCTGTTGGGGTCAAGACAGACTCATCAATAGACACATAGTTCTCACGCATTCCCATGTTGAACGACGACGAATGCGCCGAGCTCTTTGAAAACTCATCCGACATCCCACCTCTCCCGACCAAAGCTTCCTTCTCCATCCTTATCGCGTCTTGTATATCCTTCTGCACCTCTGACATCGACGGTCTCATGTTCCCGTGAGGCTTCACACACAGCAACGCCTTCTCTGCTATCTTCCACATTGACTGCAGACTGTAGTCGTCTTCCGCTAGTGCTGGATCTATGATCCCTCGTATGTCCCCGTTGTCTATATGCATCTTGGCCTACACAAAACCAAACCGAATCCACTTTAAAACCGCCGGTAGTGAACTCTTTCTAGACCAAAAAAACGAAAACTCTGATACCATTTTTCTGAACTTTCAACTTAAAATTATAGTATCCAACTTTTTAAACCCGTATTAACCGGAACACCTGAACCGAATTAAACCCGGAATTATCTCAGATATTAGCCGGTTCCCAGCTTTGTAATCGAACCAAACATAAAACTGAAATAACCGAACCAAATTTCCTAAATAGCCAAAGGGATCCTATATGAAAAACCGAAAACCAAAATAAACCAAACCAAACCAAACCAAACCGATACCCGAAATGCTCATGCCTAAGTAGATAAGTCCAAATCCACTTATATTAGAGCTCATCTCTTTTAAACTTCCGATATGGGATCTCAACAACCCAAAAGCCGGAATGCAAGAAAACAAGCAAATGAAACTAACCCATTGGACTATGTTCCTGCAGTTGACACCGAAGTTTTCATTAGATATGGCTTCTTGTCCTGATATAAGCTCAAGAAGAATGACTCCAAAGCTATATACGTCACTCTTCTCCGTTAACTGCTGCGAGATATAGTACCTGTATAACAACATTATGTTAGTGTCAAAGTTAAAGATATGTGGCGTTAGTTACATGTCTTATAACTTACTCTGGGTCGAGATATCCAACTGTGCCACGGACAATGCTGGAGACATGTGAGGTACCATCAACTGCGAGTTTCGACAAACCGAAATCTGAAACCTTTGCCCTCATGTGTTTATCAAGTAGGATGTTACTTGTCTTGAGATCCCTGTGTATGATCGCTGGAACACACCCTGTGTGAAGATACTCGATCCCTACACAAAGACGATCAAAATCAGATACTAAGAGATCAAGAACCCTTTCTGTTTAGTTTTGTAATAAGGTTTTCGCCAGAACCTCTGGCTGCATCTTCAGCTATCTCCAGCCGTTTAATCCAGCTGATTCTCCGGTCTCGTGGTACCACACCTGAAAAAAGAAAAGATAATGTTAAAAGCAAAACTGTTGCGGTAATAGAGCGTAAGGAGGATATGTTTTACCGTAAAGATGCTCTTTTAAAGTCCCGTTGTGCATGAACTCGTACACGAGCATGTTTCTTCCCTCTTCTTGGCAATAACCAAGAAACTGCACAAGGTTTCTATGATGTATCCTTGAGAGTAACGTAACCTGAGCAAAACATAAACCACAATAAGAAAGCTGATACTTGCGTGGTGCATGTTGACATGGGTTATAATTATATACCTCGTTTGCGAACTCTCTCTTTCCCTGGTATGAGTTATTTCCAAGAACCTTCACTGCAATCTCTTTACCCTCTTTTGTTAACCCGTAGTACACAATTCCAAAACCTCCTGATCCAATTCTCTTCTCAAACTTGTTTGTGGCCTCCTCGATCTCATAGAGTGTGAAGCAATGTGCAGCGTCTCCATGAGCTTCACTCAAGGTAGATGACGCTCTTTGAACATGTGTGGGACGAGTTGTTAACTCAGCTGAAGTAACCAAAAACGAAAAAGGTAAGTAACATTGATCCAGTCCACACAATATGCAAAAGAGTAAAAAAAATACCTGAAGTTTTCCTCATCTTGTTATCCTTCTTCAATTTGCACATGCACATGAGAGAGATGATGGTGACGATTAGGAGAACAATAGCACCAACTGATGCACCAATGATGACACCGTACTTCTTCCCTTTATCTCCAACTTCTTGAAGATTAATGTTCCCAGAGAAGCTGCAAGAGATAGAAGAAGACATGAGTGTACCGATCTAGCTAGGAACTATTCATGCCAAAGACTTACTTCGAGATCACGTTCTTGGTCAGGCTTGATGGTATTTTTCCCCTTAGCATATTATTCTGCAAGTACCTGCAACCATCATGCAGGTCAGGTACACAATCATGTCTTCATTTAGTCAAAAATATATCAATTAATATCTTACAGTTCCGTCAGATTTGGGAGTTTAGCCAATGAAGAAGGGATCTTTCCGGTTAGCCGGTTGTTCTCCAGGTGACTGCCACATCAAAACGTTTAGTCCATCAACATATATACAAAACCAATAGACAACTTTGGTCCGAAAGAGAGTAATCTTTACATTATCTTCAGGTTCAGACACCTAGAGAAGTCTGGTATTGAACCTGTCAAAGAGTTCCCATCAAGCAATCTTGCCGTGGACAAGAAGTAGCAACATCAATAACAGCAACACATCTATATGTTTCCAAAGATAACAAAAGTGAAGTAACTTACAACTCAACCAAACCAGTCAACTGCGTCAGTTCTGAAGGTATATCTCCCGTCAAGTTCATATTCGACAGCTTTCTGCAGCAACAACAGGCAAAGTAAAACAATGAACCTTAACATATTCAAGTACAGCTACTAGGATTAGACATTCTTACACAGAAACAACTCTTGGCTGTGGATCCGAATTACATGTCACCCACGACCACGGTGACGGTGAACATGGGTCACCACCTTCTTGACCCCATGGAGTTGAAGAATATAGAGATGCAATATCAGCCATAACAGTTGCTGCAACACAAACAACCATCTTAGATCCACAACACTAAACACTAAACCCACAAACAAAACGTAAACTCACCATCAACCGAACCATCACTTTTCTGCAGGTATTTACTAATCTCCATAGCATTCAGAATAGGTCCTCTAGAGGAATCAGCAGTTTTCGCGAACCGGAAGTTGAGTACATAAGGAAGGGTTATGTTTTTATAGCCAGGCTCGTAAACCTTGTAGGCTCTCTGAGTGTTCTCCTTGACGTCAACAATAGATTTGCTATACTCAGGATGATCAGGTAGAACCAATCTGAACTTCCTTGACTCGTCTTCAGCCAAATCCTCTATCTCAGCAAAGTATGTGAACGCCCAACCATTACCAGGGAAGCCTTCAAGATTCATCCTGTAAGTTAAAGACCCGTTTGTTCCAACCACAGCTGTCTGCATAACCTTCTGTGGCGGTTTGTCCATCACGGCACCGTTGTCGATAGGCGATGTGGTTGATACTCTCATGGTACCAGCAGCAACATCCACAAGATAGTTAGCCTTCTTTAGCAAATCAGATTCCCATATTCTGTCATAAGGATCATCCGGATACCTGCAAATACCAACTAAATCACAATGTGGACACAAGAAACAGACTATGAACTGTATACTAACCTCACAGGATCTTCAGTTTCTGCACCGAAGTTTATTCTTGCAGCTACACTTAGATGAAACTTGTCTTCATACTCAGTGAGATACATTGAACCATTCAACTGTCTAAGCTCAAGTGTGGATATAAAAGGCTGCCCTGTTGTGGCATTTGACAAACAAACACTAACACTAGGACTAGAAGCCAGAAACACAAGCTCTGCCGTTTCAACCGTGGCGGCTTCTGAGATAACAATGGTCGTCCAGTGTGTTGCTCCAAGGGAGATATCGAACTTGGGATACACATTGTTGCTGTCGAAGTTACCGTAAAGGAAAGTAGCTCTCACGAGGTAACGGTTCCTGCTTGTGACATTGAGGGTGTAGCAGTACTTTCTTGAATCAGCAGGGAAGTGTCTTAGAGTCGTGTACTGAGTCTTAGTTCCGTTGAGTGAAGATATCTTGGCGGTTTCTCCATAGAGGAGATGATCATCAGGTATCCAGTTAAGTCCAAGTTCATCAGTGAATGGCTCTAAACCTCCACAATCTAAGCTCACAAAACCTGCCCTCATCATCATCGACATCAACAACAACAACAAAAGTTTTAGTCTTTATGTTAGAACCGACTTCAATTCTCACAAAGACTCCATCTTTTTTTCAAATCTCAACTCAGGGAACTAACACAAGGCAAGATTTTCAAAACCCTTACTAAGAACATATCAGAAAGTACTCAAAAACAGACAATTACCTGCGGATTGAGCAGATGAAGAAGTGAAGAGACAAGTGGAAACTACTAGACACGACAAAAGAAGTGAGACTTTCTTCATCTCCTGCTCGGACAGAACACTATGCAACAGTTTTACATATAAAAAAAATGAATGTGATCTCAGAAAAGTTAGGGAAGAAAACAGAAACAGAACCTAAAGTTAAGTACTTGTCTTAAAACTCTTGAGAGAGATCTGATTAACAAAATTAAGAACACTTAAGGGAGCGTGGAAGGGGTGAGTTTGTTTCTTCCTCGTTAAGTGTTTGCTTTTTGATGTGAGCAGCTTTTGCACCGCAGTGGAGGGAGAGAGACAGAGAGAGGTGTTAAAGGTGTAAAGTGGGGTCCATCTTCGACTGGACTCTACTGGCTTCGAGTTTTGACATCTAACGGTTCTTATGGCTTTAAATTTAATTTAATGGTCCAGATCATGTGTGGTCCAACATTCCATAACGTAGACGATTCTCAACCCACTGCTGTTTTACCAAAACGGTGTCGTTGCATATTTCCGGATATTATATAAATTAGTCATCTACATGTTTATTTAAGGGGAAAATGATTATTTCGTAACTGATTAGAAACGATAGTATTCTAAAACTACGTGATTCTGAAATATCATACGCTAAACATGAATCTGATTAATTACAGAAATTAAGTTTTATTCGGATATTCTCGACTTTATTCTTCATTTTTATTTTGGTCAAGATACTTGACTATTTTGTCAGCATATAAATAGAACAAGATAGATTTTGTTTTCTGATCAAAAAACATGATAGATTTATGTTGTAAACCATATACGTCGAAATGTTTTGGTATCCCAAGAAGAAGAAGAAGGAAATAAACAACATTGATTGTTATATTTGTCGACATTAAATAGGAAATTGATCGTTAACTATTTTATAAATCGACCCTAGTGACTCAAACGAGTGGGACACACGTGACAGCATTCCCAAAATAAGTCTCCCTAACATGTAAGATCTAACTTGAGTGAAATATTTGTAATCCTTCTCTAATTAACAATAATACCACTTTTCAAATTTATTATTAATAAATAACTATTTTTATAATAAATAAAATACTAAGTTCTTTTAATATTAATAAAACATTTGAAAATTCAATACCACATTCTTAATATTAAACCCTAAATAATAATTACTAAAGCGTAAATCTAAATATTAGTATATTTTTGAATTGATTATATTTTTAAAAAATAATATTTAATTTGTAGTGTTTTAAGAAATTCTCAATAAATATTAAAATTAGTTATTATTAATAGTATATATATATATGATTGAGTTAGAGCTAATGTTTTAGGATTTAAATTTTCAGGTTATTCTATTAAACATACAAAATATTTATCTATCACAAAACAAGTTGAAAGAACACATAAGCTAATTTATCCACTCTAAAACATTAAAATGAACTTTGAATGAAAAATGTTAAAATGGATTAATTCATTTCAATATAATTCATTAAAAACAAAACAAAAATCAGTACAAAATTTATTAAATAAAAATATTATCCTATTTATATATTCATACTCCCTCTGTTTCGCAAAGAGTGTCGTTTTAGAGAAATTTTTTGTTACAAAATAAGTGTCGTTTTAGGATTTCAATGCATAATTTATTGATTTTATTTTCCAGTTTAATTTTTTATTGGTTGAAATATGATTAGGTGTATGGGTAATGATGTTTTTTATAGAAAATATGTAAAATTAAATGTTTTCTTAATCTGTATGCAAAAAGCTAAAACGACACTTATTATGAAACAGAGGGAGTATAATTATATATAAAAATAATCAAATGACAGAAAATAATAACAAATATATTATATATATAACATAAAAGTTAATTTTAAAATTATAATATTTATTATTAAAAAGTTCTTATCCAAAAAAAATTCTGCATTTTCAAAAAGCACCGAACAAAATTTAGTGTTAATTGTACATATAGTCAATTTTTGTTCCGAATATAGTTAAGTTATTTATTTTTTACTTTATATTGGTCGAGATACTATGTTGAAAATTGCAAAAAGGATAAAACATTTATTATTTTCAAAGACGCCAATAAAATGCATGGATCAATTAAAAGGTAAAATATATTTTTGCAATGAGACAAAATATCATCTCTTTTTAAAATAATACTCCAGCAAACGCAAGCAAACGGTCAGACATTGAGAAGGTGACATTATAGGGTTTAAACAAACTTGCGATCTGAGTGTTTAACTGTTTTATCGACTTCCTATACCATTGTCGCATCGGCCACTGAGCACTCAGTCTCTTGCATTACTAAAATGGATTATGCTTCTTTTGCATTTCCCAATATGCGTTAGAATATTTTCTTCGTTTTTAGTAAGTTTCACACTTTAAGGATGTGACTGAATGTCACTTCTAAAGTAAAGTTTTAAGGTGGAAAATGGTTTACTTCTGGTTTCTCTACAAAACATAGACATATATTTAGTCTCTTCTACATAAGAGTAAGGTTGTAGTTGACAAAAACTAGAGTAAATGGGAGTAATTAAAAATATGAAATTGGGAGAAAAAAGAAAGAAAGTGAAAAGACCTGACAAAGATGAACTGAGAGTAAATCATTTTTCTCTTTAAATCCTAGACTAGCTTTAAGAGTGTATTTTTCTCTCTTTGTACAGTAAATAGGCAAAAATATTTTTGCTGATTGGTAAGATTTTGGCTGAATGTGGAGTAAACTCAGTTTTGGAATAAACATGTACTCCAAAAACCATACAAACCCTAAACATATTTACTCTACCTTTTTCTTTTTCCCATTTTTACTTTGTCTCTCTTTTCACCTATTTGTATTACTCTCATTAACTCTAAAATAACCAATCACACTCTAATTGTATTCTAAATTTTGATTATTTTATTCTGTCAATCTCAATTTATTTTTCCCCGTATTTGGATCATACGTATTACTATTTGGATAAACTGCATTAATTTCTATATATTACTTATTAAAAGAGAAACATTTTCTTAAAAAAAATCATTGTTTTTGTATTTTAATTACACCACTACTATTTGTTGATGCGTTGCTACCTCATATTTCCTCAACCTATATTTATAACCACCTTTTCTACACTAGACTAATTACGAATAATATCATTGGTATCACTTAAATGTATTGTATTATATAGTATAGTAGGCTGGTATTTTAGTATGAACTATCTGAAACATAAATATTTAAAAATTATTATTAATAAACAACAAAATGAAATCTCTCTCTTATACAATAAAAATTCTCATATAGTCTGTGATTTTCGATAATAAATCATTCGTCTTCAAATAAGATTTAAATTATGAAATAAATACTACAACAAAAAGAAAACAAGCTTTTAACCCCAAAATTCTTACGAAAAAGAAAAGGCAGCAAAGAGGCATGATTTGAACCTCTTTTTTTTATAACCGTGGGGTCCGGCGACTGAGGTCAATCGACTAATCCCACAAGACCCACAACACTCCACGTATTTTTGCGATTTCACGCTAATCCGGATGGGCATACAGGGTTTCGAAGCCGGGTCCGTATTGGGGCGGTAGTTCCCTCAAGACCACTAGTCCACTACGAGTGGTTAACATGATTTGAACTTATCTACTTTAATATTTTTTTTTGGTAGATGAATGTTTGAGCTTAGGGCTGGAACTTTTAACTGGAATTGGATCCGACTCAAATGGATTGGTTCGGTTTTGGTCATATTACCGATGAGTCTCTTCAAATACTTGTGGGTATCGGTTCGGTTTTGATTTTTACCCAAAATCTAATCGGATATCCGTTTAAACCAAAATAGATATCTTAAAACCTAAAATATTAGAAAAGTATCATAACCTAAGTTGAATAGATAGAGAAACAACTATGTTACCATTATATTGTAAATATTTTTATATTGTAAATATATAAAGCATTTTAATATTTTTTTTAATGAAATTGGTATTTGAAGGATTTGAACCCGGGTTGTAGTAGACTAATGAGCGAGTACATAACCATTGAATAACTTTGAATTACATGTAAGTTACTTTATTTTGTATATATATATGATTCACATAATAAACGGGTACCCAAAACTGGTGGTATCTGATCCAAAATCCGGACCAAAATCTACTAAGTACCTATTGAGTATATAATTCATTTATCCAAAAAATCCCAGATCCGATTGGATGTTACCCGAATTCAAATCCGAATATCCAAAGATCCGAGCCTACTTAAACTTAATTCATTTGCAAATATCTAAATTATAATGATTAACCCAAATCGCAAACTTCATAACTATAGTAATCGTAGCAAAAATTGAGATGTAACAAGAACTCAATTCACGACTTCGCGCTTGCGCGGAAATAATGCCCTTAGTTAATAACAAAAGTACAACTATTTTTTTCTTCACAATAATATAATTAAATAATGTTAATGTTATGATTAATGATATATGATGGAAAATAGCACAATTTTTGGAGAAAACAAATGTCGATCCACTTATATGTATTTTCAAGTAAATTTCACACTAAAGTTGTTTAAAACATAAAGTAAATAGTAAAATGATATAATGTAGTAAATTGTGTTTTTGATAAATACTTTAGTTCGATTCTTTATTTCTGATTAAAATATGATTTTTTGTTTAACGGTTATTCTTTTGTGGTTTTGAAGTGCTCTATAACGAAAGAATAAATGGTACGTTTTTTTTATAAAAACTGAAAAAGACAAATATTTACCACGCAGTTTACTTAACTGCAATGCTTTTTAGGTTCAAGCTTCTAAAATTCTATATAAAATGGTTCTACATAAATAATGTTATATACAAAATATATAACTAAACTTTTAAAATTAGAAATATCAATTTAAATATTTATTGAATTTGCTCACCTCGCAATCAACCCCTACTTCTTCATGTATTGATAAATTCGCTAAACCAAAATCGGATATTTGACATAAATTTCCTTTCACATTGGCCCAAATACACTGCATGCAATAATTAAATTTACATAAAACTATAGTGTATTCCGCCTACTATTTGTCCTTTCTGTCCTCTTTGGCATCATCTGGACCTTGATACCTTATCCTAAATAATTAAAACAGGTGACAAAAATGAGATACCTACAGATAAACTAACAACAATTATATACTTCAAACTGTCGACTAAAAATACATATTTTAAAGTGATTCAAATTCAAGCCGCACTATCCAGTTATAGCCGGATTAAGAGTTTTTCTGCGCCATACAAAAAAATAATTTTAAATAATAATATTATTTTATTTTATTTTACAAAAAAAAATTTACATTTTAAATAATCTTACTTCTATATTTTAAATTTATTAGTTTCTGTGCAATCATAACTATTTTTATAGTTTAGCTTAAATATTATTTTAATAAAATTAGAATTATTTTTTTATATAAATATAATTTTTCTTTATATTATATTATATTTAGTAATTATTTATTTTATATTATCCTCTAATTTAAAGAATGTCTATATTTAATTGTATAACTTTAATAAATTTTGAATTTATATTTAAATATATAGTTAAAATACATTAAATTGATAAAACTAAATTTGTTAGTTAATCTAATAAACTACTTAATTCTAATAAAATTTTAAACATCTAATCAGCCACAAAAAAATAATTGATTAATATTACTTTAGCTTTATATTTATTAATTCACACTTACAATTAATTTTAATAATAATATATATATATATATATTTATACACAATATGATATATGAATTAATCTAGAAATTAAAATATAGTTATATTTAGTTTATTTTTTAAATATGATATATATATATATATATATATTTATTTATTTATTTATATATTTAATGGTGATACATGAATTATTAGTTATTAATATATTTCAAAAGTTTTGTCAAAAATAAATTCTTATACATACATTTTAGATTTTAAATAATAATATAAAGTTATTAGTTATTATTTTATTTAAAAATTCTTACGAAAAAGTAAGAAATTATAAAATTTAGTAGATATTACCATATTAAAAAAGCTTGTCATTTTTTTAAAAAGCAATTATAAAAAAAACTGTATATATCAAGATTAGGTATATGCCATGTCATTATTTTTTAAAAGTTATGTCATCATTTTTGGTGAAATTGAATATTATAATGACATGTATACAAATCACTTTCCAAACAATTTCTAGAAGATATTAAATCTAACAACAATTAAATACATCAAATTATAAAACATATAAACTAAGTTAGCAGAAATGGCAAAATTAATTGTGGAACAATTAATTAAAGGATGAACAATTTACTCCCCATAAAAGCTATTATACAATATATCATATTTTCACCGAACTATGACCTTCTATCAACCTCTCTATATTTAAAATTTAAAGTTGCAAACTTATTTCTTTTCAACTAAAAGTTAAAAATTTATCTCTCTCTCCTAATTAACAGTTCAAAATTTAATTATCCACTAGATTTTTATCCGCGTTTCGAACAAAGTTGGACATTAAATAGTATTATAACTCTTTCTTAAGTATGAGAATTTTACCTAGATCTAAAAAACAAACTGAAACTGACACGAAATACATGTTTGGATCCAGAATCAGAAAAAGCGCTCATTGGATTTTCTTGGATCCGCAAGTCTCTGTTCAGTCCAACATTCATTTTTCTTGAAGATTCTTGAGTACACTTTTTTACCCGATGGTCCATAGTTCTTCAAAGCTGTTTAATCTCTTCAATAAGGAGATGACAACAATCATGGTGGTTTCAAAGACTCATCAGGGTCTATCCTCTTTTTTCCTGTCAAATATGGTGAAGAAACCACTTGAAAGGAAAGGTTTATAGAGTAGTTTGCCTAGCAAAGCTCCAAAACAGCTTTGTCCAAGCGATTTTCTTTCGTTGCCTAAGAAGAGAGCTTCCAGAAAGATGGTGACTTACAAACATAAAGAAAGGAGAAAGCGCATACAAGAATTAGAAGATGGGTAATGAACCTACACTCCAAATCTACCAAGCTTAGATAAGCCATGTGTGTTTGGAGGTTTAAAAAATCATTTAAAGTTCCTTGGTTATAAGTTAAACCTCATAATTTTTTATAAGAGCTTGTGTAATGTATTACGTTGTTATTACAAAGACAAAATGTATCTATAGAAATAATTTTCTTTTAAATAGTTCTCTTTTGCTAACTAAATCCACTAATAATGATCTCCACCAGTATAATCTTTCACATATGACTATTTTTAGCATGGGCCATTAAAACCGTCAAACATAATTTTAATTTTCTTAAAAACTAATTTATGTTTTAAAAACTAGTATAAATTAATGTAAAATTTTAAATTTTATATTATTGTAAAAGCTAGGACCAAGATTTTTATTAAAAAGGATATATATATATATATATATATAGCTATTAACTTCTAAAACTATATCATATTTAGGTTTGGGCATTTCGTATATCTGTTTGATTCAGTTGAAATATTTTAGATATCAGATAGTTCAGATAAGCGATTAAAAGATACATTTACTACTTGACTATTTTCGGTTCGGTGCGGTTTGGATAGTTTCAGGTTCGGTTCAGTTCGGATAATAAAGGTAGAAACTAAAAATATTCGAAAAAATTGTTTCTCATTTGATTTTAGTTTTGGTTAAGTTATTTTGGATAATTCGGGTAGTTTAAATTAAATATCAACTATTTAAACAAAATATCGAATAATTATGATGGATTAGATAAAACAAATTGGACATGTTCAGATACTTTGATATTTTAGATAAAATATCAAATACTTTCGGATAGTTTTGGTACTTTACAATAATTTAGTTTTTTTCTCCAAAACAATTTTTTAAAAAAAATATTTTTAATAGATTTTAAAATTATAAATACCTAATCATACTCCATCTAACGGTCATAATTATTTTTTAACAAAACACTGGTCTCACACTCCATCTAACGGTCATAATTAATTTTCAACAACTACTTTCTCACTAGTTTCCAATTTTCTCTATTTAAAATTATCAATCATCGTACAAGGAAAATAATTAAATCTCTTATGCTTATCTACAATCAAATACTACCACCTTATTTAAACCACCCTTCATTCATCAGGAATAACAAATCAAATTCCGAAAACTAACAAAAATATTTAAACATAGAGATCTCTCAATAAACCCCCTCCTTTGAATTAAGTACCTAAATTCAGTATTCAAATGGGGAATATCGGAGGAGAAGTATACACAATGTTGCGCGGCGGAGAGATGAAGAAAAAGACAACGGTGGTTACGGCTGATCCTCTCAACTGGGGAGCTGCGGCAGAGGAAATGAAAGGGAGCCATTTGGATGAAGTGAAGAGAATGGTTAGTGACTTTAGGAAGCCTGTGGTGAATCTCGGAGGAGAGACTCTTACCATTGGACACGTGGCAGCAATCTCGAGCTTTGGAAATGGTGTGAAGGTGGAGTTGTCGGAGACGGCTAGAGCCGGTGTGAAAGCTAGCTGTGATTGGGTGATGGAGAGTATGGTCAAAGGCACTGATAGTTATGATGCTGCTTCTCGAAGAACCAAAAACGGTGTCGCACTTCAGAAGGAGCTTATAAGGTAATCATCTCATCATTTAAACATTATTTGCTGACAAAAAAAAAAAACATTATTTGCAGAGTGATTTTGACACTTATATTTTTTACAATTAATTTCATAAATAAATATGACATGATATGATAGAAAATGATGACATGGTTTATAGTTAAATATGATGTGGACAATTATGCTTATTTATATTTTTGGTAAATTTTTTAAAATAGGATAATAAATTATACATCATCATTAAAGTAAATCTATTCAAATATGACATTAAATAATCTAAACTATATAATATAATAATATATTAATATGTTATAAATTTCAAAATATTATTTATTTCTATTATAATTTTACACTTATAAAAAGTTTTTCAATTTTTTTTACAGTTTTTTTTTTAAATTATAAATTTTAATCGTAATATTGTTAGTTTCTTTTATATATCTACAAATTTTAGAAGTACTGTTTAATTTTACTTTTTGATAACTATAAAACTTTTAAATTAATTTTTATTAATTTTATATAAATTGATTTAATATATAGATAATTTTTTTATCTAAGATTGTAATTTTAAATATGTACAAAAAATTCTTCAATAAAATTTAAAATAAACAAAATTATTTATTTTATCTTGATTTATGTTCAATTAAATAAAAATTATATTATAATATTTGTAAAAAGTAATAAAATCTTAAATAATAACAAAATTTTATTCTAAATATAATTTAAATTTAAAAAAATTATTAGTGTACATTCGAAAACACCTAGTTGATTAGTATAATCACATTTACTTGTTTCTCTGATTTGAAATGTGTAAATTTAAAAGGGTTGGCATTTTGGTAGCTACATAGTGTAATAACTGGATGATGTAATAACTGGATGATGTAATAATGAATACTCCCTCCGTTTTAAAAGATGCATATTCTAGAGAAATTTTTTTATTTCAAAAATATATATTTATTACATTTCTAATATAATTTTTGTCAGCTAATAATAAAAAATTATGAAGCTCAAAAATATTAATTGTATTTTATAAAAAAAATTTAGTTTAAATGTATAGAAATATAAAATTACAAAAATTATGCATTTATAACTAATTTTTAATATATTTTATTAAAAATGTAAAAATTCTAGAACATGTATTATTTTGAAAAGAATGGAATAATCTATATGGGTAAATGATTTATATAGCCCACAAAATAAATATTACAAAACAGAAAAGAAAATTGTTTCAAAAAATAACTTTAATTAAAAAAATGACTAAATTATTCTAAACCAAAATTTCTTATCATAATTTTATCTCATGATAATTAAAGTCGAGACTTATTCATTAAGTTCAAATCCAAATATAAAAATCTGTTTAACCTTTAATTAATATTTTTATTTTTTTCACACTTTTGTGCTATATTTGGAACAAGAGATAGTGCTATTTCAAAATATTACTCTATATATATAATTATATGTTATATAAAGGTAAATCTTCTAACTAGCCTATTATCAGTGTTTAATATTTAAATAATCTCTATAGATCAAATTGACCAAATTAGATTTTATTAAATTAAAATGAAAATTATTTATAATTTTATTTAATTATATATATATAATAAATAAATATTAAAAATAAAAATAACAAAATCAAAAATATTTTTTAGAAAACAATTTCTAACTTTTGATTTTTTTTTTGATAAAAATATTTTGTGAAAAATATATTTCTTTATTTTTTCATTTAATTTTTTTATTTAATTTTTTTTTATTTAATATATTACCAGTTAAAGAAATATATTTTGTCGCTTTGACATTTGTCAATTAGTTTGGAAACAAAAACATAAGCTATTTGAGGTCATTTTATATATATATGGAAATTTAGATTTTATGTTCTAAGAGTACCTAGAATGGAAGATTTTACCTATTGAAATTCTATATATATATATATATGTATATTATGTACGTATGTAATTATGGTCTATAAATTTGTGAAAAATCCAACTCAATTTTTTTTAAAAAAATCTTTTTTAGAGGCTTTAGGTTAAATTTTCTATAAAATTGTGGACTTCACAATTACATATATATAATATATACATACTCATATACGTGTATTTAGAACTAATCCATACTATAAGAAAACTTCATAATATAACAAATCGATTTCCTAAACAATAACTTATCTAATCAATTCGAATGCTTGTGTTCGTTCACAGATTCATGAACGCCGGAATATTCGGCAACACGACGGAAACATGTCACACACTACCACACTCCGCCACAAGAGCTGCCATGCTTGTACGTATCAACACTCTCCTCCAAGGATACTCCGGCGTCCGTTTCGAGATCCTCGAAGCCATCACCTCTTTCCTCAACTCCAACATCACTCCCTCCCTCCCTCTCCGCGGCACACTCACCGCCTCCGGAGACATCGTCCCTCTCTCCTACGTCGCCGGCCTCCTCACGGGCCGTCCCAACTCCAAAGCCACCGGTCCCAACGGCGAATCCTTAAACGCTGAAAAAGCCTTCAAAATCGCCGGAATCACCTCCGGATTCTTCGATTTTCAACCTAAGGAAGGTATGGCGCTCGTCAACAGCACGGCGGTTGGATCCGGCATGGCGTCGTTAGTGCTATTCGAAGCGAATATTCTCTCCGTCTTATCGGAGATTCTCTCAGCAGTTTTCGCTGAGGTTATGAGCGGGAAACCTGAGTTCACCGATCATTTAACTCATAGACTCAAACATCACCCCGGGCAGATCGAAGCCGCGGCGATCATGGAGCATATCCTCGACGGAAGCTCTTACATGAAGACACAACATGAGATGGATCCGTTAGATAAACCGAAACAAGACCGTTACGCTCTCCGTACATCACCTCAATGGTTAGGTCCTCAGATAGAAGTGATCCGTTACTCAACCAAGTCTATCGAGCGCGAGATTAACTCCGTTAACAACAATCCGTTAATAGACGTCGCGAGAAACAGAGTGGTTTATGGTGGAAACTTCCAGGGGACACCTATTGGTGTCTCCATGGACAACACTCGCCTCGCGATCGCATCTATCGGGAAGCTTATGTTCGCTCAGTTCACTGAGCTTGTCAATGATTTCTACAACAACGGTTTGCCTTCGAACCTAACTGCTTCGAGGAACCCGAGTTTGGATTATGGATTCAAAGGAGCAGAGATCGCTATGGCTTCCTACTGTTCGGAGCTTCAGTACTTGGCTAATCCAGTGACTAGCCATGTTCAGTCCGCAGAGCAACACAACCAAGATGTTAACTCTCTCGGTCTGATCTCATCTCGTAAGACTTTGGAAGCTGTTGACATTCTCAAACTCATGTCGGCAACTTTCCTTGTCGGAATTTGCCAAGCTGTTGATCTGAGACACTTAGAGGAGAATCTGAAACAAACTGTTAAGAACACAGTCTCTCAAGTCGCTAAGAAAGTTCTAACTACTGGAGTCAATGGTGAGCTTCACCGATCTCGCTTATGCGAGAAAGATTTACTCAAAGTTGTGGACCGTGAACAAGTCTACACATACGTTGACGATCCATGCAGCGCGACGTACCCGTTGATCCAGAAGCTAAGACAGGTTCTTGTCGACCATGCTTTGATCAATGGTGAGAGTGAGAAGAAGAACGTAGTGAGTTCCATCTTCCAAAAGATTGGAGCTTTTGAGGAAGAGCTCAAGGCGGTGCTTCCAAAAGAAGTGGAGGCAACTAGAGCGGCGTATGATAAGGGAAGAGCTGATATTCCAAACCGGATAAAGGAGTGTAGGTCGTATCCTTTGTATAGATTTGTGAGGGAAGAGCTTGGAACAGAGCTTCTGACTGGAGAGAAAGTGACGTCGCCGGGAGAAGAGTTTGATAAGGTTTTCACGGCGATTTGTGAAGGGAAGATCATTGATCCCATGATGGAGTGCCTTAACGACTGGAATGGAGCTCCTATTCCAATATGTTAAATAGTGTTGACAACATCAAGTAAGTGTCAACAGCAACTATATGGTATGTAATGTAAGATATTATTTATGTGGGTGTGTAATGTAAGATATCAAATATTTAAGGAATATTCTACGGAATATTTCTTAAGTCTTGTATTATAAATAAAGACATTGGAGTGTGTTGTATCCAAGCAAAGTGAATTGAGTGAGTTGTCTTCTAAAAAGTCTTTCGAGTCTTTTGTAAATATCATTTAAGTGTTCATAATAAAATAAGATCCCTTAGTTATAAATTATTTGTGGTCAAACCTTAAACCCACTTATAAATAAACATTTGATCCTAAACACCTTTTAATTATGTGGTTGTATCTACTAGGTGTTTATATATTTGGTGGTAGAGCCATATCAGTTTAAGCTAAGGTTCTTATCTTTCTACAAAGTCTCAATATCCATAAGTTATTTCCTAACCATTAGCTGGTATGGAAGGTATGTTCTTTGGTTGCCATTTAGTGGATCATACACATCAGAAATCCTACTAAGGTTCGGGTACTTTGAGGCTTCAAAAGAAAAAGGATATGCCCTCAGTTATGAAGCAAAAAAAAGCTAATGAATATCTTCCCTTTATTATTTGCGCTTAATTCTAAAGGAAAACAATTCATGGTTTATTATCACTTCAAGGGATAGATAAAAACCATAAGTATTCTTGTTTCTGGTTTTATTTACACTATGAAAAGTACTTCACTTTGTCAATGCAACTCTCTTTTAGAAGAACGACCTCTAGTAAAATAGATTATGTATATGAAGTAGAATATGTGAGCGAAGATAGTAAAATATCTATTACCCAAGTACCCCTACTTAATCCATATAAAGATTTTACCAACCAACCTCTACATTACGAAAAATCATAAAACATGTGTTCGGTCCAAACAATCATGTTGCCAAAGAACTCTTCTAGCCTCACACTTAGACCAACATATGGTCCTGTCTACTGAAGCTGAACAAATGATACCTCTCAAACTAAGTGAAGGGATGATTCACCAAAGGAGATCTCATGACTACCCTCATCTTCACTATAGAGAAATTTGATTGGTGCTACATCTCCATGGAAAAAAGGTCTACCAATAGTAGCAAAGTTGTCCATACTCGACACAAGGTATAGTGAATACCAACATACTTGCATCACAACTCTCCCTGAATGGGAACACAGTGTTTGTAACACTTTTTCCAACTTTCAGTGTGGCGCTAGAAGACCCCCAAATCTACCAAAATATGCAAATCCAGTTGTAAATCACTGGCACTCCACAAATTGGAAACACATATGCTGCAACACTTCGCTATCAAATGACATAACGAGTTCAAAACCATGTGACGGATCTAAGTCGCCCACGAGACACAAAGATGCACTACTCATTCAACTTAAATCTCAACACAATCTGTCATGCATCCATATTCCCAGACAAATTCATAGAAGCAAGTTAGTCAAGCTACTTCTTGAGTCATGGGTGATAAATTATGTAAATCTCCATGAAAGTGATAGTCAGGTTTAAACCTGATCATATCTAACTGTAATTTCATAGTGAAGTACGTAGTAGTAATACATGATCAAATCCACAAGGACTGATAACCACATATAAAGTTATCAGACAAGCTACTAGCTAAAGCAATAAAAATGTTTTATGTTCAATTTTTTAATTCAAAAAAGCAGAGAAAAGTAAATGAGAACAATTGCATATGAGTTTGTACATAGGTGAAACAAGTGTTGGATATTGAGAATTCTCAGGGATCTCTTTTCAGTATCTATTATATAACAAGCAGACATAGAATCAATTAAATACCGCCTCAAACTCAAATCTCTAAACTGTAGCTAACTTACTTCTGTAGCGGTAACACCTATGTTTCAGAATCCTAAACATTAGCTTCCACTGAGTCCAGATTCTAAACAAGCTTTAGGTTTGATCAGTTCACAAGGCGCAATAACATCAACTTCCATTGGTTGCAGAAACCTTGCTCATCTACTGATATTTTGGGAATTCAAAGAAGCATTTTCGGTGCGTTGAAAGTCCTAAAATCAGAAGCTAGATGATCAATCAAGTCTCAGCCTTAAGGACATCAATAAACAAAGATCAAAAATCATAAATCCCTAATCTATCAGTTTTCTAGATCAACACATTAAGAAATTCTATAACGAGAATCCTTAAACCCAAATAGAAGACTACTCACTCATATTCAAAAAACAACAGAACAAAATCAGAGATAACAAAATCAGAGAACAAATATGAGATTTTTTCATGTTTTAATGTGTTCTATTGAGTAACAAGCTTTGGCTTTATGGCTTCATGTATAACGTTTAATCGAGTTTATTGCTTACCATTTAACAAATAACATTTTCTCCCGCTGAATTATTGACATTCAATACAAAAAGTTTACACTATTAGTGTAGAGTGATAGCTTAGCATTAACCAACATTCTCCTTGGAAACATGGACCCGGATAAATCAATAAATATCTTGAGTTCCCTGTACAAGAACCTTCCTAGATACACATGCACTTGTTCTGACGCCGTGGAGCACCAGCACAACGAACAACATCAAGGAAGGTGCTCACATTGCATGGAATCCATAGTCTGGAGTCAGCACTGAAACCGTAAGCATCCTGTGCTTGATCCAGCAATGCCTTGAAGAGTGGGTGTGTAAGCAAGCTGATCTTTATCACAAACCTTCTGGACTCTTCACCCACATAGACAACCAAGTGTCCCTTAGGGACATCTTTTGGTATCACCTCAGCTTCCTTCTTGAACGCCCAGCAAATTACTTGGCAGCATGTCTCGCAAAACGTACAAGGTGATATGGCTTTGCCTGTCATCAATGTAAGTTTCTTTTCGAAGGACTTGATGAACTTGCTCTTCATTTTAGCAAGGAGGAGAATATTGATATATAACAAGTTATAGATAAGATAGATAGAATGTTGTGATGAGAGGATGTATCTTTGGATGAGAGTACAAGGTGAAGAATGGGTTTATATATATATGAAGGAGAGTTATCAGAGCTCCTCATTAAATGTTTGAACATGACAGTTAGCCAAAAGGGGTGAGATATGGGCAACTTTAAAATGATACAGTACTTTTATTCAATCATTTTTGCTCATAAAGTTGCATCTTCCTACGAAACTGTACGAACACACGCCCTATATGGTTAGATAGATGTGCAATAAAAAATTGCTCTACACTTTTTTGCTTAGTTCAAATTGCTGTAAAGTTCTTGAAGTTCATTGGGGGGGGGGGGGGAGAGATTAAGACTCCACAAGACAATAAGTGAATAAAAGCAGAGATAGAGAGGAGATAAGATCTGAAGGAAAGAGTCCAGGGATGGGTCTAAATCTTCTTGGAGAAAGTTGATAGGAACATTTGTTCCTGCAAGAATTACACTAAAGATCTATGCTAAGTTTTCTCTTAACTCCAAAGCTCTCTTGGAAGTTAAGGTTAATTCCCTTAAGTTGTTTTTGATTAATCATTTGAAATTCTTATGTAGGAATACAACTTCAAAGCTAATACTTAATGAAAAATCACCAACACTTTTAATTTAAAGTATATCTTAATCTATTCTAACCATAGTCATGTATCAAAAGTGTGACCCTGGTTTATGATTCATGCATTAGTTTGACCTGCAGAAATGCTTGTCTCTAGAATCAGTTCCCTTCTTGACTTGTCTACATGGAGTACTAGAGAACTCTGCAATGATGTTGCTAAGTGTGATCAGCGTTATACTTGGCAACAGTTACTGTATATGCTGATCAGACTTGGCAAATAAATTTACATACCAATAAAAAAAGCGCTTAGATAGTGCAGTAAAAATAGCCTGGGAAGAATTTGGTACACATACTGACTATAGAACCATGCAATAATAATGTTGCTATGATCAGCATTTGATGACAAATATAAACTCTGATTATGAAGCTGTATGATAAGGTAACTTAGCATTTACATGTGAGTTTTAACCGATCAAAAAGCACCGTACAAGTAGACGGGGATGAATGTAGTTCACAAGATAGAGATAGAGATGATGAAATGGTTATTGTCTCCTGGGAGGTTACATAGATGGAGAAGTGTCAATATTGGAGGGTCCAGAGAGAGAGAGTATCATTGATTAGGGTTCATCCCCCTAAGAACTCACAAATATGTTTCCTTCTAAGTGAGTAAGAGAACCTCATTGTTACACCATTTCTCTTCCAGAATGTCTCTCTCAGATTCTCTGTAATGTTTGTGTTGTGTGTGTGTTTTGTGAAGTTGGTTTGAGCCTGTCAAATTCAGTAACAACGACTGATATTGTGAAACTAAGCTGGATACTTCTGCCTTTAATTTAATGCAAGCATGTGCAACTCTTATGATGTTATCTATACTTCTCCCTTTTCCTGAAAGATCGAAAAAATAAATATCGGGCCACAGAACATGTAGAAATTGCCTTTTACGTTTAGAGTACATGGTTTTGAATTTGGATTTATTAATTTAAAAAGATCTAAACCCATTTTTATTAGGATGTTATTAATTCTGGAAGTGTCTTAAAATGATTCTGCACCAATAAAAAAATCATCATTCGTTGAGCCGGGCTTAAGATTAGGAAAACTACTATTTCTATGATAAGTATGTTTTACTATATAAAAAAAAATCGGGTTTTGAAGTTGATATAAATATGGGTCTAACAGATAATATACAAACCATAAACTAGTATTTGTTTCAATCATTTTGGTTTCTTTGCTTTATTCAAAGTTAGTTCGTGTTTGTTCTCAATAAAAAAAATTTTTGTATCACAAAGGGTGTAACTTACACATTTCACGTGAATCAAGAAAATAATAAAATATACTAATTACTCTTATTTATTATAAAATTATTTAAATAAAAATGATCTAACTAAATATCTATTATAAAAGGGTTAAAAAAAATTTAATAAGAAAAATTGCATTGAAAATTTAGAATAACAATTATTTTGAAACATAATTAAAAAGCTAAAATGACATTCGTTATAAAGCAAAGGGAGTATAAAACACTATAAAATATATAATTTTAATCTTTAAATTTAACATCTTATAATAAAGGATAACAATTTTGTTTATATGATGGGTTAGTAATACTGAACTCAAAACCATGAAAAATATCACGTGTTAAGATATACGTTACGTTAATAATTTTTCTTTTTACTTTTATTAACTTTAATTTTTCTAATGTTACAAATTTATGATTCATTTTTCAGAGGTTTTATTTTATTTTGAGCTGGGCCAAACTATTTTTTCATTGAACATCATCAAAAGTCACACAAGTCTTCATGGTTGTTCTGAGCACACGTGCATTGCCGGTAGTCTTTGGATTGAACTTGCAAACAACAGACATTGTTATTATACTCGATAGTGATTGGAATTCAAAAATGGACCAGCAAGCTGAAGATCGTGCCCCACTGCCCCCTCCCATCGAATTGGGCACAAGAAAGAGGTTAGCGAGTGTTTGCTGTTATATCCAATGTTCCATAAAAGACCGTTTGATTCATGAATGGCATAAAAAAAGCTTGTGTGTCTGTTTTCATGTAAAGTTAATACCATCTCATGTAAGGTTTTGCCATTGCATAATCACTTATACGAAACAATTCAAGGACAATTCAATTATTTTTTAAAAAGAAACTTTGCAATTAAGGGATCATTCTTAAAAAGTTCATTTTTAATTTCAAATATATTTACAATAATGGGCCCTACAATAATTCGCAACTTGTAAAAAACCTAGAACTTGAGTTGACGGTTCCAACTAGGTATGGGAATTTGGGTCTTTGGATTGAGTTCGGGTTGGTTCATTTCAGATATAGATCTTCCTTAAACATTTAAACCAAACTAGGTACCTAAATTTTTTTAGTTTGGATTCAGATCAGTTTCTTTAAGGTTTGAGTCAGTTTAGGTCTATAACTAAAATACCTATAATTTTCAGATATGTAAAGAATCCGGTTTGATTAGGGTAGTTAAAACCCAAAAAATATCCAGAATATCTGAATCCCATCAAATTTAGCCGATATTCATCATATTTACCTAATTTTTTTTACAAAATAACCAAATAAACTATTAATAATTTAAACTAAATATTTGTAAACTCCAAATTTAACATGAAATTTTTTTATTACTTGAAATTATTATAAAAATAATAATGAAGATCATGAAAAAAAAGATATCATAACTAAATCATAAATTAAAATATAGAAAATAGAACACATGAAATTATAGTTTTGAATATTCATCTTTTATGTCGAGTACGGATCAGTTCTTGTCAAGTTAGATCTATTCGACCATGTCGAATCTATTTGGTTCGGTTCTTTTTGGATTTATTTTTTTAATTTGGTCTTTTCAGATATTATTTTTAGATTTAATTAAATATTTCGGGTTGAGTATTTTCAAATCGGTTTCTATTTAGATTTTTAGGTCCACGTAAAATAGACAGACCTAGTTCTAACTTTCGGAGTCTTTAGCTAAATGGACCCATAATCATTACCAAAATGTTTCTGTCTGTATTTAGGTTTCTAAGAGTACTGTATACAAATAGTACTTTACGTTAAGGATGATAACTCAATTATGATACTACAGTATTCTTCTACCAAAAAATAAAATAAAATAATAATGATATTCTTTCTGTAGGGAGGGGACACACACCAAACACACAAATAAAAAAAAATAAAGTAAAACGAGCATACATACAATCTAACACAATCAGATTAAAAAACGAGAATTCTAAAAAATATATTTATGTAAATTATCTGAAACTGAACCAATAACATAGTATTTATGTAAACTTATATGCAAATGATGAAAAATCCTATTTTAGCCAACATGTGTTCTTGTTTCCGATGTCTAAGAGTATTCTTCATCAAGAATGTAGACACTGATTACTGCAAGAAATCATGAATGTGAAGGACAGAGAACACAGAGGAAATGAACAAAATGATATGTTCCATACGTTAGATTTAGGGGATTAGGGAGGTATCAAAGCCTAAGACCGAAGCTCCTAGTTAAAAAAAAACATAAAAATAAAGAGAAGAAACAAATTTAGAAGAAGTGCATTGACTGAAAAGTAAAATGGCAGGGGAAAGAAAATACTTCATCTCTACCAGAGGCTCAGCTCTTGAAAATGTTTCGTTTTCAAATAAGATCGTCCTTTGTATTTCTGCTGATGTGGTAGAAAGTGTGAGATGCCATGAATCTTCCGTGTGTCATGATGTGAAGATTAAGATTGCTATGAGAACCTGATCTGATATTCACTCTATCAGCTCGTCTTTTATCTTGTAAATGGTGTTTGATATGAATAAAAGTTGAGTTTCCGAGAGTTCCCATCTTCAAACTCTATCACTAAGCTTTTCTGAATTGGAGTCAGTCTCGGTTACTTTCATATAACAACTTATAGATGATGCAAATAAAGTCGATAATCCTAAAGACAAGTTATAACTTTCCAGGACAGTTCAAATGATTCAGTATCCATTTTAATCTACTAGACTCAACTCCTCTTCTTTTTCTTCTTCTTCTTCCTTAAAGTACTTGGACTTCTTGAGGAAGCATGAAAGTCACACAAAGACTTGGAATGGAGTGAAGCAAGTTCTCTTACACGATGTAGTATATCCTTAGGGATAGTGCGAGCCCCTGACCTACGTTTTTCTTCACCCTGAGTATTCACAAAACTGTGTTAAACAGAGGGATTTCTCAAAACCTTAACCAAAAAGAAAGAGAGATAAAAAGACAAACCTCTTCATCACCATTATGCTTGTTATTGTAACTTGCTTTCAGTAGATTACGCCATTTATCCTGCATAATAGGTTTTGAGGAGAAGAAAGCTGAGAAGCTAAGCACTACTATAAATGAAGAGTTTGATTTTGATCAGATGAATGGTGAAAAAATATACTCTGATATCAACAGGCGTGCGGTGCGATGCAGAATGAAAGAAGAAGTTCTTTATATCAGTCCATTTGCCAAGACCAAAGTGAGAGACACCATCAAGCAACTTCACCACTTCATCAATAGTCCACATCCTCTGATGCTTTCTCCTGTCACTTCTGCTTTTGGATTTGATTGTACTTACAGATATGTTACTTTCGCTCTCAGATGAAGTTATTGAATCATCAGATAACAATGTATTCTCCTGCAACAATATAAGGTATGACATAATGTGAAACAAAACAAAATAGTCTAAGAGAGTAATGCAAAACCGTTGTGTGATGAATGCAAGTCTCAAGAGGTCCTTTCCGAGGCCTGAAGTCATAGGACACACTAGACTTTGTTCCACCAAGAAGAGAATCTGATCTGCAACATTGCAAAAGACAGCTTTCACTAGTAAATCTGATGTACGTGGGGATTATATAAATGGAACAAGACAAGATTTTACCTAGTACAACGGGTGTTGAGCAGATTCTTTTTTCGACTCCGGCCTCCTCGTCCAACCCAAGAGCCTAGTAAAGCTGATAGTGGTTTCCTGTCAATATCTTCTGACTCATAAACACAGTGCATCTCGTTTGAGATTGTTGTAGCAAAGCCCTCTTTAACATCCTTGCCACTGGATTCAGGATGTGGAACGGTTGTTTCTTTTGACCACTCAGTGCTTCCACTAGGAGAATAAGATTCTGAACTGAAGTTCATAAGACCATAAGGTTCACTATCTAATTCAGATGCTTCCTTCTTGACTTGTGTTTCTGCAATTAAAGTTATCGAATGGATTGGATTATAGGCACTAAGATGATAGAATCACATAAATATTCTTTTTTACCTGGAAGGAAATGGTTAGCAGTAGAAGGTGGATGGTGTGATGAGTAGATATGTTCCACTTCCTCAACTTCATCCAGAAACCCATCAAGAATCTATGAAATGAGAGTATAGAGCAAATAAGAAGTTCATTTTTCATGAATGACCAAGAAAGAAAGAATGTGATGGTCCTGATGGAGAGCATAAAGAGAAGACATACTTCTGGTTTTAAACCTGCTTCCCTGTCTTGCTTGCCCCAAGAATCCAGTCCGCCTTAAAGACCAAATGAAAGATATTAACTCCATACTCGCAATTTACAAAACTAAGATCCGAGCAGTTTTAGCTGACACTACAATTACCATAATCATTAGGGAGAAAACTAAAGTCAAGTCCAAGTGAAAACTCATCCATCTTGGAGCTTATGCCCATATTCTCCAAACCAAGGCCTAAGAAACTGTCCGAGGCAACATTGTCTTGTCTAGGTTCCTCCACAAGGAAATGCTTCATGTCACTCATTTTTGCCTCCATTGAATAGCAAACATTCTCATCAACCTATCAAGAACATATATTATTATATATATACAAAAAAAAATGGATTGAAAGTCATGAGATATATTCATTCTAATTAATGCACAAGTTAAGAAGAAGAAGAAAGAAAGAACATGTTCTCACTCACACTGTGACAACTGAATCCAGCAAAAGTTTGAGGAGAAGCAGGTCTCGGGTCCATCCCAAAAGGCACTATTCCAGTCCAGTCCATGTTTGTTTTCTTACACTACAATATTCACAAGTACAGGTCACAATATTTGATAAGAACACTATAGGTTCCCTATAAACCAACCTAACATGACAAATCACAAAGGTAGAACCTTTCCTAATCCACATAAATACTTAGTAGTAAACCAATCTACAACAAGAAACGTCATGTTGTTCTCTCTCGAAAAAAAAAGAAGCATTACTTTTGCCTCTATAAATAAAAATAAAAAATAAAATATAATGAACAGAAATAGACAGATATTGTCGGATTATTATTTTTTACGATAAAACAAAAAAAAAATCAAAATCAAAACTTTGAGCAGCAGCTACAATTGTTTATTACAGTCACCAAAATCGAACGCAATGGAAAAGAGAGAGAGAACACATAGAAAGTGGGCCGCAGAGACATACACTTTTGTATAGAAAAAAACAAATATTTTCCTAAAAAATAATGAAAGGAAAAATCTCAGCTTTAATTTTCCTCCTTAGAAAAAACTCAACTCCTAATCCGATAAACATACATTGAGATTGTTCAACAGAGAATCTTAGGGAGGAGAAGAAGAAGAAGAGAGGAACACTGACGGAGATGGCTACTCTTTGTGTTGAACTGCGGATTCCAAGAGCTTTATTTAATGAGTTTGAAATCCAAAAAGTGACGTAAGTCATCTCATATTATAACGTGCGTTTCAAGTCCGCAACGACGACAGATGTTCTTCATGAACGTTTTACTGTTTTATTATCTGACTCGTTTAACGGTAAAGTTGCGGATTCCTTTTAACGCCGTTAATGATGACATTGGGCTACAAGGCCCACTGTTCACTAGTGTACGGTAAGACAACATTAAAAAAAAAAAGGAAAACTAAAAGGATCTGTCTGTTTCCTTGCCGTTTTGGTTTTACAGAAACACACTTCATGCTGTGTCATGAAAAGCTAAACAAAGTTGCAAAGAGCAAGAGGAAACACTTAGGATTGGACGTTAAGAGGAGGATCTCCACCAGAAATCAAGCCTCGGATCTTAACATCATAGTAAACCTCTTCCACTCTTCTTAGGTCGTATTTCATACCTGTGTCAATATACGAAAAAAAAGATATTATCTTTACCCTCAGCTTTATGTATCAGTATATAATATACAATTTGGAGACTTACTGTCAAATTTCTTGCGGAGGAAATCGTTCCTGAGGTTGAGCATGCGGAAGGCTGCATGAAGATCCGTCAAGAAGTTCATCACCTTTCTCGGACAGTCATAGTCTCCTGCTGTTACTCTATTCACCACATACCTAGGCTGCTCCAACATCATTTGCAAAAAAAAAAAAAGATTTTGACTTTTTAAAAGGTTTCTCCAATCAGCTTGAGATGATATGGTGAAGGGATAGAAATGATCATACCAAATCGTTTGACATGAAGCAAATTCCTGCAAAGTATTTAGAAAGAAAAAAAAAAGCTGAGAATCAGAATATATATATATATATATATATATTATAAGTAATGTTTTGATTATAAAACGCTCTTTACAACCAAATACAAGTTTTCTTTCTCAGGAACATACCAGTCAGATAATCTTCTGTCTCCAGTCCAAACTCCAAACTGTTCACTGAAATATATAACAATGAAGTTGAATTAAACAGAAAACAAAATGACTGATAATTTTACCAACACTTATTTTTCTTATTTTCACAAGAGAGAAACGTAATTTGAAAAGATTTGTAATCCAGATTTGCAGTCAACCAACCTAGGCATCATCATCCATTCTAAGGATCAATAATAACGGATAAAATTCTTAATAGTTAATACAAACATACACCCAAGTTTTGCTTCAGCTTCTGTATGCACAAGAAGAGTTCCAGTTTCTAGCCAGTGCATAAAAGCAAGCTGCGAGACCACTGCCTGTGTCTCACTTCTCCAATCCGCATGGTACCTAAAATCACAAAACCTTCATCACTAACTAAACCGTTGCAAGAAACAAAAGTCTAGCACATGTAGTAGCTATTAGATCTACCTATAGTACTGTCCAGGACACTTCTGAAGGATCTCGGCAAGCCGACCGTAAAACTGCTTCAAATCATTGATCTTTTCCTTAGCTTTCTCGATAATCTCTGATCCATCAACACAAAGAGCAATGTTATTAGTAACAAGTAACAACCATACAACTTCAAAGTGAGAAGCTTTAAGCACAAAAGGTCAATGTCTGATTCAAAGATCCAATCTTTCCTCAAGAACAAGTACACAGCTCGTGTCTGGAGACAAACCCAGGACAACAAGTGACTCCAAGATTCATTCTTTCCTCAAGCACAAGTACACAGCTCGTGTCTGGAGACAAACCCAGGACAACAAGTGACTCCAAGATTCATTATTTCCTCAAGAACAAGCCCACAACAACAAGTGACTCCAAGATTCATTCTTTCCTTAAGAACAAGCATCCTGCTCGTGTCTAGAGACAAGCCCAGTACAAGGGACTCCTACCTAGCTCATAAGCCAATACAGTACACAAGAACGAGACCCTTGACAAGGAAAGTAAATCATTTACCAGGAATGGGTCGAGATTGATGAACAAGAAGGAGGTTAGCTTGAATAAGCCTTGTAGCGGACTCAATCTCCATAACCACAGCACGAATCTGCTCTCTCAAAGCTCCAGACTCTTCAAGCTGAACACGGAAGCTCTCGAACTGCTTCTCGAGCAAATGAGACTCTGGTGGAGGAACCTGGTCATCTCCTCCCGCCATAGGAATGTAGAAAGAAGAAGAGGAGGATGAGGAAGGAGTCGATGAGTTTCGACGGCTGAGAGGAGTGGGACGTCGAGGAGCAGCGTTGATGGAGGAGTAGAGAGGGAGAAAGTGGAGAAGCGAAGAGGAGATGGGGTTAGGGTTTATGAGACGAGAGGCAGTGAAGTGAACGCTTCGATACGCTGAGTTCATCATTGTTATGTTAACTTGCGCCGCTTCTCGCCACCATCTTAATGAGAATAAACCGGCACAAATTAACCAATCCAAATCGCAAAGAAAGAGACCGGTTTAATTAACTTTTGGATATTTGGGCTTTAATGGGTATTTCCTTTTATTGGGTTTAAGCCCAGTAATAGGCCCACCATGATCAGGAACAAATTTGGACCCTGGCAGGAAACTACCGTCCTAGTAAAGAGCAACTGGGCAAGCCACGTTGGTGTCTCAACAGAGAAGCTGGATAAGCTTCTGTACAATACAAGACACACCTCTTTCAATGCAACAGCCCATTTGGTCAGGTAAAACCCTTTTTGTAAAGATGTTACTTTGACCCGACCACAACATGTTTTAATAACTGTTGACTTCATTCCTAGGAAGTAACACCAGACAGTGAGATTGAGACACCAGCAATGAGCGAGCGTGGGGAAGCAGATGATGATGGAATCTCCTCAACGTACTGAGTCCTAAGGAGAGAAGGATCATCAAGCTAGGCAGCTAGCGAGCCGGGCACTATGCAGGCTTTAGCAGAACATGAACAGCCATGGAGGACTCAATGCTTATGCTGATTTGCTTGTCTAGCTCAATTGGTCTTTTAGTGATAACAACATGGTGTGTGTGTATACAAAATATATACTTTTGTTATAAAAGGGTTTTGTTGATATTCTGAGGTATAGTGCTTTCTTGGATAAGATATTTGTATCCAAGATCACATTTCATGGTTAAATTGCTTTCTATTATTTTAAGAAATTTCAATAAATTTTGATAATCTTACAATATTAAAAGGAGAATATCCTCAAATTTTAAGCTGTCCACGTATGCTATTTAATTCCAACCTATTAAAGAGTGACATGTCAGTTTCATCACTATATCACCCAGATTAATCGATCAATTATGAGGCTTCTTTCACTTCACGTTTAGCCCATTTGTTTTGTTTTATTATGCTTTCCAATGTCACATAAATAAGCCCAAATTCTTTGAAAGCAGATCGTAACCTACGCAGACTCATCCCTTTATCTTCCTCCTCCTCTGAAAATCCCTTATGTTATCTGAAACGTTCTAAATACCACGATGGCTCATAAATCCCCATTCACTACTGCTATAACCTCACGCAATATACTGTTTTAATTCTTCGTCTCCACACAATATATATGTCTCCAGGCTTTGGCTTTTCAACTTCACAAAAGTCATCAGACTCTAATAGTCGAAGCAACCAGTGACTATCATTATGGCAAAATCTAAAGGCAATGCACCCACAACTCTGATATTCAACGACGTCACTCTTGGTTTTGGAGAGGCGGAGCTTGGTTTCCAGTTAGTACACTTATGGGAAGCATGAAACACATCCAGAGGGGGCATGCTTATTGGTGTTGAACTGCTTATGAACAATGAACAGGTATGAAATCATTGTCCTCTTGCGATTATTTTCCGTCTCAGTTTTCAAATCCAGTTACTAACTTTTTTCATTTATGAAAGGGTATTTTTGTACATGGGTTCATCATCCCTTGCACGCGTTTCGCGTGATACAAAACTGAAGCGTGGGATAATTAGCTTTAACAATTTCTTTACAACAAATAACAAAGACACATATGTCTGAGTGTCCCAGTCTCACCATTTGTTTCACACATATGTCCGCTTCAAAAGAACCAGGTGGTGATTGAGATTCAGTTTCCATTCGTTAGAAGATTTTGAAGCGAACTGTGGCCGCCTAAGAGGTGACTCTACGGTAAGATTTATATTTTTTATAAATCATTTATACGGGTTTATTAATAAATTTATAAGGGCAAACAACTTTAACTATATGCTTGCCTTTGTTCAATATTACACAGCTCGCCCTGCCAAAATATTCAAACTTTATAGTTAGACAAAGAAAGGTTTAGCAGGATCATGTTTACTTTTGGTGAAATTTTTTCGACCTTCTACCATTTGCAGCATATGTGATCTTAGCTCGAGCTGAAAGACCATTGACAAGCAATTCAAATAACTTGAGTCGCCAAAATCACGTACACTAGCAACTTTACAAACAGTTATAGTCTATTCTTGTATATTAGCTAAACTTCCTCCATCCACATTATATTGCAAGACCACCTCTAACTATCATAACTCCTAAAAAGATTTAAACACTTCATCTCTAAAGAAGAGGCTCATGTACAAATTTAACATCTGATCTCACAGTAAGAACATTTTGAAACTACTTTGTAGCTCTCATAAGTTTTGTTTTCAAGTCATCACAAAATATTTATAATATTTATAATGGTTTATAAGAATTTATAAAAGGTTTACAAAATAGCTTATAGCTTAGCTCTTCATCTCGTATCTCGATCTTTGATAAATGTGACTGAATCGATCTTAATATTGTATCAGAGGTTCTCTTTTGAGCTTCTGCTTCAATTCGAATCACTATGAGATATCGAGTCAATAAGATATTTAAGAACCGTCTCTTAACTTTTTTTAGTTAAAATTAAAAGATGATTCTTATATTACGCTACAAACCCCGTCATAAGAACCCCGTCATAAGAACCCTGCAATAATCATGGCCTAAGGCCTTTAACCATTGTTCCAAAACTATTAATTTTGGAATGTCAGTCTAAAAGTCATATTGTACAAAGTTCTAATCTCCTTATTTAACGTATGGAAGGAATGTAGGTGATTAAGTTGTGCACAGTAAAACCATACAACTGATTTGGCGTGTTGTAAATTTGTACTTTACATAAACAAAAATAGTATTGTAAAAATTCTATAAATTAATAATTGGAACTATGATATTTTATTAATTTATAGAATTATTATTTAAAAAAAATTCTGTTTTAGATTTTTTTATTTTAAAATATTTTTTTTTATGTTTATTAATTTATCAATTATTAATTTATAGAGTTTATACAATATTATCAGCACAAAAAAATAAAACATAAGTGACCCATTTATAACATGTTTTACAATTGGTAGACCTTTTAACTACTAAATATTGCCGGTGCCCAATTAGGACCGGTGTAAAATTGGGTCAAGTAATTATAGTCCATTTAGTTAATCCCAATCATTCAAAAACTACGTTTTAAAGTTTTAATTTTTTTCAACTTAGACCATTTCTAATGGTTGACTTTAATTTTAGCTTCAAAAATCCATTTTCTTCAAAATGAAACAAAAAATGAAACAACATATTCTCCAATGGTTTGCTTCATTTTCTTCTTGTTAAAAAAATATTCTAAGTATATTTTATTTCTACTTTATCATTAATTATTAATAACATCATTATATTTTTTTCCAAAAATGATCAATTAAATTGTTTCTGAAGTACGAAATGAGCATCTTTATCTTTAATTCTTCTAAATCGCGCCAAATTTTTTGGAAACGAATATTATCATGTTCTTCGGTATCAACTTCAGTTGGTGGAACTTCTCTGATAACTTCAATTGGTGCCTCGAAATCACGCTCATCCTCGATTATCATATTATGTAAAAAAATTATACAAGTAGTCATTATATCATGTATCACATCTTTTTTTCCAAAGACGAACTGACCCTTTCACAATTGCAAAGTGTGATTGGAGAACTCCAAATGCATGTTCTACATCTTTCTGACTGCTTCTTGTTGTGTAGCGAAATATCTCTTTTTAGGACCTATTGTCTCGTGAATAGTTAGTACTACGGTAGACCATTTTGGATATATACGATCGGCGAAATAATAGCCCATATTATATTCGTTTCCTTGAATGATAAAATGATCAGGAGGTGCAATACCTTGAGAAAGATTGGAGAAAAGTTGAGAAGCCTCCAAGACATTGATATCATTATTGATGCCCGTCATCCCATAATATGCATGTCAAATCCATAGATCATAATCCGCAACATCTTCAAAAATTATAGTTGTGGTTTCGGTGATACAAATTCAGAGTTTGAAAATCCTACCATTGATCCTACTACACAAGAATCTCCAAGTTTGTCTTCATTTTCTTTGAATTTAGATACCGAAAAAGATACTATTGGTGGATCTTCATCTAAAAGACATATCGGAGTTAAAAAATTCAAACTTAATAGAAAAAGTAATGATCAAACATCACTTGTTATTAACACATTAAAAGAAGGAAATAAACAACTATTGGAACACCTAAAGAAGACAAACGCACAAAAACAACAACATTTGAAGATTCAAAGTAAGAATTATGCTTTGAAAAAACTTAAAGAAAAAAACAAAATTTTATTTTGTGATGTAAATTCCATACAAGATCATAAAGTTTGCGCATATATTCAATCTGAACAAAATTGAATTTTATTGGAGAGGAGAGAAGAACAACAAGCTCAACAACCTCCTCAAACATCAAGTTCTTTTGGCAAGTATTTTAATAATATTAATAGATCAACAAGTGATTTACCCGATTATTAAGTGTCATTTTACGTTGTATTAAGTATTTTATATTTAGTTTGGTGTTATCAACCATGTATTTCACTTTTATATTAATTTTATAATATTATCTCTCATTTAATATATCTTTTTAAAATATTTAATATTATAAATTAATATAATAAATAAACATTATAAATTAATTAGGTTATATTAATTAATATAATTTATTTCATCAGAAAGTGAGAACAAATAAAAGTTAAGAACCAATTTATAATTTAGAAAGTTTAGCTTCAAAAAATGAAGATGTGAATAGTATAGCTTCAAATTTAAAGCAAACTTTGTTTATTGCTTCATTTTGAAGTAAGAAATAAAGAACCATTGAAGCAAAAGTTACTTCAAAATAAAGCAAAGGTAGAAAATGAAGCACCATTGAAGATTCTTTTATTATGTATTTTATGCTATAAAATATATTTTATTTCATGTCAAGTTATGATATTTCATAAATTTAATAATTTCACCCGTACAAAAGCGCGAATCTTAGTTTAATATTTATTAATTTTTCTTATGTGTCACCCATATACATGAAATATTTTTTTTAACATATATAGAAATAACTGTTAGGGACAATGGTCCTACATCGAAAGTTGGAAGGGATCATAACTCATATATAAGATAGATGGATCACTTCTTTTATCACCAATTGATTTTAGGTTGAAATCTCATCTATCTTAACATGATATCAGGCCCGATCTATGCAATCTAACCCGATCCATTACCGATCCAGCCCAAAGTCAGTCCATCGATCCTTGCTCATTAAACATTCTAAGATTGACGCTCAAAAAACCATCATCTCGAGGGAGCGTATTAGGGATAAATGACCCACATTAGAAGTTGAAATGAATCATGACTAATATATAAGATAGATGAGTCACTTCTCTTATCACCAATTGGTTTTAGATTAGAAGCACATCTACCTTAATAATAACTAACTCTTTTTACTTTTTTGAGGAAAAAATATTTCTACTTTATTAGATGAAATTGTCTTTTTTAACACTATTAGATCAAATTATCATTGCTCATTTATCTTTATGTTCTTTTCTAAATATATATTAATAAATTCTGAATTTGTGACTTAATCGAACTTGATTGTTTATGCATATCAAAAATATTTCAAATAAATTTAAATATAAATGATTTAATTTTTTATTAAGTAAATAAAAACATAGACTGTGATTTTTTGGTCAAACTAGATCCTTTTACATCTGAATTTGAAAAGATGTATAGCTTAAATTAGACATGTTTCAATTTGTGATTCATCTATAAATGTACTTCTCTGTCTTTCTAATTTCTAAAACACCATAATTTCATTATCGAAGATGAAAGTTACTTTCAAACCTTGGTTTACTGGTTTCGTTATGCTCACAATTCTTCTGCTCGGTTTGTATTTACATTTACAGCTTTATTAACATATTATATAATTATTCAAAAATAAATTTGATTTGATGCCATTTATTTTAGATACCTACATAAATTATATGTTTAATTATATCTTATTGAGTTTAATGATTTTTCAAGAATAATCAATGATTAAAAAGGAAGATATTTAGACTTTCAATTTTTTAATATAAATATGCAGAAAAACTATAAGCATATGTTTTACAAAAAATGATATTTTTATTTTAAATATGAAAACTAAGGTTATGTTTTAATTATTATAATACCAGGAGAAACATGTCTTCAACCTTTACCAAACGCGAGTAAAACATGTTCTCAATTCCGATGTTCAAGAGAATGTCTCAAAATGCATAAACAAGGGTACGGTACTTGCAAACCTGGTTTACATAAAAAACCAAATATGTGCATATGTGATTATCCACCGCCTTGCTTATAAACTAGGGCAAGGTACTTGCGAATATGGTTTTGGCAAAAGACCAATGCTACGCAAATGTCATTATCCATTCCTTTGCTTATAATCTCGAATAATATTTATAATAGTACTATGCTTTTTCATAGAAAAATATAAAATTTAATAAAATGTTGCTGGTGTTTTGGCAAAATAAGATGTACTATGTTACCGAATTCCCTAGTAATTATTTGAGAATTGATTTGCTTACATGTCATCACCACATTTATTTTCACAAAAAATGATGACATAACTTCTAAAAATAATGACATGGCATCAAGATAATTATAACATGGACAATTTTATTTGATGTAAATTTATGTTTTTGATAAATTTTCTAAAATATGGTAATAAGAATATTTCAAGAGCTATAAATAAATAAGAAATATTGAGATGACAAAAAAAAATACAGTATAATCTCTTTAAATTAATACTCTATAAATTAATATACACTAAAAATCTCTATAAATTAATATAGTTTTATAGTTCCAAATTGAGTTTTTGGTTCAATTAGTATATCGATAAATTAATAATCTCTATAAATTAATAAAAATTATAATTTTAGTGAAGTCCCAACATTATTAATTTATAGAGGTTTCACTGTATTGATACATGTGTCTTCCCTTTTCCTTTTTTATACAATTTCATAAATTAACAAAACAAAAAGAAGATATTGGAATTTGTTATTACTTTCATATAAAAATTGAAATAAAAATTGTAAAAGCTTCACACGTTTTCCTCCGATGTCGTTCGAAGAAGAAGAAAACGAGGAGGAGACATTCGAGCATACACTTCTCGTGGTATGTGATGTATCGTCCGAGATCGAACCACATCTTTGGGATACAAGTGTGGCGAATGGCTTCAGTCCGATAAAATCTGGTCCGGTAGACTCCTAATCGTATCGTGGAAGGATTGATGTGAGATCTGGCACGAGGATTCGAACTCTTGCGATCTATTCACGGCTTGTATTCAAGTAAATGATAAACATTTTATATTTTCAAGTTAATGAATAATAAGATTTTTGGGGTAAAATTATGAAAAGTTACTTGAATCATTATTTCTAGTCAAAATGAGTGTTTGGCATTTTGTATGCAAGTTATGAATATTAGGAACCAAATTTAATTAGAAGGAGATAATTGTTTACAAAGCAATTTAATAAATATAACAAAAAAAAATCAGTTCGTAAAAAAAGTCCATTATGTTGCTTTTAAATCGGAATGAGAAGGTAGCCAAAGAGGAATTCCAAATACACTCAAAGCTTACATTTTTGATTGTATTCTGAGAAAACATTGAATCCTGAAATTGGTTGAAAGGTAATTCAAACATTAAACAAAACATTCTGGTCTTTTTTTGTTTAACCATACAAAGATTTGATACGTTTTTTTCATTTTTTGGTTTAGAGATTCAAATCTTCGTTCCTTTTTCTTTTATTGTATCCTGAAATGATGGATCTCGTGATCTTTAGGTTCCTGCTGTGTTCTGATTTGGTCTTAAATGATCAGTTTCATAATTCCGAAGAAAATGTTCTGTAGATTAGCAATGTAAAATAATACAAGTGTGTATTATTTTACATTGCTAATCTACAGACAAGTGTGTATTATTTTACACAAGTGTATTATTTTACAAGTGTGTATTATTTTACATTTCATGAAAGTGTGTAGAAGTGTGTATTATGTTACGTTGATATGAAAGTGTCACTGGTTGGTAAGACTGTTTCGCAGGATCTTTCGACGCAGGATACATTGTCAACGTCAAGGTTGATGACAGTGAAACTAAACTGATAGGTGTCGTGTTTGCACATGGGAAAGTTATGTCGGTGACTCCAGCTAACGACGTAGCTCCTAATGTTAAAATGTTCACAAAAGAAGAAATCAAGAACCAAAGTGATGATGATCAGTCTCTACCTCCTAATGATGAACCAATGAAACATGTTATCACAAACTTTGATATTTCTGAACCTGCTCGAGCTGTCTTTAATGTCAAAGGAGAGTGTTGGAGGATTCTGCCGCGAGCCAAACCAAGCCAACAAAAACCTTTTAATAGTATTCACTACATAAATTTTTAAATTAAATAGACTTATAACATAAACCAATTGATAATAATTGGATTGATCCGTCTCTAATTTAAGTTAGTTTAAGAGTCAAAGTACAGGTTTAATAAGACATTACCTTGTTCCCTTGTCAGGTACGGTCCGAGGTGGTGCTCCTAAGGTCTGGATAGCCTCATACAAGGCGTGTTGGAACGTAGTAGAAATTGCTGGAGGGTGCACAAGTGCTGATATGTGGAAGGCTTTTGATGATGCTATACATGATGGTGTGATAAGAACAAAGCAATACTTATTCAATATCAAAGGAAGTACAAGAGATCCAAGCGTCCCAGCTTGCAATTCCAATGTTGTTACTCACAAGAGAGCTAACAAACTTCTTCTACAATCTTCGATAATCTCTTATTCTAGGGGCACTTGTTATATATACCAAGTCCATTTACAATTTCCTAACAAACTCAGTCAACTAAATTGGTCAACTCTTCCTCCTTTGCCATGTTGACTCTTCTTTCTTCTCCTTGTGACTTCTTTCTTCTTCTGGTATATTTATTTGGTATATCAATACTCCCCCCCCCCACCCCTTCTTCCAGTTTCAAGCACCAGATTTCCCTCAAGTGGAAATGTAGGGAACTGACGCTTAAACTCAGTCAATCTCAGCCAAGTACTCTCATGTTCTGGCAATCCAGCCCACTTAATCAACACTTCTAAGTACCTTTCATCATCATAATGGTGAATCACAATATCTTGGCGCATCACAACTAACTGATCATCAACTGATAAAGTGATTGGAAGAGGGTTAACCGTATGATTTTTGCCAATAACCGGTTTCAATTAAGAGACATGAAACACATGATGGATTTTAGAATCATCAAGCAAACTCAAACGATATGCAATTGAACGAATACACTAAATTTAAATAAGATTAGTATCACAGAAAAAACGAGGTTTGAGAGCACTATTCATATTTTTCTTCAATAATACAAAATCATATGAAATACATAAACACATTTTTTTAATGCAAACTAAATTTATGTGAAATTTTATTTATTAATTAATGATTATTTTATTTTTCTTGCATAAAAAATCTTATAGTGAAAAAATATTCAGATTTTGGTATTAAATTAGATTATTTGGGCTGTCAGATGTAAACGAGGTCAAGTTAATAAGTAATGGGCCTAAGTAAGCCTTTTAATTAAGATGGGCCTCGCATCAGTCTAATGGTTACATTCAAACCGCCAAAAATTAGGTTAATTTATAGTGAAAGCGAGACTCTAAAGGGTTTCTCTTCCCCATCGTCGTCTCCTCCTCCTCCTCATCGTGTGGCTTCTTCTGTAAACAGTAAGTTTAATCCGTTTAGATTCTTACAGTTAGCTATTATTCTCGCACACTGATGATTTCAGTTTCACGAGATCACTCAGGAGTAATACAATGGGTAGATGCCCGACGAGGAAAGTGAAGAAGAGGCGTTTGTCTCACAAAACAGCTCGTCGTGACAAATTTGAAGTCAAAGATATCCTTTTGCGATGATTATGGTTGTTGATTTGGTGAAAATATAATTTTTTTTGTGTGTGTTATGTTTCCCTTGACGGAGATTTTCCACGCGACGATTTGGTGTATACGGAGTTGCGTAAACCAGAGACTGAGATAAAGCCTTTGAAACTTGACGAGGATTTGCCTGGAATGGGTCAATTCTACTGCTTGCATTGCGAGTAAGATTTTTTTAAAGATGGTTTCTTGTCTTTGTCTGAAACTTGACATGTGTGTTTGGTGATAACTTGTTTTGTTTGAATCAGACTTGTGTTGTTTTTTTTCTCTGATTCAGTTGTACTTTTGTTGTCCTAACTTCATATGACATTTATGTTTCTGGCTCGGCTCTGTTCCAGATCGATCATTTGTTTTGTTTAAATGAGGCATGTTTGTTTCTCTGATTCACTTCTTTTGTCTTGACTTCGTATGTTTTAGTCGGTACTTCTCCAATGCGTCGGTGCGAGATGATCATTTCAAGACAAAGAAACATAAGAAACGGTACGTGTGATTCTTTCTCGTCATTGTCATTGTTTCTCCTTTGTGGAAGTAGTAGTAATATCAAAACAGCCATTGTAGTTAACGAGTTACATTGATAGTATCTGGTTGTTTGATGTTCGCGCGCTGTACATATTGTTGTTAAATAGCTTTCTTTCTTTGATTGTATTGTTGGTCTATGCATCTCCTCGGGACAGAACATGTGGTTGTGAATAGACTATGTGTGCCTAAACTGATTGGACTCTGATATTTGTTTTGTTTTTCTCTGTTTACAGTGTGAAGATAATGAATGGACCGGCGCCACATTCACAACTCGATGCAGATCTTGCCGCTGGAATGGGAATGCCGGACAACGGTCCAAAGCTGATGATGGCTGCTTGAGTTTTTCTCTTTCTTAGTAGTTAACAGTTTATGGAACCTGAATTGTTTTGTAAGATGGTCCTATTAGTTAAACACGATTATTAAACCAGTTTTCAGAGAGAATCATTCTTCATGGCCCTTTGTTTAAAACTATCTCCAAACCAAAACTTAACCTTTTTCCAATTTAATAACAATTTTGGTAGTGATTTTAGTTATAGACAGGCTCTGTTATTTCAATAATCGCTATGTGGAGACTTACACAAATAATATTATTATAATAGTTTTTTGCAAGGAAATGTGATCATAGTTTATTGTGTGGGTTGAAGAATTTGGTATATATTCTTATGACACTACAAATTCTTTGAAAATTTTGGTGGTAAACGTCCTCGTCCTTGAGTGGTATGATATGGAGGGCGGGAGTTGTAGGTATGGGAAGATATATGTGATGTAACCATGTAGAGAATTTGGTAGACACCATGAAGCATAAATGTATAATAGTGAACTTTGTTGTTTTTAGGCAGCTGTGACGGAGATGTGGAGTCCTTCAGTGATTGGCTTTCTCCTTTGTATATGAGTCTTTAATCGCTAGGAAGTGGAAGGTTACCCCTAACGTTGATTGTTAAAAACACACGATGGTGATGGCCAACTTCAAAATAACAGAGACGGCTGATAGGGTTATTAGAGTAATGGGCCTTTTAACATTTTTTTTAAAAAGAAACCATAAGAGCACTAAATTAATAGTTTTGTACTCGTCAAATATAATTCTAGCTGGGCCAACTATGGAGAAATTAACATAAGACGGCTCACATAAAATGATGCCGCATGTCAAAAAAATGTCACTTATGACTTGAGACCGACCAATTCTTAAACTAACACAAGCAAGTCTTTCACACACTCGAAAGACTCAATCACCAAAACTCAGAAAACGTAACCTAGACGAAAACCCCTAGTTACGTTTTTATATTGCTCCTACATAATATCTTCTTTTCCTGATATTATGCTAACATAATATATCTTCACTTGCTTTGCGCCAAAGCAATGATCTTCCAATGTGTGACTAACACGTCATCCGCCATAACGTTTATAACAAACTTCGAAGCCGTGTCACCCACTAAACCGTCTGTGTAACACTTCCTCTGTTCCACCTCGAACCAGCTCTGATCCTAGAGCTAACATTCTCCCCCTTTTTGCATGAATGTGACAATCTCTGCATCCTGCAAAAACATGACACAACCGCAATACTTGCAAGGCAAAAAAAATCATAGAACACTTCATTAATTAAGTCATAATCCGAGTCTAAAAAGGTACATATCACCGCAAGGACTTAGAAAACAGCAGAAGCAAGAGTATGATACAAAATGAAGTTCAAGAAAAGACTCTAAAGACTTTAGATTAGTGATCGATTATCAGTCACTGTCTTCGTCACTCTGTTCTGTAGTCTGAGGAACGGTCCGATGCACATAATCTCCCCCTGCAAAGATGCACATTCAGGGAAAAACAATTAGTAGCAACAGATAATGAGATATGTATCCTGAATCAACGCCTTACTCCTCAGTCGCAGGCGTATAGCCTTAAGACTTGCAATGGCGCGAGTGATATCTTTCTCAAGGTTTGGAGCGTGAGAGTCAGCCCCTGCTCCACGTCCAGCTTTCTTATCCTTGACAACTGGTTTGGGCATACCAGTGAGATCTTCATCGCAGGAGTCAGGAGGAACAATGCGTTGAATGAGTAAGACTTGCTGAATCAGAGTCGGAAGGATGATCCGTCGGGTTTTTTCAGCCTTAGTGTTCTCGGCCATTGTCATAATCTGATTGTAGACTATCTTTCCAAAATCAAAAGGCCGATGCTGATAGAGCAAGTAGATGAAGCGCAGGCGTTCTGGATTCATTGCGGTATAGCTTGTGGTTGGAATCCAGTTGGAGCACACGAGCTTATATAAAACCTGATTTGTGGCTGTCAAGTACTTCGAGCTCATATCTTCCCAGCGTTTGACCCGACCATCAGTGAGGAAAGCACATACTTGGTCAATGTTCTCATCTAGCCACTTTGAATCTTCTTCAACTTCTGGGAAACAGTACATCGAGTTGATCAAGCTCGGAGAGAACTCAACCAGTGATCCTCTGACATAGACAGCAACCCCATCACTGCGTTTCTCCGCATCTAGCAGATTGGCAATGAACTCTTTGACCACAGCTGGTTGAAACGGATCCGAATCGAAAACGGTATAGATTAATCCAGCCTCAGTCACAACCTTCTTAACATCCATAAGTTTTTCATCCACGAGAGAAAGACTTTGCTGAAAAACGAATTTTCGGTGTTTCAAATCTTGATATCTTTCAGACGGAGCAGCAGAGACAAATCGAGCTGATATGGGTCGCTTCGATGGACGAAGCATAGCTGAATTTTCGCGAAACATGGCTTGAAAAGCGGCACGACTTGTTTCATACCTTGTCTCTTTGGGAAGAAGATCCGAATCTCTCATGATGTCATGAGAATCATCAGAATTCTCATTCGAGGAGTTGGCTTCAGAAAGAGATTCGATCTCCGGTTCAGATGGTTCCCGTGGCGGAGTGAGCCGAGTGCGACGTCGGAAGCGCTTGCGCGAGTGTTTCCGCGAGCTAGAAGAGGCACCTGGAGGAATCGATGGAGCTGGAGTAGAGTGTGACGGAGCTGGAGGAGCTTCCATGGGCCGATTCAGTCGAGCACTCCTTCGTGATGCTTGCATGTTGAGATAGATGAAGAAAGAAATCGGCCACCGAGATTACCAAGTGACATATGAGTCAACAACCCTAGCACACTTAGCACACAAATTAAAAGGCCCACGCAGACAAGCCCATTTCTCATCTTAAGTTATGAAAGCCCAAGTTCACTCTTAACATATCGAACAATCCCAACACCTTCTAAAGCAAGACACATATGTAATGAGTTTTTAGAAGTGTAACCCATGATAATCAAAACAGCTTTACTCATTTGACTTAACTTTATGCATCTGAATTTCATATTATTTACAAAACAATTTTTCAATGACCAGAGAAGAAAGATATGAATAGCTTAGGTAGAGGAATCCATATACAAGTCGTAGATATCCGCATTAATTTGTAGCTATTTCTCATCTGAGTAGCTGTCACGAATTAGATTATCATGAGCTTACCTAAAACCATCTCAGTCATCATGATATAGTCACACTGTCACTACACTTTCAGAGACACTTTGTGTCCACCCACCACTACTTCTTCAGTGAGTTTTTCTTTTTCCTTTCCCTTTTTTTTTTTTTATAAAACGTTAAAACATTAGAATTCCATCTACCTCCACATTTACCACCACCAGATTCAAAGTGTTGTAGCACCCTGATCCACAGTGAAAGTTTCGTGAGATGTCATTCTGCCCAATTAGAACAGTGATCGTTGCCAGAAGTGAAGTGTTGCAGCACCCCAATCCAGAACGAGTGTTCTTCATCTTGGGCCTTCAGATAGTGTAACTCACATATACTACTCTTTAACTCAGTTCTATTACAGCTTTACTCACCCCACTCCAGACAGTGATCGAGACTCAGATCGAAAATGTTGTGGCATCCTGATCCAAGACGAGTGTCCTTCTCACTGGGGTTTTGGAGACTAATGATCATGTAGAAACAGCTAAGGCTAGCTCACAACAACCATTGACAAACGATTTGAACAAGACGACTAAGAGTAGGCGTTCCACTACAAATGCTTATCTAATCCTCTGATCATAGTTTTGCGCAAGTTTAGAGATCAACTATTCCCAACGCTTTCCGGAGACCCAGAAAGGTGTTGAAATCTAATGGCTTAGTAAAAATATCTGCTAGTTGGTTCTCTGAGGGAACATGTTCGATTACCACAAGTTTTACTTCTACTAACTCTCTTACAAAGTGGTGTCTAAGATCAACATGCTTAGTTCGAGAGTGTTGGACAGGGTTCTTAGTCAGATTTATGGCACTCATGTTATCGCAGTGAACTAACATAGGGTCTGAATAAATACCGTAGTCCACTAGCATTTGTCTCATCCACAAGAGTTGAGTGCAGCAACTTCCCAATGCGATGTATTCTGCCTCAGCTGTAGATAATGATACACAATTTTGTTTCTTGCTGTGCCATGAGATCATGTTGTTTCCAAGAAAGAAACACCCTCCTGACGTACTTCTCCTGTCATCAACACACCTGCCCAATCGGCATCATAGTAACCTGCAAGATTCACATTAGTTTCAAAAGAATAATGTAGACCAAAATCCAAAGTACCTTTCACATATTTGATTATTCGTTTGACAGCATTCATATGTGTCTCTCTTGGTGAAGCTTGATACCGTGCACAAATGCCAACACTCAGGCATAAGTCGGGGCGACTGGCAGTAAGATAGAGAAGGCTTCCAATCATGGCTCGATAAAGCTTCTCATCCACCCTTTTTCCACTTTCATCTCGAGATAATTTTGTAGTTGTGCTCATAGGAGTTCTCGCAGTCTTGCTTGTTTGCATGCCAAATCGTTTTACCAGGTTCTTGGCATAGGTACTCTGAGAGATGCAAATTCCATCATTCATTTGCCTAATTTGCAGACCAAGGAAGTAACTTAATTCTCCAACCATACTCATCTCAAACTCCCTTGTCATGGTCTTCACAAACTCATCTACTAGCTGCTTTGAGGTGCTTCCAAATATAATGTCATCGACATATACTTGAACAACTAAGAGATCTCCGTCAATATCTGAAGTAAATAGTGTCTTGTCAACACCTCCTCGGTTAAATCCAGCAGTGATCAGAAACTGTGTCAGTCTCTCATACCAAGCCCTTGGAGCTTGTTTCAGACCATATAGTGCCTTTTTGAGTTTATACACATGATCTGGAAAATGGGGATCTTCAAATCCTTTGGGTTGAGCTACATAAACTTCTTCCTGAAGCAAACCATTTAGAAATGCACTTTTGACATCCATTTGGTAGAGTTTGATTCTTAGCTTGCATGCAATACCAAACAGAAGCCGTATAGACTCTAGTCGAGCGACTGGTGCAAATGTTTCGTCGAAGTCTACTCCTTCGATTTGTGAGTATCCCTGTGCTACTAACCTGGATTTGTTTCTAACCACATTGCCATGCTCGTCAGTCTTATTTTTATATATCCAGCGAGTTCCAACTACATTTGCATCCTCCGGTTTGGGAACCAGCTTCCATACTTGAAGTCGATCAAACTGTTCCATCTCCTCATGCATGGAATCAGTCCAGAATTCATCCTCTAAGGCTTCTTGGATGTTCTTAGGTTCAATAAGAGAGACAAAACACTCTACTTTTGCCATTTCAACTAAAAAACATGCGAGTTTAACCATTTCCTTGAAGTCAATCTGTTTCTTGCGTGTCACTCTTTCATCAAACACGCCTCCAATAACATCTTCAGGAGAGTGATTCTTATGCACCTTGGCCAAAGAAGGCTGAATCTGATCTTCAACTTCGGACATACTGTCTTGATCAGGAGCAACATCACACTCATGAGTGATTTCCTGAGATACACTCACGCTTCTTTTTGCTACACCTTCTTGATAAAATCCCACTTGATCATCGAAAACAACATTGACTTTGTCATCAATTGTCTTGGTTCTTGAGTTGTACACTCGATAAGCAGAGCTGTTTGTGGAGTAGCCAAGGAACATTCCCACATCACTTTTCGCATCAAATTTGCCAAGATGATCTGCAAGCATAGCCCTCGCCATTTCTTGTAAAGTCCTGTTTTTCCTTTCAACTACACCATTCTGTTGAGGTGTTCGAGGAGCTGCATACTGATGTTGAATTCCCTGATCCTGACAAAACTTATCGAAAAGTTCATTCTGGAACTCTCCACCGTGGTCACTTCGAATTTGAATGATTCCGCCTTTCTCCTGTTTGAGTTGAAGTGCAAGAATTCGAAAGCTGTCTATTGCATCTGATTTGTTCTTCAAGAATCTGACCCAGGTGAACCTGGAGAAATCATCAACAAGTACAAAAATGTATCGCTTCCCAGCAATACTATTAGGTGTGATAGGTCCCATAAGGTCCATATGAATAAGTTCAAGAATTTTCTTTGAATTAATCTGAGATACTTGTTTATGTTGAACCTTGATTTGCTTACCTTGACAGCACGGACCGCACACTGTGCCAGTCTGATATTCCAGTGAAGGGACTCCTCTAATTGCTTCAGCGCGAACAAGTCGTGACAACCCGTGAGTATTCATATGACCGAGTTTCTTGTGCCATAGATCAATTTGGGTGTCTTTTGCAGACATGCATTGGTTTGAAGGTTTCCACATGTAGCAGTTATTCCCTGAGCGTAACCCACACAGAACGACATTCCCTTTTTCATCAATCGCATGACATTCCTTTTTGGTGAAAGTTACTTGAAGACCTTCATCACACAGCTGACTAACACTTATGAGATTAGCTTTCAGGCCATCAACAAAGTACACATTAATCAGACGAGGCAAATCAGCTCTTTCCATGATTCCAACTCCACGTATCTTTCCTTGTCCTCCATCACCAAAAGTAACTTTACCTCCTTTGATTTCTTCAACTTTATCAAGGCAGTCAAGATTTCCAGTCATATGCCTTGAGCAACCACTGTCAAAGTACCACGGAATCTCCGAACAGCTGGAGTTATGAGCAGAGGTATACGCAACTTTACAGTCTATCTTATCAAAATCTTGAGCAAGAGACTTATCATTACTGAGATGTAGCATTGCGGATTCGATGTGTGACATTGATTCTTCATCAGAGTTCTTTATATCTTGAATGATCGCCATATTGCATACGATTTCTTTGCCAGGCCTCTGCTCAAGTGTAGGAGATTTATCAACTCCGACATAGGATATTTTCCTTGATGAAACTCTATTTTTGAAGTTAGGATAGAGATCAGTCTTAGCGATCCATACTAGTCCAACCCTTTTTGGTTCAATGAAGCATCGATTCATCATCCATGCACTTCTATATTGTGCCTTACGGAAGTAACAGTTAGCTGCTCTGTGTCCAGGCTTGCAGCAAAAGAGACATCCATTGCTTCGATGGTCATTCAGCTTGCGTCTATGTGATGTGAGAACATGATTGATTGAGGTGCCTGGTTTTTGATCCGCAAGTTTAGCAGAATTAGTATTCTTCACAAATTTGACTCCCTCAATATTATCAGCTGTTTGAGATGTTGAGCCCTGATATCCAATTCCCCAGTTGATCTTTGGGGATTGTCCGAGTGACAGAATGTGATCCAGAGTGGCAGATCCAGTATTGAGCATTCTCATTTGCTTGTAGTTTTCACTGAGTTCTCGTTGCAGTTGACGACTCTTTTCCATTTCCTCACTTAACAACTGCTTAGCTTGATCACATTGAGTTTCCAGTCTCTTCAGATTGTGAGTTTGTTCAGAGATAGTCTTCTCCATAAGTACCCGATCTTCTTTTTCCTTCTCAGCAGCATAGGACGGATCTATCTCACCTTTAGCTTCAGGTTGTTCCAATTCAAGAATGTTAACTTGAGCCTTTAACATAGCTCTATCCTTGATCAGCTGAAGATTCTCAAGACTGAGTTCAGTAAATTTATCGAACAATTTTCGATATTCTGTCTCGAGATCACCATTCTCCTTTTCTTGATCACGATCGGTATCGGAGTCTGAATCCAAGCTTGAGAGAGTATCACTGGGCTCATCCTGACCAACCAAGGCAACAAAATTCAGAAGTAATTCTTCATTATCAGTATCACTCTCAGATTCAGTATCACTAAAGCAAACGAGTGATTTGTCCTTTTTGAGATTGTTTGGAAACTCACTTCTTGTATGTCCATAACCTTTGCACTCAATACACTTCAACTCCTTTCTCTTCGTAAGAGGACACTCGTTTCGAAAATGTCCATAACCTTCACATTCATGACACTGCAGTTCCTTTCTTCTGTTTCCTCTTGCTGGATCATTCCTAACATTCTGATTAGAAGAACGGTTTGTGTCTTGATTATGATATCTGTTGCTTGATCGATTCTGTCCTTTCTCAAACCTTTTGAGCATTTTGTTAAAGTTTTTGGCCATAAGAGCCATATTGTCTTCAATTCGTTTCACACGATCATCTTCTCTGCTTTCAGCGGTAAATGCTATCCCTTTTTGTCCCTTAGGAAGCTCTTCAACACGCTCAAGATCATGAACTTTAAGAATGCCAGCCAGTTGATCAAACTTCATCTCATCAGTATTGACTGCAATTTTCAGAACAGCTTTATAGGCCTCAAAGCGGGAAGGTAAACATCTTAGCAATTTTTTGACAAGCTTCTTCTCATTGTACTTCTTTCCCAAAACTGATGCTTCATTTGCGATGGAACTAATCTTAGATATGAAGCTTCCGATTGATTCATCATCTTCCATACGAAGGTTTTCAAATTTTGAAGCTAGATGATCGATCCGAGTACGCCTCACACTTGTATTCCCTTCAAAGTGATTGATAAGTGTATCCCAAGCATCTTTAGCAGATTCACATCCTTGGATGATTTTAAACTGATCGAGATCAACAGCAGAAAAGATTGTGGTGAGCGCTTTTGAGTTAAACTTAGAGGCAGCTTTATCAGAGTCAGTCCACCTCTCTTTTGGTTTGGCAGCTATGGTCTTATCTTCCATAATCATGGTAGGAGCAGTCCATCCTTGTTCCACAGCCGTCCATGCATCCTCATCTATGCCCCTGATAATATGACGCATCCTAGCTTTCCAGTGTCCAAAGTTTCCCTCATCCAACATGATCGGTTTTTGTAGAGCTACAAGTTCCTTCATGGTCTCCATGATGATCGCAGGATCTCAACCTGTATGTAGACGTATCAAGTCCAAAGAGGTGACCCGCTCTGATACCAAATGAAAGATTAGATGGATACCAACAATAAGAATTCAAGGAACGTTCAATCAATGTAAATTGCTTTATTAAGAATCTCTTAGACAATCTCTCTCGATCTGTCTAATCCGAATTATACAACGTCACTTATGACTTGAGACGGACCAATTCTTAAACTAACACAAGCAAGTCTTTCACACACTCGAAAGACTCAATTATCAAAGCTCAGAAAACGTAACCTAGACGAAAACCCCTAGTTACGTTTTTATATTGCTCCTACATAATATCTTCTTTTCCTGATATTATGCTAACAGAATATATCTTCACTTGCTTTGCGCCAAAGCAATGATCTTCCAATGTGTGACTGACACGTCATCCGCCATAACGTTTATAACAAACTTTGAAGCCGTGTCACCCACTAAACCGTCTGTGTAACACTTCCTCTGTTCCACCTCGAACCAGCTCTGATCCTAGAGCTAAGAAGAATTAGTACAAAAATAAGTCTGTTGGTTGGTAATATCTCAATCTTTGGCGGGTTCCTTCTATATGCTCTTGAAGTTATTCAATACGAAACTCGCTGAGAACCACAGCCTTGAAAGATGATTCAAAGTATATTAAAAAGACTGTCTGCCTCTATGTGAACCACAACCTCTGTGTGTGTTAATCCCCTTCTTATTATTTGAGGAGAACTTATTATTTGAGGAGAACTTTTAGTATTAAACCTTGCTTTCATGTGTGATTAACCATTATGTCATCACTTATGTGTCATCACCACACTTCACCTCACACCATTTATTCAAAAACCCTCTCTTGCCTAGACTAATTAAATGTCATGCCATTGTCAAAAACATATAGTATATCCTTCATTTTATTCATCTAATTATATCTTTCATTTTATTCATTAATTGAAAGAATTGTATCCGATGAAAGCATGACAGTTTCGTATATCCATTAATGGGTATAAGCATTGTATCCGATAAATATGATTTGTTATATTCCATTAATACAATTCGAATTTTGTTCAAAATTATACGCGAAATGCATCAGTTAATTATGAAATTATTTTTGAATATATGTTAAGAAAGTAAATAAGGAATTTTATTAATGTGAAACTTTATGTGGCATCAATCTAAATTAAATCCCAAGTTCAAATGTGGAAGCTATTATGTTCAAATGTGATATCCAATCTATATAGTAATATAAACATATACAAACTAATTTGCAGTATGTGTTCTATATGAAGTTCTTGAATATTTGGCAGTTCTTGAATATTTTGCAGTTAATTACTAACCCAAGCATGTATAATTTGTATATGAACTAAATGTCCTAGTTAAAACATATTTTCATGCACAAAAGACAAGCAGGACATTATATATTTATTAAGTTTATTCGTCACAATATGTCCTTTTGTTTGGACGATATGTGCACATCTCATGTTACTGTTTTAAGTTTTTGAATCAATAATCAATTTAAAACAGTTTTTGAATCAAGAATCAATTTAAAAGAAACTTATATAGTAAGAAGCCATTTAGGCCAGGCAACATATAATCAAAAATATGATTTGTTATATTCCATTAATACAATCCGAATTTTGTTCAAAATTATACGTGTAATGCATCAGTTAATTATGCAATTATTTTCGAATATATTTTAAGAAAGCAAATAAGGAATTTTATTAATGTGAAACTTTGTGTGGCATCAATCTAAATTAAATCCCTTGCTAAAAGGAGATAAGTTTAACGTCGTGCTTTGATTATATCAATATTCTAATTTATCATATTGACTTTCTATATAGATCTGTTCAAATTTTGAGACGTAACATCTCTTAAAACGAGTAGTGGTCTATTCAAATTTATGGAATCAATTTGAGATAATTATTTAATTAGTTGATTTTCTTTCCATTCTTGAATTTGCGTGATCAGAGATTGTATGTAAGGTAAGTCTAAGATACACGAATATTGATGCCATCAAGATATGTATCTATGTTGAGTGGGCTTCGACTTCATACGTACAAGTGGGCTTCGTCTATTTCTGTTTGGGCTCGAGCTGTTAGTGAATTGGACCTCTAAGCTTGGGCTGTGTTATCGTAAGCCCATCTGGGTTTTCAAGTCGGCTTACACCTTTGACTGGCCGTTAACAGGATGCTGAGTCAGCATCGTCTTCTACAAGGGAAGAGCGAGAAAGCTAACAACCTGAAAAAGAAAGAAAACATAGGCGATCAGAGTACGGAAACAGAGAGAATCAAGATCGAAGAGAGAAGAGTCTTATCTCGAGATAGAAGAGCACCGGATCAGGAGAAGAAGTATCCATAGCTGCTTCTATTGAGATTCCGATTACCGGAAGTGTATTTCGGAGTGTATGTGATCATACCAAGACTTTGTACCGATCTCATGACATAGTGAAAGCTTGAGAGTTTCGATCTCTCCCCAGACAGTAGGCATCGAAGTCTGGGTAAACAATCGTGTGTGTTTGTTTTGGTTTCATGCTTTTGCGCACTCATAGGATTGAATCGATCATTAGAATGACGTTAGAATCGTAGATCTCGATAGATCAAGCGTAACATAAGGTCAACAAGTGGTATCAGAGCTTTTGGTTGCTTGATAAAGGAGATTACGGTTGGATAAGCTCATAGTTTCGGATCTTTAAAGATCGAACTATTATCTTGTCTTTTGCTGTGGATTACTGGTTTTCTGGTTTCTGAAAAGGAGTTAAGAATGGAGCCTACGCAAGGCCGATTCGAGATGGAGAAGTTCGACGGGAAAGGAGATTTTGGTTTGTGGAAATACAAGCTATTAGGTCAGCTCGAGATTCAGGGACTTGCAACTGTACTTGAAGATAATGCTACTCTTTACAAGAGCTCAGAGAAGTTGGAAGAAGGTACATCACCAGTTATTGATCCTCTTAAAGTTGCTAAGGATACAAGAGTCAAGAACTTGCTAGGAACATGCTTGAGTGACATGATTCTAAGGAAGGTGATGAATGAGCCGACTGCTCTAAAGATGTGGAAAGCATTGGAACGTGATTATCAGACAAAAACGCTTCCGAACCGCATCTATCTAAAGCAAAAGTTTGCAAGCTACAAGATGGAGGAATCAAAGAGTATAGAGGAGAACCTAGACAGTTTCTTAAAGCTGATAAGCGACTTAGCTAGCCTCAACATACAAGTGAGTGATGAAGATCAGGCAATACAAATCCTGACCAGCCTTCCACCACAGTATGAGGCACTGGTTCACACATTGAAGTATGGAACAGGAAAAGATACTTTGACGGTGCAGGATGTGACAGTGTCAGCTTATGCAAAGGAGATTGAGCTGAGACAGCAAGGTATTTTGGGAAAGTCTAAGTCAAACTCTGAAGGTCTCTACGTAGAATCAAGAGGAAGACCAAAAGATAAAGGTTACAAGTTTAAAGGAAGGTCAAAGTCTAGAGATGGAAGGTCGAAATCCAGGCCTAGATCAAACAGGAATACGAACAAAACAGGATGCTTTATATGTGGGAAAGACGGTCATTGGAAAAGAGAATGTCCACAGAACTGGAATAACCAGTCAAAGAAAAATGATTCGTCAAATTCAGTGAATGTCGTCACAGAACCTAAGCAACCACTAGTGCTCACAGTCAGTGTTCAAGATACGAAGGAGGAATGGGTTCTGGACTCCGGTTGTTCATTCCATATAACACCGCAGAGAAATGTGCTATTTGATTTCAAGGAGACAGAAGGAGGGAAGGTCCTTATGGCAAACAACACACAATGCAAAGTTAAAGGCATTGGGAAGATTCGTATTACGAATGAAGACGGTGTTGAAGTAATTCTGACAGACGTTAGATACATGCCTAATATCAGCAGAAACCTAATTTCTTACGGTCTCCTAGAAAAAGCGGGATGTACATATGAAGGTGGAGATTTCAAAGTGCAGTTCTATAAAGGAGATCAGCGAGTGATTTCAGGAAAGTACAGAGATGGTCTATACTATCTACAAGGAAAGGTATCAACGGCTGAAGCTAACATCACTAAAGCAGAACCTGACATGACAAAATTGTGGCATTCAAGGCTTGGGCATATGAGTGTGACTAACATGAATGTGCTGATCAAGGAAGAGTACATTAAGCTTAAGGAAATGGAGAAACTTGAGTTCTGTGAAAGTTGTGTACTTGGGAAGTCACACAAACAAAGTTTTCCTACGGCAAAGCACACAACAAAAGCTATATTGGACTATGTTCACTCTGATTTGTGGGGCTCACCGTCTACTCCAGAGAGTCTAGGTGGTTGCAGATACTTTGTGAGCTTCATTGACGATTTCTCAAAGAAAGTATGGGTCTATTTTTTGAAAACTAAAGACGAGGCTTTTGAGAAATTCAGAGACTGGAAAGAGGCTGTGGAAAATCAGACAGGAAGACGTATCAAGTGCTTGCGTACAGATAATGGTCTTGAGTTCTGTAACTCGAAGTTTGATGGGTTATGCAGAGAATCAGGTTTACGGAGACATCGAACTTGTACCTACACTCCTCAACAAAATGGTGTATCTGAAAGGATGGATAGGACCATAATGGACAAAGTCAGAAGTATGCTAGCTGAAACGGGTTTGGGACAGGAATTTTGGGCAGAAGCTACTTCTACTGCAGTATATCTGATAAATAGAACTCCAAACTCTACCATCGGTTTCAAGTTGCCAGAGGAGTTGTGGTCAGGACAGAAACCAGACTTGTCACATCTGAGAAGGTTTGGGTGTACAGCATATGTTCACACCATACAGGAAAAGACGAGTCCGAGAGCTTTGAAAGGCACATTTGTAGGATATCCGTTTGGTGTGAAAGGTTACCGAGTCTGGATGGAAGATGAGGGCAAATGTATCACCAGCAGGAATGTTGTCTTTCACGAAGATGAAGTCTACAAAGACCTTAAAGGGGAGGAAAAGTCAGTTCAAAACTCTCAAGTTAAGAAGAGGGACAAACGTGTCACTTTCAGCGATGAGTTAGTAAAGGGACCATCTTTGAGAGTTATGGAATATGGTGAGACGTCAGGTCAAGGTGGAGAAGTATCAGATACAGAAGATTTTGATCCAGAAAACACAGATATACCAGAAGAAGATTCTGAGGGTTCTGATAACTCAGAAGAGGAAGATGAAGGCTCAAATCGAAGAACCCATTCACTAGATGAGTATGTGCTTGCTAGAGATAGAGAGAGGAGAAGAAATGTCAGACCACCCTCAAGGTTTGATGATGCAAATTTAGTAGCCTATGCATTGCTCGTCGCAGAAGAACTAGAGATAGATGAACCAAAGTCCTACAAGGAAGCTATGGAGAGCAAGGAAAGAAAGTTCTGGAAAAATGCAGCTTAAGAAGAAATGGTCTCACTGGAGAGAAACGGAACATGGGTTTTAATTGAGAAACCAATAAACCAGAAATTTGTTGGAAGTAAATGGATTTTCAAACTAAAGCCAGGGATACCAGGGGTGGAAGATAGACGTTTCAAGGGAAGATTGGTAGCAAAAGGCTATTCTCAGAAAGAAGGGATTGATTACAACGAAATATTTTCTCCAGTGGCTAGAACAAATGGATGTGAAGACGGCTTTCTTACACGGGGAATTGGATGAAAGAATTCTGATGGAGCAGCCCGAGGGTTTTGTAAAGAAAGGGGATGAGAACAAAGTCTGTTTGCTGAAGAAATCGTTGTATGGATTGAAACAATCTCCCAGGCAGTGGAATTTGAAGTTTGACAGTTTTATGAAGAAACAAAATTTCATAAGGAGCCAGTTTGACTCATGTGTATACAAGAAAGACGTAAACTCAACCAAAGCTGTCTACCTGCTGTTGTATGTGGATGACATGTTAATTGCTTCTGGAAATTTGAGAGTTATTCAAGCTTTAAAGGATAGTTTGAGTAATGAGTTTGAGATGAAGGATTTGGGAAAGGCTTCAAGAATTTTGGGCATGGATATCATTCGAGATAGAGAGAAAGGCACATTGATCTTATCTCAACAGAAGTATCTGGAGAAAGTTCTTAAAACTTTTGGAATGTTTGAAGTTAAGCCTGTTGTTACTCCCACTGCGTCACATTTCAAGCTCAGAAGCCTACATCCTAAGGAAAGAGCCGAGGAATTTGATTAAATGAAGAATGTTCCGTATGCTAGTGTTGTGGGAAGCCTAATGTATGCTATGATTGGGTCTCGTCCTGACTTAGGGTTTGCAGTCGGTCTTATAAGCAGGTTCATGGCACATCCTAGCAGAGAACATTGGGAAGCGGCTAAATGGGTTTTAAGATATGTAAAAGGAGCGTATGATTTGTGTTTGAATTTCAGGAGAAGTTCTGATCTCAAAGTTGAGGGGTTTTCAGATTCAGACTATTCTACAGATTTGGACAAACGGAGATCTGTCTCAGGAATTGTGTTTAAATTCGGAGGAAATACAGTTTCATGGAAATCGGGTTTGCAATCAGTGGTTGCTCTCTCGACGACAGAGGCAGAGTACATGGCCCTGACTCTGGCTGTGAAAGAAGCTATTTGGCTAAAAGGTATTTGCACAGAGATGGGATTTGAGCAAAACAGTGTAAGGATACACTGTGACTCTCAAAGCGCAATAGCATTGTCTAAAAACACAGTTCATCATGAGCGTACTAAACATATGGATCGAGATTTTCATTTCATCAGAGACATAGTTTCAAAAGGGTGGGTCTCTATAACTAAGATTCATACATCCATCAACCTAGCGGATTTCTTGACTAAAACGGTACCTGGTTCAAAGTTCCAGCTCTGCCGTGAAGGTCTGAACATCGCCTGAGCAAATCGGTAGCTCCAGGTAACTCCAGTGTCTACCTCAAAAGAAAGAAAAAAAAAAATTTCACCAGTGTCAGAAAAAGAAAAAAAAAAACTGGGAAAGAGAAACAATGGTCTGAGGTGGAGTTACCTGAGAGTTTGAAGGAGTTTTCACAACTTGTGAAGCTTCAGGTGGAGTGTCGTTCGGGTGTGTAAATGGTTGTGTTCAATCTCGTAAAGGGAGAGATCTCGAAAAAAAAAAAAGGGGAAGCATATGAATTCAGGGTCAATATGGGTTATGAAGTGGAATAGTTTGAGAAGGAATGTTAATACACAGAAAAGGAGAGACCAAGTCGAGAAAAGGAGTTACCTTTAAAGGCGTTCAGAAGGTCAGTTGTCTCGAGAAGGGTTCTTATTGTCTCTCAGGTGGGACTGCGGATGTGAGACTCCGAGAGTGAAGAAAAAAATATGTTCTCCGCCGTGTGTTGAGCTAGAAAGCAAAGTGGGCGTGTCGGCAGGAAGAGAGAGGTGAAACCAGAGGGATTAGGGTTTTCTCGTTACTAGTCTGAAGTCAAAGAGGTGGAGTTTTGTTGAGTGGGCTTCGACTTCATACATACAAGTGGGCTTCGTCTATTTCTGTTTGGGCTCGAGCTGTTAGTGAATTGGACCTCTAAGCTTGGGCTGTGTTATCGTAAGCCCATCTGGGTTTTCAAGTCGGCTTACGCCTTTGACTGGCCGTTAACAGGACGCTGAGTCAGCATCGTCTTCTACAAGGGAAGAGCGAGAAAGCTAACAACCTGAAAAAGAAAGAAAACAGAGGCGATCAGAGTACGGAAACAGAGAGAATCAAGATCGAAGAGAGAAGAGTCTTATCTCGAGATAGAAGAGCACCGGATCAGGAGAAGAAGTATCCATATCCGATTACCGGAAGTGTATTTCGGAGTGTATGTGATCATACCAAGACTTTGTACCGATCTCATGACATAGTGAAAGCTTGAGAGTTTCGATCTCTCCCCAGACAGTAGGCATCGAAGTCTGGGTAAACAATCGTGTGTGTTTATTTTGGTTTCATGCTTTTGCGCACTCATAGGATTGAATCGATCATTAGAATGACGTTAGAATCGTAGATCTCGATAGATCAAGCGTAACATAAGGTCAACAATCTAAGATACACGAATATTGTATCTACCCATTAAACGACTTCCTTAGGGTTCACCCACATTCAGATTGAGCCGTCGATTTTGGTTAATAAGTAAAGTTCCTCGTGACTCCTTAGTTCATAAAAACAGAACCACAAAGAGACATATATATTCAGGGGAATCCGAAACAGAACCACAAAGAGCCCCACCTCTTTCGACGTGTTTAGCTTTTCATGTCTACTTATAGCTATATTTCGGAGTTAAATCCGATAAAAGTTGTCTGGAAGATCAAGATCAAAATAATTCGTAGATGGACGCAGTATTCACCCATTCTTGGAGAGACCATTGAGTCGGTCTTATGCAATCAGTTGGTAAGTTTTTCGATAAGCGTATTGTTTCATAATAGAACGTTAAGAAAATAGTTTTTATAGTATTTACTTAAAGGTCTTTGTGTATCCATTTTTTGTGTCCCAGGGAGATACGATTCATGCTACCATTGATAAAGACTTGGTTGCCCACTTTGATCCTTATTTCAGAGAGGGTTATTCCAGGGTTATAACAAATTTTGTTTTAACTCCACCGATAGGTGCATATCGTGTAACCAGATATGCATACAAAATTAAGTTTTTAAGTACAATCCATTCCAGCTATTCTGAGCCACTACCTCCCCGTTTGACTGGTTTTCAACCAGTTGATTTTACTGAAATTTTAAATTCAGAGTTTTATACTGATAACTTGGTTGGTGAGTGTGTAGAATCAGATTTTCTTATCTTCACGTATTAATATTTTGTATCTCTGATGACATGGATGCCTAACACATATTTTTATGATTCATATATATTTTAAGATGTTAACGGTCAGGTTCTGGGGTTTAGTAATGTAGACATTATCTCTGTTAAAGGTAAGGATACCATCAAGATGTCGTTGCATCTCATGAGTCATGTGTAAGAATTCAGAGATTTATTTATTGAATGTTATATCTATATGTGTTTAGTTGTGTAAACTATTTTTTGTAATTTATCTTTATAGGATTGCAAACCAGAAGTAAATAAGATTATTTTCATAATATTTGTTATTTTTTTTCCTTTTCTTATTTTCTAAAAAGTTATTTCTTTGGTTTTGTTGCTCTATTACCTATGTCTCTTTAGTTATGGTAATGATAATTTTGCTAGTTGAAAGTAATAATAATATTGCATACATTTGTTTTAATCTTAAATAGATAATTCATTTATATAAGACATTGCTTATTCTTATTTTATTTTTTAATCTATTACAAATACTTCAATACCATTTAATAAATTACACAAGTTTATTTATAAATCAAATAAGAGTATTGTAAGAAATTACCCCTTTTTATTCGTTTTTCTATTATTTCTAATATTTATAATGTTCAAATTTATGATATGTATCAATTAAATTTAAAAATTTGATTTTAAGCACTCACTCCGCGCAGGGCGCGGGTTATCATCTAGTATATCTATTAAATTCAGGTTTGGACTTCTAACTTAAACTAATCGGTGTTAGCTACATCCATTTATATATTTGTTAATTATTTCTCCAGCTTTGGATGTAAAGTTAACTTCATTCATTTATGAGAAATACTCTAAAATAGTCTTAAAATTTTTTTGTTACAAAAATAGCATACAAGAAAGAAAATGACCAAAATATTTCATTAAAGAGGTAAATATACACTTATATTCCTAGGGTTAACTAATATAGACTTAGGGTTTAGTGTTAAGAAGTGGAGTTTTGAGGTTAGAGTTTCAAATTTTAAAAAATAAAAATAAAATATTAAAATTTTCAAAATAAAAATAGGCTATTTTAGTCATTTTCTTTTTTGAGAACTATTTTGTGACAAAAACTTCAAAAAGTGCTATCTAAAAGAATTGTCCTTCATTTATTATCAATATCTCGACTAGAAAACTCAAAGGAAATTAACGAACCCTTGACATGGATTGCACATCTCATGTATAGATTAGAAGACTAATAGGAGCAAACAATATTAACTCATCAGAAAAGACACATTTCAATGAAATTACACAATCCACAATAACGATGATGATGATATATAAGCATATACCTGGAGTCTGACATCAGAAAAGAAGAGAAGGAAACAGAGCCAAAGTCAACTTGCCGACTACAATTATCAGCTCTAAGATTCATCAATGAAATCGGCAAGTCATCTTTGGCTCAATATCATTCTCTATTTTCCCATGCAAGACTCTGATACAATGAAAAATTCTCATCATTATCATCACCATTTTTCTTTATCTTATGATCTTGTCATGGTAAAGCTCTTACAATGAATGTATTTATAGGCATATGCAGTGAGGATTGTGTTAATTCATTTCATATTTAATATGCAATTATTCTTCTTATAACAGTCTCTTCCATTCATCGTTTAGTGCATGCAATCAAAAAGAAGAAACGAATATTGACCACANCAATGAAAAATTCTCATCATTATCATCACCATTTTTCTTTATCTTATGATCTTGTCATGGTAAAGCTCTTACAATGAATGTATTTATAGGCATATGCAGTGAGGATTGTGTTAATTCATTTCATATTTAATATGCAATTATTCTTCTTATAACAGTCTCTTCCATTCATCGTTTAGTGCATGCAATCAAAAAGAAGAAACGAATATTGACCACAATAAATATTTTTTCTGAACTGATTCTATATTGACCACAATATTAAAGAATATAATTACTCAAAAGATTGGCTGACCTTCTACTATCAAATTCGAAATCCAATTTATGAGAATAATTAATATTCATATTCCAAAAAAAAAAAAACATATCTCACTAGCCACTACTCAAGAGATATCGTATAGTGCCACATAAAGATCCAGACGTTGTATATTTATTAAAAACAAGCTTCTTAGCTCGCGCTGATAAAAGTAAATCGATAGCGTAGATAAATTAATTGGCTTTTATACATAAAAGAACAAACTGCAATCAGGAAATTTTAAGTTCTAAATGAGTGTCTTAAGAAGCAGTTGACAAAACAAAAGGAACGTTTTCATTGTTCCGACAAATCTTATCGTATGTTTTGGTCTGATCAAGTTGGTATATATTTGTCTTATCGGATACAACATTTTCCATATCTCATGATGTGATTCATCAATAAATAGAATAAAAATAGAATAAAACTTTCAGAAACACAAATAAATAATAATAAAAATAGGAAATTGTTTTGCAACAACTGAAATATCATATATCAATACAATTAAAACATCATACATTTTTTAAATATCCCCTTAACTTTTCAAACTATTTACATGAGTGCCATTACCATATATTTTTAAAAGCAAATATATTATGGTAATTATTTAAATTGAGAAATAAATATTTCCTATTAATATGAAAAATTTGGTACACTGCAGATCCTACTTTCCTATTAATATGCAACGTAAAGTAATTAATGAGTTACATTAACAATTTTTAGTATATTCGATGATCTTTTTTATAAATGGTAACATCCAAATACTACACAAGATACACATAATCGTACAAAAAGTCTTATAGGTTAGAAATAATATCTGCTAAACTCCTTTTCACAAATAAAAAAATCATGTATAACTACTAAATTCAGTAGATCGACAATATCCTATTAATGCTCAATGTCTTCAAATAATATTACAATCTGAAATAACCAATAAATTATATTAGCTTTCGAGATATATGAATAATATACACATAACTAGTATATAAAATTATATATTATTTTGGTCAAATTTAATAAAAATGTATATTATAAAAATAATAAAACTAAAAAATATGTTTAAGTCAATGTTTTTAAACTTTATACAGACATTGTACTGGAATGCTTTGGTCATTGGATTATTGAGTTGGCTGTGAGTAAATTGTATGTCAATAGTTTAATCAATTCAATATATATATATATATATATATTAAAATACAACAAAAATCATGTTAAATTTTTAGTAAAATTTTAAATATTTTTCACATAAAATATAAAAAATAATGGGCATGATTGTTAAATTTTCTTGGCGCAGAAAAATCCAGAACCAAAATATAAAAAATAAAATAAAGATGATTGGATTGATTGTTTTGTTTTTGATCAGTTTGTCTGTTAAAAAAATTGGTAAAATTTTAAATTTTAATCTTATAAATTTAAACAGTTTTGTAACAAGTTGGAGCTACCACATATAATAAAAAGTATAATAAAATTAAAATTTAATTATTTAATGAAAATATTGAAATTAAATTTCATTTAAAAAAAAAAAAATAATAAGTTAAATCAAATTTGATGACTTATCGATTTCTTTTTGATTAAACTGGTAGCATCGGGTTTTAGCTATTTTGCAGGTTTATCGAAGTTTTAAATAATGATTATTTCTTAAAACCCAAACTGAATTATATATCGGGTTAATGGATTTATCGGTTTGACCGTGTCATGGGTATGGATCAAATACAGATCTGGATTGAGTTTTAAAAGGCAGATTTAAATGCAAAAAGTTAAATAGATAAAAATCTACAAACTAACAAAACATTTGTAATATTGTTAATGAAATTTCACAACATAAAATATTCTGCGCTTTCGAAACGCCGATCAAAATTTAGTCTATACTATTAATAAATAAGATCTTTTTTAAGGTATCTTTATGTTTTGCAAGTATTTGCAGTTATGCCATTACATTTATTATTTTTGAAAATTATTTCTAGTTATCTAGATTTGCTTTAGATATTATAGATTATATCACTACTATATTTATGGTTGATAAATTTAGTTAATTGTATATAAAACTATATATAATATAATACACAACTTTAATCTCGAAAAAAGTATAGTAATATCATTAGTTACACGTAATATACCATATACTATAAAACATATCATTTGATTTATGTTCTTGTGAAATTATTTACTTACCAATTGATCATACGTCCATGTTTATAATCATTTTCTTATAATACTTTAAATAATTTTTATTCGTTTCATACAGTTATGAAATCAAAATCAAATAATTTGAAGTTGATAATGAGACATTTTAAATACTTGAAGAAATAAACATATGGGGAAATATTTGCCAATAATATTATAATAAATAAAATAATTTCAACCATATTTTCAGCAACAATTCATATGTTAGAAAATATAGTTTCCAACTCAACAAAAGATATTTTCAAAATCTTATTCAAATTACAGAAATTTTGTAAAATAATCTCATGATACTTTTAAAAGAACTGATACTAAATTTCTGAACTGAATTATATATGGGCAAAATTTATCCTAGTTTTTATCAGGTCAACCTATATCGGGTGACAGGTTAATAACTGATTTTAATTTTTAGCGGGTTTAATTGAATTTTAAATAGTTGAATTTTAGTTAAATCCAAATCAAATTATATACAAGTCATCTGGTTCAGTTGTTCGACCGCGGATTCAGATCATGTATAAAAATATTAGGACTCAAGACAATTATAAATGATCCTTATAATTAGAACTTTGGTTAAAATTTAATAAGTAATTAATTATGATTATAAAAATAATTTTTAAATTAATTTATTTTTGAAAAAGCAGATTTTTTTTGGTTTACTCGATCACTATTCTAATATTAGAAAATTAACAGTGATAAAAATACAATAATAAAACATATCAATAAAATATGGTTTTCTCTATCCATTTTCTTAAAATGACATTGTAATTTTTTTTCGAAATTCAAAGAATCCCAATTCAAATCGTTTATTCAATTTCACGTACTATTTAAAAATATGTAAGAAATTTAATCATTTTTAAATATTATCAGATTTATTCATTTTATCGGGCCAACCAATGTCGATGAAAGGTTATTAGCAGTTTTTTGGATTTTGAAAGGGTTTAATCGTGTTCTTAACTAGCGGAATTTTAGTTAAATCCAAAACTGATTATATACGGGTCATCTTATTTTATGATTTGTCCATGGATTCGGATTGGAAATAAAAACACTAAGACTTCTACAATATAAATAGAGAAAACAACCTTTAAAACCTTGAACTTTCAAATAAAAGCCAAAAAAAACTTCAACTCATGTTTGAACCAAAAAAAACCTCAACTTTCAAATATTGGTCGTTTTAACTCTCATTTTTTATTGATTCAGCTATTTAAGAAACTCAAATAGTCATTTGTTAAAATCGATTAAAAATAAATGTTTGTTAACTCGCTAAACGACATCATTGTAAAAATTGATTAAAACATTGATCAAACTAAGTTTTTTTGCTTATGTAAACACTTAAATCATCTCTTTCACGAAAGCAGAGTGAAGAAGATGAAGCTGATTTGGGGTTCTGGCTTCCCGAAACAGATATTTTAAGTGTTTACAGAATTAAAAAAAACGTTGTTTGATCAATGTTTTAATCAGTTTTTAAAATGATGTCGTTTGATCAATGTTTTAATCAGTTTTTAAAATGATGTTGTTTATAAGTTAACATGCGTCTATTTTTTAATCGATTTTAACAGTTTATTATTTGAGTTTCTTGAATGGCCGAGTCAACAAAATATGAGAGTTAAAACGGCCAATATTTGAAAGTTGGAGATTTTTTTGGCTCAAACACGAGTTGAAGGTTTTTTTGGCTTTAATTTGAAAGTTCAGGATTTTAATGGTTGTTTTTTCAATATAAATGTATTAAGTTACAAAATTTTAAAACACAAAAACTAACTCTTTCAAAATGTAGACTGAAAATAAAGCCTACACGTATAAAATCACAATTATTTTTAAATACATATAATAACCCGTCAATTTTGCAATTGCAAAAGCTAACTCAAACAGTATACCTATACACGACAGTCTACATACGTAAATTGATAAGAAATTCTATCATTTTGTAGACTGAATATTAAGTCGACGTACGAAAATCTATAAAAAGTTAATTTGTATATTATTCATATTGAATTTTTGAAATTATTTTTTGACAGTGTGTGTTAGTTAATCTTAATGGTCTTCAACTATTTTGAAAATATAATCTTTTATAATTATGAAACTATCAACTTTTTGGTTAGCTGATAAGTGTAGACGTCTTTGTAAGTCTACATCCCCATGATGAGGGAAAACAAACCGCGAAAGCTGCACAAGGATTATAGTTGCCACACTCAACCAAATTATCCAGGCTAAACTTATGTTAGTGTTATGTGTTAAACTTATGATTTGTTTTACTACTTTGGATGTGGTCTTATGTCTTATGTGTTGAACTAATGAGTTATTTTATGTCTTATGTGTTGAACTTATGTTGAATTTGTGGATCCTTAGTCAGTGTTGAACTTATGAGTTGTATTGTTGCTTTAGATGTTGTCTTATGTGATGAATGTTAAATTTATAGGTCTTAAGTCAGGTTTATTACACTTCTGTTTTTTGTCGTGCAGACGTATGTTTTAATCTTTTTTTTATTGTTGACTTCTTCGGTAGTCTACGTTAAATGAAGACTAATACGTAAGTCTCTGTAATATTCATTGAACTTGTGTTGAAAATCCTTAAAATAAGGCTAATTGAAAATCTCTGATAGAGAGGAAGATCTATGATAGTCTAGCAACAAACTTTTGTAGAAGTCTTCTGTAAAAAAAGACTAATATTTAAGTATGCTGCAATCAAATTCCATAAGTCTGTTACAACCACAAGTGTGGTAAAAAAGTCTGCTACATGAGTTTAATACATAAGTCTGTTACTCACAGCACAATACATAAGTCTGCTACTCACAGCACAATACATAAATCTGTTAAGGAAAGTTACCTAAAAACTTCATACTTTCCTTCAATTCTACCCAAAAAGTGGATTGCAAACCTTACTCATAGACACCGAGATTCTTGCAATCCTGTTTTTCTATGCCGTTTATGTTGGTCTCGTCAAATATCTTTGCCGCTAGTGTAAGAAGTCTGCAAATGAAAAAGAGTCTACAAAAAAGCCTCCAAACAAATAAATAATTATAAAAGATAAACCAGCAAGAAAAACAAAAAAAAATACAATAGCAGTCTACAATTCACATAGAATAGTACCCGAAGAAGTCAACAATAAACAAAGAAGTCTACAAGCAAAGTCTACAATTCTAATATGAAGTCTAGAATAATATTTGAGTAAACTTCTATAAAGTCTACTAATCCTGACTTTTAAGTAGAGTTCATTTGAAGTCTAATCTATCAGAATTTTTTTAAATCTAAAAATATATACATTAAAATATGAAAATAAGTTTAAATAAAAAATTAGAAAATATAATTTGTAAGACCTAATAGTAGTAAATTAAAGACATAGACTTTGATATGTAACTTTATTAAATATAAATACAAAACACATATTTAAAATCTAAATATTTAAATCTTATATTTTTGGGAGGAGGAGATAACAACATGGAAGAAAATAGCTACAAAATAAGATAAGACTATTAAAAAAACATTGGACAAAAAAATTTAAAGTAATATTTTTGTAGTCTACTAGCTTTAACCTATAAGCAGACTTGTAGACTTCATTAGAAGTCTACACTATCTAATAATTTTCATATATATGTACATTTTGAAATATGAAAAATATTTTAAAATCTGAAAATACTTCAAAAACAGAATTTATAAGTTAAAATAGTAGAAAAGTAAATGCACATAGTTTGAATCTATAATTTTATCTGAATATAAACATATAAATACACATTTAAAATCGATAGATCTAAAATTTACATTTTTAGAGAAGAAGATGAAAACCATGAATGATAATACCTACAAAAACAAGGTAATACTGTGAAAAAGACATAACATAAAAATACACATTTAAAATCTATAGATCTAAAACTTACATTTTTAAAGGAGAAGATGAAAACCATGAATAATAATACCTAAAATAGCAAGATAATATTGTGAGAAAGATATGAGAGAGTTTTGGAAAGAATGCGAGAAATGCGAGAGTTATAAAGAAAAGGGAGAGAGTTTTAGAGAGAAGTGGGAGATCTTTAGAAACTTGTGCAACTATTTTAGAGAAAGATTGTGCAAATTTTATTTATATATTTAGACAAAAATTGTAATTATGTTAAATTTACGACACTGTAGACTTCTTTTGAAGTCTGACTTTAAAGTAGACAGAAAAATATGTCTAGAATGCGATAGACTTTATTGTAGGTTTACTATACCCTAAACCACAAATATCAAACCCTAAATGTTTGCTTTGGAATCAAAAAGTCTCAACTATTGTATCAAATATTGAAATATTTTAGATATAAACTATTCAACATTACTATGCAAATTTAAGACAATAAACGAGAAAATCTCAATTTAAAATCTTACCCTAAAAATCTAACCTTTAAAGACATAACATGTTAGAACTTTTTGTTGTGAAACCATAAATATTGTCTAACACATGTTACCAAATCAATATATATTTTATAAAATTGGTCAATTATATAAAATTTTAATTTTGAAACTTAATATTAACTATATATTGATGATTAACTAAAAATTTCACAAAAAATATATTTTTTTATATTTTTAATATTAATTTATTAGATTAAATTACTTTGTAAACTACATAATAAGTCTACATAGTAGACTTTGTAGGAGGTCTACATATATGTAGACTTTCTTTGTTACGTATAGAGTATAGAGACATAATCGTAAAATAATATTCTGTTTTTTTTTTGTTTAGGTATTTAGGGTTAAATAGTATTTTTAGCACCTTTTTAGGTTGGTTTTGCATTTAATTGAATATGAGATCTAATTTTAGGGTTAGAATCAATATTTTTGTTGTTTTTAACAAATTCTCTATGTTTTTCAACAAACTATGAATTTATTAATGACTTATCATGTAGTCCTCAAAGAGAGAGATGGTTTAAACACATTAGAGGATAAAACATAGATATAAACATGTAATTAACATTATGAAAGTTCTTCGCAAGCATCTGCTCGTTTTTTATTTTCCCTTGATGTCCACACGAATGTTGCTTCTTACATCTTTCCTTTCAAGCTAATATCTCCCGTATCCAATTGTGAACTTTGAAATTTAATTTCTGCCCGTTTAGGAGATCATGAAGTTGCTGATTATCACCTTCAAAGGTGAATTTCTTGTATTCTCTTGAGCAAACATTCTGCATTTCTCTAATGAGGGCTTGGGCCTCCACTTCTAAGTTTCCCCATGATTCACTTGTTTGCTTTGACCTCCACCCAAAAAACATTCCATTCACTTCTTGTCTTTTACTTCCATAATAATTGACTTTGTAGGATCCGTTTGATGCTTTTTCCTACATGAATTTGCATTATTTATTCCTTGAGTTGTCAGACTGCCTTCCTCATTCCTGTATAGTATTGGTATCCACTCCTTTTGCTTCTTTTATCGAACTCTGAAGATCAAATTGCCATGTAGAGGTTTTAGTACGTCTTATAGTTGTGTACATTTACCATTTAACTTTTTATGAATTAGTAAAATATTCTTAATAATTTGATATAACTATCTACTTGTAAGTCAAATAATTTTACAAAATGTCTTATTTTCATTCTAATTATTTAAACAAAAAATCATATAATTTTTATATATTATTTTTGTCAAGTGATTTAATTTTTATTAATAATAAATGTTAGTATTATTGATATTCATTAAGAGGGAGGGCTTGGTCTATCCATGGAACAAAGTGTTATGCCTTCGCTTTATCTGGCTCATTTTCTTAAATGCAGAATTTTTATGGACATCTTGGCATAAACATCATCATCTTAACAAAAAAAGCTTCGGGACAATCAATAAATACAATGCTGAACCTTGGATTTGGAAGAGCCATCTCACACTTTGCCCCTTGCAGCTCGATTAATCATGGAATTCTTGGAAATGGATTATCACTCAGCTTTTGGTCTGATTCTTGGCTTTTCATTGGTCCTTTAATCGAGGTCTTTGGAGAGTTTGGACTAAGAGAGCTAGGAATTCCCTTGAATGCTAAAGTAGCTGAGGCATCGAATGAGTATTATTGGACTCTCTCTTCACCAAGATCAGACATCACCTTCCAGCTACATATAGAACTCACTAAAATATCACCTTCCATTTAATATGTGGTTAGCCACATTGAACAGACTGCCAACCCGTGCTCGTTTAGCTTCATGAGGCTTGAATATAAGCCAAGCATGCTGCCTCTGCAATTCCTTTGTCAAAACAAGGGACCACGTTTTCTTGAGCTGCAGTTTCACTCACATCTTTGGGGTCTGGTCTTCTCAAGAATTTCTCCTCGTCAGCCTGAATTCTTTAATTCGTTGGATCTCCTGTCTTGGTGCAGAGTCCAAAAAAATATAGCTCCATTAATTCTCAGGAAACTGGTGACTCATGTGCTCACATACCACACTTGGAGACAGCGAAATAATGCTCTCCATAATAATACACAGCTCTCTCTGGACCAAACCATCAGTCTCCTGAACAGGGATGTGAGGAACACCATTACAGCAAGGCGCTACAAGCGGAACTTCATCAACCTAATGGCGCTTTGGATCAGATGAATTAGAATGTTTTTTTCAATCAACAACTACCTTTCTTGTTTTTATTTTTATTTTTTTGTCAAGAAACATGTGTGTAAAAGGCTTTGCAAAGACAGACTGCTCATTTTAACTAATGGTATTTACAGTTTAGCCAAAAAAAGATAACGAGATCGAAAGCTACATATGGACATAGCAACCAGGAAAAAAAAGAAAACAAAGTTTGCATCTATTGTATGATGCATCATGATACTGAAAAACATTATTAATTTTGGAGATTTTGGAACCCATATTGTTTAAGTGGTTTTGTTTGTTTAAACATGATATTGAAAAAAATTATTCATCGTAAATATAACCAATTTACAAGAATTGAGATTTATATTTCTGGTATGAGGCAACAGCAATATCCATATTGTGGAGATTTTGGAACACATTCTCCTCCAATGTACTTGTTTCCCCTCTCTAAACACGTGAGGAAGCATTCACGAGTTCCGGACTTTCCCACCTTACAAAAATTCTCATAAATGCATTCTCCATATTTTGTTGTCATACTCAGTGGCGGATCTAGAAAAAGAAATCAATAGGGTCAACATTTTATATATATGAAATTGGCTAGATATTAAGGAGGTCAAACTAGTGAAACTCAACCAAATAATCATGATATATTACAAATTTATGCCTAAACTTGGTTAATTCTTAAAATTGATATGGGTCAAATGAACCATATGCTTCTTAGTTAGCTCCGCCACTGGTCGTACTCACTGAACATATAAACAACTAAGGTTAAGATTATAATCATATAGACCATGTCCAAATATTAGGTTTTTTTTTTGGTTAGTTTTTACATATCCATATAAATGGCTATCACGGATTTTATTATATATATTTTATTACAAAAAGTAAGATGGTCAACTACTGCTTTCAATATGTTCAAGATAATTAAAATATAAAAAATAAATAAAATAAATAAATTTGAAAAAATTGTCATACCTGACGCAGCCAAGACGTTGTAGTTGGATAAAATTGCCAATGCTATTACCAATAAAAGGGTGATTGAGATTTTGGTGATTTCCATTATAATTTTCTTGGTTTTTCTTTCTATATATTGAGAAGAAAAGATGTTCTATGATTTTTTGTTGGTGAAGAGCTCTATTTATATGAATTTTCTTTTCTTATGTTGAAAAATGTTTCAATTCACTATACGTTTTTACCAATTTACTAATCTTCCATATTTACTGATATTTGTACGTTTTGAATGTATGACATGATTCTTTAGAATTTTCAATGCGCATTTATGTAAATACAATATATAAATGGTCAAAGATTTAATGTAATTTATATATACCAACATAACTGTTGTAATCTGTTTTAGAGTTTTTTCTTTAAATGATTTTAGTCAAAATTTTAGTAATTCCTTTATGGCTTTGTCTTTCTTTTGTGTGCGTGTTAACTTTTCTCTATGGTGTCGAAAAAAAATTATGTACATCCACATCAGTTTTGGATGGAGAGAGAAGCATTCAACAACTTACCTCGTTGGAAGCAAGATCTGCTTAAGAAGAAGTTCAACTTGTTCTAGAACTCCTACCAACACCAATGAAAAAAACATCTCAGAGATCATTTATTACACACTCCTGAAATTCAATTTATACTGAATGGTTTTATGTTGTTAGTCATTTTGTTGTTTTGTTTGAAGAGTGCTCTTTTATTTGTTTCTCTTGAATATTATATTTACTTTCGACTCATTTACTTCTCTGTCATGGGTTTGGTTTTGGACTTGATTCTTGATATTTTCTTACAGCACAATGAGGTGTCTTGTGATGACGATCATATTTATCCAAGACATATTTGTGACTGTGGGTAAGATAATTATTTGATTTGGATATCCATTTCTTGTGATTATTTAAAAGAACATGTTTATGATGCTGAAATTTTATGCATGCTTATAAGTGGTTTGGTTTGTGTACCAGTCTGTCACTGACTTTATAGACATAGTTCAGTTATGTTCCTTAGTACTATATTCACTCGGACTAGTTTTTTTTATACCAAAAGATCCTAAGAACTCTTATGATGAAGCTATTAAGCTTTGCTTCATTTAACATAAAACTTTACCCGCAAGCAACAAAGATCTAAAAAATAACAAATCCAACAAATTTTGGGTGACTCATGTAATAATTATATGATAAATAGTTTTTATTTTATTTTCACTGAATGAGAATCCATTATACTTGAAAACCGACAATATATATATTTTTTTTTTACAAACTACATTATTTATATGGTGCAACAACAATATCCATATTCTGGATTTTTAGGAATACATTTTCCTCTTGTGTACTTGTTCTTAGAACACTTATTGAAGCATTCGTGATTTTCGGAATTCTCATGTCACAAAGCTCCTCATAAATGCATTCTCCATTATTTATTGTCTTACTCACTTCACCTATAAACAACCAAGGTTAAGATTATAATCATATATACCATATCCAGGTAATAGTTGTTCTTCTTTTAGCAAATCATAGTTCTTACACATGGTTATCGCAAATTCTGTCATTATATATATATATATATATATATATATATATATATATATATATATTTATTATTATTAAGTACTGTTTTCAAAATGTTCAAAGATAAAAATGATTTCTTTAGGGAAGAATGATTATACTTGATGCAGCCATAACTTCACAATTGAATGAAATTGCCAATGTCATTACCAAAAAGGGTGATTGACACTTTTGTGGAATCCATTATAATTTTTGTAGTTTTATTTCTGTTGAGAAGAAAATATATTCTGTGCTTTTCCAGTTATTGATGAAAGGGCTCTATATATATGATTTTCATTCTTGCATGTATGGCATGCCTATCTCTAATTTGTGAGAAGTCATGTAACTAGAATATATAGTCATTTGACCCCCCCCCCCCTTGGGGCAAAAAAATACGGTCAAACTTTGATGTTAGTGTTACAATATAAGCTTTGACTGGTGACATTAGTTACTTTTTGATTAAAATTGAGTTAAGAGTGTAATTCAAAAATGTTATCATTCATATTTTAGTCTGAGTTAAAGTTTGAATTATAATGTACTCCTTCTGTTTTAAATTATATGATGTTTGAGATAGTTTTAAGGTTAAATTTAACTTAATGGAAACTGTTCAACCAATTAAATTGTACAGTCTTTTTATAATTAGTTGAATGATTTTAAAACAATATCTTAAAAAGTAATTTTTAAAGAAAAAACAAATTCTTAATCTTTGTGAACTATGTTAAAACATCATATATTATGAAATAGAGAGAGTATTATGTTTAAGTTACAATTTTGAATTATCCCTTTAGTAAATTTGCTAAATCAAGTGTTAACTCATGATCAGGAGAAATGTGTAAATGTGTTAAGGTTGAGTTAGCATTTTTTTAATTTTCTACTAATAAACACACGTTAATTTTTCATTATTTTAAACAAATTATTTTTAGTACATCTTATATTTGTGTACATTTACCTTTTATATTTTTAAAAATTAGTAAAATATTCTTAATAATTTGATATAACCATCAACTTGTTAGTCAAATATTATTACAAAATTTATCATTTTCATTCTAACTAGTTAAATAAAAAATTAAATAATTTTATTTATCAATTTTTATTACGTGATAAAAAAATATTAATAATAAATGTTAGTATTATTGATATTCATAATATTTTTATATATAATACATACTATAACATATACATCAAAAATGTTAGTAGTCATTTAAAAAATAATAATAATAATAACTCATGTTTTACAGTAAGCTCAATACAATAATCTACAGTTTCAACCATATAACTTTTCTTGCGAATTACATCACATTATAATTTTTTAATTCAATTTTAATAGTACATGTTAAGCTTGGGTTCGCGGATCAACCCACCACAACCCGCCCCGCCCCATTGTGTGTTGAATCATTTTCTTTTATTCACAAATCCGACCTGCATAACCTGTGAGCAAAAAAAAATTATACCCACACCCGCCCCATTAAAACCCTTGGGTAACCCGTCGAACCCGCGTATAATACTAATTAGATTAATAATAATTATTTTAATTATATTTTATTTATTTTCAGAAATATTAGAATAATATATTTAGAATTAAAACTTTATAATTATTTATAATATTTTATATTCTTATGAAACTTTTTTTTTTCAAATTTGCATGTTGGAGGGTAATCCACAACTCATATTCGCTGACCAGCGTCTGCAGTTCAAAAATTTTAAATAATCAACTCACACATTCCCCGCGGCGGATCAAGTGAGGCGGGAGCTGCAGGACCCACGGGTAAAGAGTCAAATTCCCAAGCCTACTACATGTCACCAAGCGAAACCTATACAAACAATTTTTTTTGTACATCCTATTAAAGTTTTTTTTTAAATCTGTTTTAAAGTTTTATACTTTCTACACTAAATTTTAGCAACATCTTTATAACCTTATATTTTTCTTTTTGTGTTTCCTTTATGGATTCATCTAAAACACTCTACATATACAGCCACATCAGTTTTAGTATTTAAATTCACATTTTGTGCCGACTAATATATATTCAAAAGTTAATTTTATTTAAATTTCAATTATCAAGATAAAATAAAATTTTCAATTATTATTAAAATTATTTAATTTAAAATATCTATAAATATATAATTTTGATACCATATTAAAAATTAATGCAGTAAATTATGTTTTTATCAAAATATTATTTAATAATAACTAAACTATATTATAATATAATTTGGATTTGAAATCAAACAATTATTAAAGTTTTGAAATTAAAAAATATAAATGGCAATGAAAGCATTAGTAGCAACCACAACTCATAAATATAAAATAAATTAACTATGATATTATTGGTAAAATTTATTAATATGTTTATTAGTTATCCCATATATACTAACAAATATATAGTAATATAAGTATATTTAATATTCTTAAACTAAATATCTATTAAACGCAACTTCTTATTCATATAGTTTTATTATCATTTGTATTTTATTATAACAAAAATTTACACCATTGATCATAAAAACTCTGAGATTTTTAAAATTTCAGTAATTTATAGAATTTTTAAAAATTCAAAATATGACATATGCAGAAAAATATAAATTTTTATTATATGTTTAATGTGATTTTTTAATTATTGTACTAATACAAAATCAAACAAATAGATAAAGAATACATAAATTGTTATCAGATATTTATTAATCAAAATATTTAATTTTCATATATGTTTTAATCACATTACGTAATTTTGTAGCTTTTATTTGGGAAATAAATAAAAATATTTTTGTACATTAATAACTAATTTTATAGTTAATTTAATAAAATAGTATACTACATATTTAGATGGACTAGCATATTTTTACAGTATTCCAAAAAATATTATAATGATAACAAATATCATAACTCAAATGTTCTAATGTTTCTCAAATAATATATAAAAATAAATTTTACATTGACTCGAAAATATCATTTTTATTCTTTCCATAGTTGTTTCATTTTTTTGTAACTAGTATTACATAATCAGTGTTTTTTAACTCGACCCATGTCCACGGTTGAACTGGTAAACCCGGTGACCCGAATATAATTTTGTTTGAGTTTTAGGAAAAATTTATTATTTAAAGATCCTATAACATCTGCAAAAAATCACTAAAAACCGGAAATCGACAACCGGTGTAACCACTGGTTAAACCAATAAGTAATTTCTACTTACTTTGTTAGATTTTTTAATTATGTTACTAAAATCAGTTTTTGTATTCAAATTAAAAAGACAGGTTTTCAGTTTTTATTAATATTTTCTTTTGCTGTCGGATGTCGAAAATGTATTTCCTCTCTTTTTATTATTTTGTTTTTGTGAATCTCATTTACACTATTTCATTTGTGGTTAATTTGAATTTTAATTTTTTTGTGAAGATTTATGCCACCTGGAAAAATGAAGTGAACGATGAAAGAGAGAACCAAAATTAGTTGATGTGATTTGATCGATATTAGTTTATTTTTGTTACCGGCAATCTATTATTATAGTTTAATGTTTAACTTTGTTTTTTTCTGGATTTAAAGTTTAGTTTTACTATTTATATTTCACATTTAAATATTTATGGATTTCAAATCTTGATATTTTTTATTAGATGTCATAACTCCTAATTTGTTACAAATATTGTTAAATAGTTTAAATTATTTTTTTGATATTTTATGCGTTAAATGAAAAAAAAAACTAAACTAAGTGTTTTCTAAATATTCTTAAAAAATAAAATGTAATATATTTTCAATAGCTAATATATTATTATATAATAAAATTCATTAACCTACTGATTTGCGGTTTGTCCGCGGTCGACCCAGTAACCCGGTGACCCGGTAAATTGACTGGTTCAGTATCCGGATCAGGTTTCAAAACATTATATCTAACTCAAGCATATAAAAAACAACAACTTTCAAGTTTCTTGAAGAAATGATTAACAATCATCCTCATCATCATAAACACAACCACCATAATCTTCACTACATAATGTATCCAAGATATCTCTAGCAGAGGACACATCCGACCCAGTGAGCCGGTCTAGCTTATCATCAACCCACCAATCTGTCGACTTTAACTTTTGGCGACCCTTGGATGTGTCGGCAGACTTCATAGCCGGCAACACATGGCAATTGCTATACTTGGAACGCTCATATTTTCCTGTAAATTTAGAATGGTTGGTAGGTTGTGATGGCACTTTGGTATATACTCCAAAAGCCGGTGGCGAATCAAGCCGGTTCACGAATTGGTTGGAGGGTCTTGGACTAAATCCTGGCGGATGAATCATCCCGGTCCGAACGAAGCCGTGTTGACGACTTTCCCTCTTCATTTTTGCTTATTTTGCTTTGAGACTGATGATTTGTAAAACTACCAATGCATGTGTGGATATATATAGAGGGGCATATACTTGAGGATCCTACCAAATATGTTTGGGACAAAAGAAAATGCGAATAGTCAAATGTTCTTGGGCACCAAGAAACTAATACTATATTCTTTTTTTTTCTCGACATTATCTGAGGATTTAAAAAGTCTTTTGTGGTTGCTCTTCCTAATGTTTGTCCATATCTGGCTTTGTATTCTAGCATGATAAGTCAAATGTCATAATATAGGTTAAAAATGAGGAAAGCCAATAGCCTTTTATAATTCAAGTCTAGAGTTATCAAATCTTTTACGGAGAACTATACATGTAACTTCATATCATATTTAGTATTTATTTGCAATAATATAATTTTAAACCATAAATAGAAATCAAGATTAATACAGAAAAACTACAAAAACCATATGTATGAAGTTGAATAATTATGAAAGGATGAATCTTGATTTATATTTATCGGTTGGAGTCAGTTTTATTGTGTCTCTAGTTTGATTCCCGTTGGAGGGCGGGTTTATGTCATATCTCGGTATTACCAACCGCTGCTCCTGGTCAGAGAGGTTAGTCGGGCTTAAGGTTCGGATCACCTCTCGGTTATTCAAAAAAAAAAAAAAAAAAAGGATAAATAGAGATGTTAAACATGACTTAAGACAAAGATGACTAACTCTATATAAATTCCCAACTCATTTTCTTTAGTTTTCTACTTGTTCACATTATCTTGAATATCACTTGCTCGTTTTATAGATGAATATCTAACCCTAAATAATCGTTGACTTTGAAATGTATAAATCTCTATTTATAAATATTGACCATGATATTTTCTATTACAACCACTAACCACCTAAGAAACTAGAGAGAGTACCTTAGCTTGGTGAAAAAGAGGAGTTAGAGAAGAAACGAGAAGTGAACTGATTTCGTCTATATATAAGAAATTTTGTTTCCTCGTAAATTCTTCGTGGGCTTACGAAGAATTAGCAAGGACCATGTTTTTTCACGAGGAATTAACAAGGCCCGTTTTACATTTTGTCGTACAGTCCTCGTGGGCTTACGAGGAAATAGCAAGGTCCGTGTTTTTACTTTCCTCATAAATTCCTCGTTAAGTAACGAGTATTTTACGAGAAAATGTGCTTACGTGGAAAATACGAGGCTCGTGTTTTTTTTTTTATTTCCTCGTACATTCCTCGTTAAGTAACAAGGAAATTATGAGGCAATCTTGTAAATCCCTTAAACCCCAAACCTCAAACTGTCTTAACTAATAACTCAAGCTCTTCTTTACATTTCAAACCCCAAACCCCCAAGGATATTATCAATAGCTAATATCATTCTGTTCATAAACATATATTCAGTTTTGTAATCCAACAAATGATTGTGCACATGTAAATGAGTTCATTGTGTTCTTTATCATCTTATGTAATATTATTTTATATCACATGAAATATTACTTTTTTACATGAAATACTATTATGTATTTTTCAAAGGAAAATAAACATGTAGTTTTTAAATATTATTATTTAATTAAATCATCTTGTGTAGTCTAAAGTCCATTATGATATAGTTTAACATACTTTCCTCATAAATTTCTCGCTAATTAACGAGTACTTTACGAGGAAATGTTCTTACGAGGAAATAGCAAGGTCTGTGTTTTCAGTTTCCTCGTAATTTCCTCGTTAAGTTACGAGAACTTTACGAGAAAATGTGCTTACGTGGAAATAGCAAGACCCGTGTTTCTGTTTTAAATTTCCTCGTAATTTCCTCGTTACTTAACAAGGAAATTACAAGGAATATTTTTAAATCCCTTAAACCCGGAACCCCAAATTCAGAACCTCAAACTTCCTTAACTAATAACTCAATCTCTTCTTTACATTTCAAACCCAAAACCCCCAAGAATATTAAACGACTAATTCAAATTATATAATTTCATTTCCATGATTAAACAAACTAAATAAATACATGTATATTAAATCTGAAAGTTGATCATATTAAAAAAATTACATCATCATTCGGATACAACATTCTCGTCATCACTAGAAACATCATCATTTTCATTACTCTTCTTCAACAGCTTCATCTGTGGTATCGTCGGGAAGATCTTCATACTTACGATTATGCAGTTCAATGAGAATGATGTCATCCGCTTGTTGTTCAGGTTGCTCGACTTGCTTGATGTGTTCTTTTTTCAAAGGTAATTCTTCTTTCAAAGGTGGTTCTTCTTCACCGATTATCCGTCCACGAGGTGTAACGTTGATAACGACTAACTAATTTATTCCAGATTCTCTCATCCGAGGGTATGAAAGGAAGCTAACTTGGTATGCTTGCAAAGCTAATATGAAAAGCTCAAATTTGTTGGTGCACTCGATATATTGTCGTTACTAATTTTCTCGTAAAATACACGTAATATTTATGAAGTAATTGCGAGGAAGCCTAGTTTACTAACGGATTTTCACGGATTTTCCCATAAAATACTTTACTTATGCGTATAAACTTGAATATATGAATCAAATTCGCTAAAGCATAACCTAACGGATTTTCACGAATTATGTCATAACCTTAACAAAATCTCATGGATTTGAAGGCTCTTAACTTCCTAGCAATTTCCGGTCAAAATCTCATTTTTCATCCTTGTTTGATCCTCCATCTCAAATTTCTCTCTCTAAAACATTTTCTTTATCAGACTTCTCTCTAGGACTTGTTTTTAAGTTGTAAGAGAAACGAGAACCCAAGGTTCTTTTAACGGGATTCTTGGACATGCTTACCAAATCGTGCACTTGATGTCAGTTTCCTTATTTTGTTGATCAAAGATCCACATCAATGGTTTGATTCATTATTTACGATACTTTTCGTAACTGAATTCTCGTTAACCTAACTTTTCTTCCGTACAATACCACAAGATTATTTAGTCAAATATACCTTACTCAAAACTCTCATTGTCCGCTAGCGAAAATTTCTTGTTTTTAAGGTTATATTCTTTCCTTGCATAGATTCAGATTGTTCCATTGTTGGTTTACCGTCACAATCCAGATTAATTCCCAAACCTCCTTTTTTTTGGTTTACAAATATGTCATTTTGCCTATCTTGTATTAATTTCTGCTCCAGACCAGAGAAAGGTGGAGCAGGGTTTCTCAATTATTACTTTGGTTTCCTACTTCCACTCAGGATTGATCCTCCATAATCTCCCCCTCTTCACTATCCTCTTCTACATCTTGGGTGACATTTCCAGTCTCCGCTTGCTCATCATCCAGAATAGCAAACCAAGAAGGTAACTAATAATACTGGTTTCCTTTGGAGATTTTACCATATGACGACCTTGCTTTGATGGTGATACATTTGACCAGATCTCTCCCTATTCTGCTTCAGCCATCACTGTCTGAAAGGTTTCAACCTTCACAGCTCTCTCACCATCCTTCTCTACTTCCCTCTCCACTTCCTTCTCACATCTTCTCTCCACTTCCTTCTCCACTTTATTTCTGCTTCTTTCTCTATTTCCTTCCTTACTTCCTTCTCCATTACTTCTCACATGTTGATTATCTCCTCATCAACTTCGTGTATAACAGCTAAAGAAGAACTTGCTTCATTTGTTATATGATTTGGTAACTTTTGTTGTGTATCAACAGCAATTGTCGTTGATGATTCCATTACTGCACCTTTCTTATTTAACAGACGGATGTTCTTTCCTTTCTCTCCACATGTTTTTGCCTGAATGCCCCCATTTAGTGCAAATATTACACTTCAATGGCAACTTAGGATACTCAAAGATCACATCTGCTTCAATCCCTAGCTTAGACTTGAAGTGATGAGATTTCAGTAATTCCTTTGTCATATCTGCTTCAACAAAAAATAATTTCTTCTTCAAATTTTTACAAAGTATCATGTGTGAGTGCAATCGTTTAGGCTTTCCCACTACACTAGCAATGAAACTGAAACCCTACCATGAGAACATCCTTCTCAGTACGTTTTTTAGAATTATCCGCATGGGTATCGTTTTGATCTCCATTTCTTCCTCCTCTTTCGGATACCATTTTGATACAACCATGGGAATATTTCCAATGTTCTACATTCCTCGATGCAAGATCCGAGCATGTGTGCTTACATCCTTAATTATGACCTTGACAGCAGTCAAATCTACTTCAAATACCTCTATTCTGATAGATTGATTTCCCAAAGGCCATATTTTATTCACAACAGCATGAATCTTTGCAATATGGGGTGCAGTATCCATGAACTTCCCTTCAACAAGATCATCACATAGAGGGACCGTATTACTCCAGTAGGGACATCAACGAAATCTCTACCTTCCTCCGGACTATACTTCAAAACACGATCTGTCAGAACATAGCCATTTTAAGCCATAGAGACCCAAAACGTCTTCACTTCCTTCAAAGGATTGATTGCACTGACTTTACTTCTTAACAGTGGAAAATCAGTCAATTCTGGTGCCAAGTGCGGCCCGGCCATCGTTGACATGAGTAGAAAAAAACAGAAAACCCTAGTCGCTCCAAAATCATCTTTGCCATATCAGCAAAAATAATTTTTATTTTGTCCATCAACAAAAACCATTAGATCATCCACAGAACATAGATGTATCATTTCTGTTCAAATATATCTAACCGGTATATTCAATATATTTAACCGGCATATTCAATACTCATATATATATATATATATTTATATATTGTATGCACAGATTTATTTTCCATTGAATTTTGTGAGAGTGCAAAATTAAAGTTCAAATAAAAGTGGACAGAAGTTGTTAATTTTGAATGTCAGTAATAGTTTTTTGTATATTTAATAAGTTTTTATTCCGTTTCTAAGTTTATGCACTCAACAATTAATTTAAAAATAATTATACGCCAGAAAAATATTTAAGCACTAAAACTGCCGATTGCAAATATGTGGAAATTAAAACCTCATTTTCTCCGGTATCATGTAGATTTTCATATTTATTAGGGATCGGCCGAGTGTTAAAACAAAAGAATTAGGTTAACCACATCTCACGTACCACTTGGCTTAGGATGAACACTATAAGCTGATAGTCGATTACGCTATATCACATTTTAAATATTTTACTACATTTAATTATTGTTGGACAATCGGACGAAATAATTAACGTGGTTTGAGTGGGTTTGGCAGCATCATAGCACATGCCCTATTCCAGAATAGTTCTTTTTATTTATAGAAATTAATATGATACTGTTACATGAATTGAATAAATAATGAAATGACGAAAAACTGTGGATTTATATTGTGTCACGTTTCTAACAAGTTCGGGAGAGTTCAACGGCCGAGATTACACCATCGCCAATACAGTGGCGTTTGAGCGATCGAATGGGCAAAAAAGAAGATGACGATAATGCTTTGATAAAAATACACATTTAAAGAAGTGAAAAGCCCACTCTCAGTGCAGAGAGATGCCGTTTTCTATTCCAAACATTATTTTAAAGTAAAATTTTCTTTGATCTCACTCTATTTTCAATCTTAAAATGGAATAATGGTAAGATTACTCTATTTATAGAGTAATCTTATTTATTACTTCATTTTGGTATTGAACTTTCTTTTATTTGTGAAATGGTCATTTTAATTTTTTAATGTGTTTATTTTTTACTAAATAATATTTTAAGATAATACAATAACATAGATAAACAAAATATTCTATTATTTAATAATTTTACATAAAATACATAATATAATTAAAAACATAAATAATATAAATAAAGATAGCATAAAAAGACATATATTCGCGTTTCACTATTATGAAAAGACTTGTTAGTTTTTGGAAAAAAGTGTTATATAACATCACTACTACATGTATAATTTTACATAACATGATAATTGAGGATGAGCGTGAACTCATTGCACCAATTAAACTTGGAAGAAAAGCTCTACCTCCAAATATCGAAATTGTAGAAGATGAAAATATGATTTCAAAATTTTCTTGCTCGATTTAGGAATAACAATGATAAAAAGCTCATTTTTATTACAAAATACATTAATGGATTATTTGTGAGAAAAATATTCTAATGCTTATTGTTGAACCAACTTATATATTGTCTTTTATTTTATTTTTATGATTTTTTGTACCTTTTAATAATAAATTTTTAGTTTAAATAAATTATATTTTAAGAAATTTTTGTAAACATAAAATAGTTAGAGTTAATTGATAAATATTTATAAGTATAAAGTATTATTAACAATTATTAATTAAATATATTATTTTGAAATAAAAAATTCGAATAATACATTGGAGTAAAACACTACAAGAAAATGTCACATATATAGCATGAGGAAAACGCTATGACAAGGTAGCATAGCGTTATGGCGAACGTTGTGTCTTCCCCCACAATCTTTTCTCTGGCATTTTAGATAGCGTTTTTCCTTATGCTATTTTAATTTATTACTTCGATAGTGTTTATTGATAATGCAATTGTAATAATTATAATAGCTAATAATATTTTCTATTATTTGTTTAAACATAGCACTATTTTGTGTTATTGTTAGGCTTAATATAGCAATTGTTCTTTTGTTGTTGTTTTTGTAATTTAAGCTAGTTTTTTTTTGTATAATTGGAATCAACGATTTACTTGTACTTATTAGATCTACAATATTTTGATCAATAGAGAAACATAATGTCATTAGCCAAACCATAAATACTCGAAAACACAAGTTCTGATAACCAAACCATCAAGTCTTACTCAACCAAACCACAAACAAAGTATTCAACTAGTCAAACAAGTTTTACTACCCAAGTCAATCCATGTAAGACACTGGTTCACATATAAAAAAATCTTGTCATTAAGCCAAAGAACTGTAGAACCTAATGCATCAGCAACAATCTCGATTTCTGAGTTTGGTCTCTATACACGGGCATCATCAATCTTACATACCTCAACCCATACTTTGTTGGCGTTTGGACCCAATGGACAAAATGGACTTTATCTTCTGGATTGTTTGATAAAACTTGGCCCTCTGCAACCGTTTTACCTGATCCAAAGCAGTCTAAGAGGAAGCAGTTCTTCTTAGGAGAGCCACTTGTGTTTGAGCTGTTAGCCACACTCTACAAGTAAAAATTCATACAGATCATCACACTATAAGAAAACAAAATGAATGTCAAAGATACATAATTATGTGCAGAGTTTTACCTTAGGTGATGAATCTTTAGATGATGACTCTTTAGAAAAAAACTGCTGCTTTAGCAACTGATGGTACCTTGGATGATGAATCTTTAGATGGTCTTGCTCCTTCACACAGTAGAACCTTTGAAATTGCCTCTTTTTTAATCACCTTGTCAATCTTCACTTTTGCAGCATTCGGAACCAAATTAATATTACTGACCATCTATGTTGGGTCAGTTGAAATCAAATATCTCTCAGCAATCACTTCACCATCATTAGTCCAAGCAATAATCTGGATCCAATCTTTCAATGCCTTTGTATCCTAAGTAGTCATGCAAAAAATTAATACACTGATCACCTAACAAATAACATTTCTAATGATATAATTTGTTAAATACACTGAATACATGATAAGAAAGTTACCGAGGAACCAGCAGTCTTGTTTACAGATGGAGAGTCCATAGTGTCGACAATGACCTTATCCAATGGCCATGCAATTTTGGTTCCCACAGCGTCGCCAAGTAAGGTGATAGCTGTTGTAGGCCTCCATACATATGTTTTTTTATCTACTACGAAGTTAACAAGTACAGCTGTTGCATTAGGTCCAAGTGGAATACGGCCAATCTTGTAAGTTGGTTCAATAGAGCATAGATCTCCTTCACCAACAACAACATCATCTTTGGAATACCAATCAAGTAGCTGACACCTAAGTGCTCCTTTGCTTGTACCAGTGTTGGTGGATGGTGAGCGATCATCCTGATCTTTCTGAGAAGATAGAAAACAATTAATATTCGGCTGAGAGTGTGAATTATAAACAAATTAGAATATTCACTCACATTTTTCTCTTTAGCTAAGTCATGAACCAAGTGTTTCAAATCTTCAATCTCAGTCACCAATGCTGCTCGCTTAGCTTCAAGGTGGTGCACACGTGCATCTCTAGCATGTCTAAAAGCTAGCTTGGTAGCAGTAATCCCTCTTCCCATTCCTCTAACTCTTCCATTCTTGTCTTTACCTAGAACCTTACTCACAGCATCTTCTTTAACACTAATAGTGGAGTTTGAGCCCATCTCACTATCAATTGTTTTAATTTGTTCCTGATATCAAATTTGTATGGGTATCAATATCTATTACGAAGTATAACTGAAAAAGGTATGATAACTTCTTACAATTGTTTGTTCAAACTCTGGTCTCACTGCTCTCCATCTGAATGGGTATGTCCAGCTATCTAGATCTCGCTTCTAGTAATCTTACTCGGGTCAGATACCTTTTTCTTCTACAAGTAGCAAAGAAAGTAAGGCATAAAGAGTATTGGACTCACCAATTCATTACATCACAGCGACATATCATTTCATCACCAAGGCGACCCATTCCTTTGCGACTGTTGGTATGTGGAATATGACGCATCCTCATATCTCTGAACTGGTCACTTCGTTCCTACAATCACATTCCAATAATTAATATACTAAACCTTTATTTTAATGGGGAGATTTAAAATAAACCACCTTGAAAGAGTGATCAGTCCTACTCTTCACCCACTTTATCCAAACTGCGTCATTGTGAATGTTGCTTGGTTTTAAGCATCTTAGACTTTCCGTTTTCATTTTAAAACGCAGTTTCTTAACTAGCCTTGACTTAGAAGCTCTGAAAACGCAACCCATTTGGTGGAGACACACGTTTTTGCCAATCTTCTGTCAAATTGAACCTCGCCTACAATAATTTCCTAAGTTATCATATAAAATATATAGAAAGCATGCATTAAGTTTTTACGAAGCATGTTATCTTCAGGTACCATGTCATGAACTAGCTTCAGAAGCTGATCAAAATAATTCTTTGACATTCCGCTCTTCACTTTTTTCTATAAAGCCCCATGATAGCATACATTTTGGTGTAGTTAGGACATGTGTTGTAGAGAGGAGTTTCAGCATCTTCCAACTTCTTCGAAAACTCTAACTCTGCTTCATTTTCATTACCACTATGCTGACCTGCTTTGTCACTCCGGGGCTGTAAATTGTCATCACCGTCGAATAAAGTAGCTCTAAACAACTCATAAGCTTCAAATTCATAAGTATGTTCATCACCTATCTTCAAATCCCTTATCTCCCTGTGCTTACTCCAACATTTATTTCGCTTGTACTTCTGATCCATCCCTTTGATAACCAGATGATCCAAGACTGTGGCTATTGGTTGGTGGCACAGATTTAGGCACTCGAAACATGAACAAAACATCTTGCAGAATAACCCAACCTATTTGCTGACCCATAAACAAAATCTGTCATTTAAATTAGAAAACATTTGACAATTCAATCATAAGAAACTCAGTTGTAAGTAAAAGAATTAACAATAATAACATATAAAACTATACCTTGGAAGCCAAACCCAAGACTTTTCCATGTCATTCCACCACCACAGCTCTACGGTCAAAGGGTTTCAAACATGTGTGATAATGTACATCAGCCCAAATACACTAACACTGTAGAGACATACGAGAGAATAAGAAGGATTATCTGCAAAGTACCTCTTGGTTGCAAAGGTCTTGTAAAAGATAATCTGCAAAAGAAAGCAAAATCAATTTAAATTAGACAGAACAAAATCTCTTAAGACTACAATCTGTCTATGAAACAGAACCCTAGAAATTACAAATAACTTCAGCTTGAAGCGAACACCAAAATCTATCTATGAAACCTGTCTGAAAATCCACAATTAGTCAACAGAAAAATCGAAACCCCTGTATCAAATAAAAACCCTAAAATTTCATATACCTTCGCTTACGAGATATATCCCGAGCTTACCCGATAATTCCCTGTAAGAAATCCCAAATTCAGTAAAAAAATCAGAAGTAATTAACATTTTGAAACCCTAAATCCATATGATTATTGATTACCCGAACAAATCAAACCTTCAATCAAATTTTAAAGAGAGTAGCTAGAACCCCACAGATTTTGAATCAAATCTAGATCGAGGAGAAACGAGGAAGGAAGAAAGATACAAGCTTTTGAGATCGAAACGAGATGAGAGATATGTCTTACTGAGAGAGATTTTCCCGACACAGAGAGAGAAGTGAAACAAAGACTGTGAGAGGGATACTCGAGAGTGGAGGGAGGAGACGAAAACGATGAAATTTTCTAAGTGTTTAGCCAGGAGAATGAAATAATTTCTGCCTTAAATATACACAGCATTTCAAGAATAGAAAAGCTATATAAAATACGCTTTTTTAAAAAAGCGTTACACAGCTTAGCGTCTGAAAAATAAAACATAGCGTGAACATTAAAAAACGCTATCTTAAAGAAATGGTTACATCAAAAATAGCATTATCGACCATAACGCTATCTTCTTATTCTATCTTTACCTCCTCCCTTTGTAGTGAAACCTTACTCCATTCTGATATTACACTTCTTAGACTCTCTCTCTCTCTCGCCTCTGCCGTTCTCTTTATTTATTCCTGAAAACTGCATCATGATTCATGGATTCGCCCCCTCTCATCTGTCAATAATAGCATCTCCGCACGTGCAATACTCAACTCTCATGTTAAAAATCTTGAAACTTTTCTTTTTATTACTTGCAGCCTCTCTTTACATTTTTCTTTTAACTATTTTGATCAAATTATTTATCTTTTCGTTCATCTAAAAAATCCTCTTTGGATTTTTTTTGTAACTGATATAAGATATCATGCATGCATGGTACAAGTGTTCCTAGAATATGTCGCTTAAAAGCACATGGATGTAGTCGGGTGACGCATGGTATCTCAATGTCCCTAAAAGACCTGAGTTTGAATCCATGCTAACTCAGGTTTACCCACCAGGCGAAAAGAGTATCCAATTCTCCTTGCGAGCAATTGAGTTTGGCTAACGTTGGTGATCAAACCCTAAAAGATTAGTTGGTTGGATCTCGTTCCGTGAGAATCTTTCAGTTATCAAAAGGAAAAAAAATGTCACTTAGACATCTATACACATTCGTTTTAAAAATGCACTTATAGGTTCAGTTTATGTCACTGATTCAATACACGTTCTTATTGATTTGAGTTGCATATTCGCATAGTAAACGTGTTTATATGAACTTTACTTGCAAAAAAATGTTAGAGGAAAAGAAAAGCAAGTCATAAAATTATTAGAATCAGCACTCCACCTTCAAAGTTTATAGAAAATATTATACTCCTAACAAAGGATTAGCACTTCAACAAAAGAAATCACTTTCTAGATGCCAAGTATTACTTTTCTTTTGCCTTTTTCTTCCAAATACTCATATATTTTTTTCTCAAAAAAGAAGATATCAATTAATAATAGCAATCCCATTTAGTGTTGGAAAGTTGTGTCTTTTTTATTAAAAAAAAAACTGAAATGAATTTTAAAAAGTTGTCAAAATATAAAATGACTTGTTTATCTATAACTTTGTGTTTTTTATTATAATGTCAAAAGTTATATATTTTCATTCTTTTTATTTTTTTTAATGTATAAATTTTAATACTTATGTCATTTCAAAAGCAATAAATGAAACTTTTCATCTTAAAAACTAATAAATACAACTTTTCATATAAAAAATTTCATAAATTTAATTATTTATATTAATACACCGATTTCTAGATATGAAAGAATTGTAAATATTTATGTAAAATATTAATAAGAAGATATGAACAAAGTAAAAGTAAAAGATACAACTTTTCATCTCAAAAACTAATAAATACAATTTTCAAATAAATCCCAATATATAAAAAAAAATCAACTAGAACACTCAGCTATGCCACCTAGGATTAAAAAAATCAAATGATGATAGAAGAGTATGATGCCATGTCACCATAGATTTATCAAATGAAAAGAGAATCTGGGCCTTCCGTTTGGTCACTTAAATATCTATCATGGGCCAAGTTGAGGCCAATTAAAAAAACTAATTTCAGATGCATCGATTGAATCCATCTTTTCCACTTTGTCTTCGACGTTTCTTTAATCATGTTACCACCACCACCTCCTGATCAATCAATGAGCTCTTTAATCCCTCCTTCACAACGTTCTACCTCACGTTTATCCTTCTATATATCACTTCGTCTAAAACCTAAAACCACCCAAAATCCAAAACATCCACAGAAAAAGCACAGCTATGAGCACTAAATCCACCAGAAAGTTTACCGTCGCTGTTTATTTCATGGACATGACCAGCGGAATCTGAGATACAATTTCGGGTGAACCATTTCTGGGAAACTAGATACATTGCAAAAGGTGGAAGCTTTATTGGGTAAGAACTCCTCCTCATCAACGAACAAGTTTGAGTGCTTATAGTGTCGTGCCAACATGTTTACACTCATGGCCTTTATATTTTCTCTGTTTTGAATTTTCAGAGTACCTGGATGAATCGATGTTAATACTAAAGTATACATCTGTTCTAATTCGTCGGGTCCTAGGATGGCCTCACATCAGACTTATCACTGCACAGGACTACGTTCTCTCAGACCTTTTAATTTCCATCTGCTTTGTCCACTTATTTAGCTATTTTATATTTAGCTAAATTAACATAAGTTGAAAGTGTGCTAATTGTTTGAAGAAATACCTGGATTTTCATGTTAAATAATGCAATTATCTGAACGTTGCAGGCTTAGAATCAAGAATAAAGTGGAACATGTTCAAGCTGAAACCAGCAATTCTCATGTTGCTCAGTCGCCTACAGCTAAATATATAAGTTGATTATGGTGAACAATTATCAACTCTCTTATTCTTATTCAATTTTACAGGCAAGGTAAAGATAATTTTGGGACCGGGAGAGGTTATGTATAGGGTATAACTTGAAAGATGGGTGAACGTGGTTTGATTAATCTTCATATTCTTTGTTATTATTATATTCTAGAATGTTTTTATTAGCTTTTGGCCACTATTTTTATTTTGTTTTATTTATTTTATTTGCATCAATTTTAAGATATTGAGATTGGTTTGTTGACTTGGCAGGAATGGAAAGTAAAACTCCACCTCCGGGGTATATTTGTCATTCTTGTAATGTCACTAGTATGTCAGCTTCGGTTAGATTTTCTTTATTTTTCTTACACTTTTATAAATAGATAAAAGGTGTTAAGATAATTTTTATTCCATGTATCAGGACATTTTATTCAGCATTTCCCCACAAATGGTGACCCTAATTACGATGTTAAGAGAGTTAAATCACCTACTGGTATCCCCAAGTCCATGTTGGTGGTTCTTATTTGTTGCCAAGTGGTGCAGTTGCAGTTCTTAGTCAGTATGGGAATGTTGTTATTTGGTACTTTCTCGCATATATTGAGTTTAACGTAAGTGCTTATTCTGTCTTCAATGTATTCAGGGATGCGTTTGAGAATGAAATTGAGGGATTGCCATCAACAAAATGCTCTCTGTAGGAGAACTTATGCCTGAGATAAAATGTATGCTATGCAAAGAAGTAATGGAAGATGCTGCAATTACAAGCAGATGTTGTTTCCAAAGCTTCTGCGTGACAAGTGTAAGTAGTCATAATTTGTTCAAAATAATTCTCTTTAGATTGATCATAATTATATTCCTCATTCAATAAGTTATATTGCTTTTGGTTGGTCCTACAGTTTACAGTATCTGTTCTTCCTCTCAGTTTTTGTGAATGCTTAAACCAAAGCAAAGCTCAATATATACCCCATAACCCAGAAAATCGCAAATCAAAACAAGGAGTGACTGGAGTCGAGGGAATTCATGTGATATATAGAGTTCTTCTATCAACAAGAGATAGTGAAGATCACTAAAATCAAAGCAAGTATTTTGGATTGTTTGAAGGGTTAGAGTTCTTTTATGTTTAGTTAAAGTGACCACCTGAATCTAGATATGATTGAACACCGATTAATATGATTCGTGCAACTCTCTATTATGTTATAGTTTCTCTTATTTACTGCTCCATGCCCACGATATACATGAGATTAGTAACAAAACGCCTCATTCATGGAGAAGGTTATAGTATGAAACACTATTCAGGTTTGTTATGTTGCTTTCCTAAATTTCTTAAATTTGATGTAACAAAGTAATGGAGAAACTGGGATAAGAGTTGATACTGTCCAAAATAATATATTTTAAGTTAGTAAAGTATATTTTTAAATTTAATCTGTCAACATTTGTAAAAGAACTCCTACTAATTTTAATATATGAAATAAAGATATTATAACATCATATCTAACTATTAAACATGTAATATAAATGAATACTATAATCCAAAGATTAAATGATATTTTTCTTTTTTAATGGTAGATTTTAGAGATTCATTCCTTCTCAGAAAATTATGCAGAACATGGGTTGTTTGCAACTACTCATAATATTGAAAAGTAGTTCTTAAACATGCAGAACATAGGATTTTCACATCAAGTGATTCGGTTGTATCAACTTGGCTGTGTGAACTTGCCACACTCAAACTCCTAACCGTCCATATAGAAACACAAAATTAACACAACAATGAGATCAAGAGACCAACAAGAACAAACCTCTCTCAGGTTGCAGCATCTTCATTTGTACCTCTACCAAATCTGTGTGTGTTGTCCCATTAAATGTTGGAAATCTATTCTAAAAGTATGTAACATGTAACAAAAAATATTCATCTGAATGATTGATTATATTCACCAGATAATGATGACTAATTTCAGATGTATTTTGATATGTGAAATGTTGGCTTCTGTTATTAGAGAGTGGCAAACATGAACATGTAATAGTTGAGATTATGTTTTTGGTTTTTGATCATTGATAAGTCATCTTGAAACATTGTATTATCATGGTTAGTTTGAAAATATTTATTTATTTGAATATTATGTGTGTAATTGTGAATTGTAAATATATTTTAATTTTATAAGATCACATTTTGGTGTAGCAGATTTTCTAATTTTTTTAATTATCTATAATATACATTTCTACAATCGAGATTAAAGTTGTAAATCTGTTATGGTGTTGTTATATCTAATGGAGCTAGATATACAACAATCTTATTTGGCTTTCATACCCTTTGGTTTCGGGTATGAGATTTTGTCGTCAATGGCTACCGAACAACTGTAGATACCAACTGTCATGGCTTGGGGGTTGTTCTACGAAGGGCAGCAGTCATCAAACCATCATTGTAAATATCTACTCACATATTCTAAGAACCTATTCTTTAATATCATTAAAAGTACTTAGTTGTTAGTAAAAATGATACCAATTGATTATAAAACCAAAACCAAAATTTGAATCAATTATAATTAACAATTTATTTTTACGAGAAACCAAATATATAAGATAAAAAGTTAATTTGGTCACAACTAAAGTTTAATTAAGTTATCATTCATTTCAAACTTTTTCTCACTATTCCATATGTATATTTGGGATATGAAAAATATAACAAATTTTGATTTTTAATTTTATAATATGATCATAATATATGCATTATTATCAGTGATAAATATATTTGTCCAAGCCCGGGAATAGCCTGGAAAAACTCTAGTTTTTTTAAGAGATATAACTTTCATGTATAAAATTTTAGAAATTCAAGTTTTCATATTAATACACTGATTTTTAGATATAAAACAATTACAAATATTTATGAAGTATTAATAAATAGATATGAGCTAAATTAAAAAAAAAGTTTTATCTCAATACAAATAAATACAACTTTTAAATATAAACTTAAGAAATGCATTTTTTCATATTAACACAGATTAAACAATTATAAATATTTACGTGGTGTCATCAATGAAGAGATACAACTATATTGTAACCTAAGAGGTACGAACATGCCGTGATCCAAGAGGTAGGAACGTGTCATGATTCCAGGTGTATGAACGTGTCGCGACTTAAAGAGTGTGAATGTGTCATGATCAAAAATGTGCAAACGGATCTTGATCGAAAGGTTGCGAATGGTCATGAACGAAGGTGTGTGAATGGATCGTGACCAAAAAGGTACAAATAGCCGTGACCAAAAAGGTACAAATAGCGGTGGCCAAAAGGTTGTGAATGGATCATGACCGAAAGGTTGTGAATGGATCGTGACCGAAAGGTTCCAAATGGATTATGACTAAAAGGTTGTGAATAATTCGTGACCGAAAGATCTATTAATAATAGCAATCCTAATTAATGTTGAAAATTGTGTCTTTTCATAAAAAAACTTGAAATAAGTTTTGAAAAGTTATCAAATTATAAGATGATGAGTTTATCTATAATTTTGTGTTTTTTCATTATAATGTCAAAAATTGTATATTTTATTCTTTTTTATTTATTTTTTAAATGTATAAATTTTAAAAGTTGTATCTTTTCATAACCAATAGATGCAATTTTTCATCTTACAAACTAATAAATGCAACTTTTCATATTAAAAACTTCAAAACTTCAATTTATTTTATATTAATACATTGATTTCGAGATATAAAACAATTATAAATATTTATGTAAAATATTAATAAATAGATATAGACAAAGTAAAAATAGAAGACATAACTTTTCATCTCAAAAAATAATAAATACAATTTTCATGTAAATTTTTTTAGAGAAGCAACTTTCATGTATTAAACTTATATATTTATTAAAATTATGTATAATTTACCAATAAAAATATGTATTGTACAATATCTCTTAAAAATAACCATATAATCATGTTTGACAATAAATATTTTTACAAAGCCTTAAAAATCATGAATGTAATACTTTTCAATATAAATTACCTTACTAAGTTAGTAAATGATTAAATTTTAATGTATTTACTTATTTTAATTAGTTCAAAAATATTAAATATCATTTAAATTTTTTTTAATAACTTACCTAAATTAATAAAATATTATATTTATATTGGTATTGATGTATTTGTATTTTAGTAGTAATCTAAAATTATAAAATATATATTTCTTATATTATATAAAAATAAATATAAACACATATACTTTATGTTTTAACATGAAAATTTTTCAAAAATAAAATTAGTTTTTTATATAAAATACAATATAAAAATACAAATTATAAAGTGATATATTTATTTATAAAAATGAGTTCTCACGCGGTATCGCTTGGGTTCCGTACTTTAGTTTTAGTATCGGCTAACTCTTAACTTTTAATTTGGAAGATAATTCTATAACGAAAAACTATGTAATCAAGTGAAATTTGGAAGATAATTCTATAACGAAAAACTATGTAATCAAGTGAAATAACTGTTCTTCCTCCCTATTCTCGGGTCTCTTGGAATGAATAATTTGGCTATGCCCTTTCAGAAAACAGTTGCTGATATCATGTTTTAGAAAACTAATAAATGAGATACTATGAACAAAAACACAAGAAATAAGTACATCGAATGTAAAAGTGCGCCTTTATTTCATTCACATTTGCATTCCATCACATGCTTTTATTACTATTAGCTTTTTCATTTACATATACACCCTTTGCCCAAAATATACAGGCACAAGTATTCCTTTGATACTTCATTCTACTATCTTTTCCCACTTCTTTTACACTTTCATATCTAACTTGACACTATGATGTTAAGCTTCTCTTTTTACATTGCTTTAGACCATTATAGACAAATATATATATATACACATACTTATATATACCCACAAACTACTAGTGATGGTTATTAGCATAAGACTATATACATTACCATATTCTTAGTATTCTGTGATTAGTCCCCAAAAGGAGCACGGTGCGGTATTCCCTTCCTTCGTTTTGCAATTCGACGATTCACGGCAGACAGAGGTGGTGTTGATGGTGTGAAACTGTTATGAATCATGTCTTCATTCTTCTTGAGCCTCCCTATACTAGTAGAACTGCTATACGAATCATCAGAATCTGAAAGATTGTTTCTCCAATCCTTTCTTTTCTTATCGAAACTCTTGGATATTCCAGAGATCTAGTAAAAAAAAGTCAATATAAAATAATTATTCACAATGTTAAGATTAGGGTTATCATAGTAGTTATTTTCTATAAGGAAAAAAAAAGATGAACGTAGAAAGCCTGAAAGGAACGCATGAGAATGAAAAGACCATTGCTTAAGGACGAAGCCTTGGATTGACTAAGATTTTTCTCTTCGTCAACCCAAAGTGCTAGTAGTATTATATTTTCAAAACTCCACAATTTCTTGAAGTTGCTATCATTGTCCCCACATTTTCTCTCGCCCACCCAACAAGCAAATCTTTTTTTTTTCTAAAGGTCTTTTTCTCAATTCCCATCAAACAAGGATTAACGGATAAAATACGGTTTAAATAAAAAATCAATATTAATAAAGAAATCATTGAATATTAGTTAGCTTACCTATTCAACCAAGTTTATACTTACTATAATATTCTCCTACCTAAAATAGCCTTTGGTTCAGGATATTGACCCCCTCAGTTAACTTTCTCTACAAGTAAATATATCTATTTTTTATTTTATTTTGAAAAAGTATATATTATTTTACAACCCCAAAATACATAGAATCTCGTTTGACTCTGTTTTTCACCCATATTCACTGTAATTTCGGTTCTCCCAAGCGTATTTTTCTCGACAAAATAAACAATAAATGTTTTTCTTTTTCTGGTTACCTTGCAGCCAAGAGAGCAGAATCTGAAAGAATCAACGAGGCTCCGATAACAGACTTCGCAGGTGTTGACGACGCCTTTGCCTGGTCGAGGCTGAGGTCTCTCGTTCAGGAAGACAACCTTAGCACTGTTAATCACATATGTCTGAACTCCTGTTATGTCCAGAAATTTCTGAATCTCCGATACCCTGATCACATCGTGATACGATGATCTCCTTATCTGTGATATAAACAACATAGAAATATCAGAATCACCAAGAAAAAGAATGAAAACAATTTAATGGATCACCAACCAAACTAACAAAAACCAGAAAGATGCTTTTTTCTCTTTCCATCAGTAAAAAAGTGATAAACTTTCTGGTTTTATTAAGAAGAGAGAGAGTCAAGAGAATAATTACGAACCTGAATGGCGTGATGATCCTTGTGGAAAGAGAGGCAGAGAGAACAGAGAGGACCATTGGTACAGTCTAAACAGTACATGTTACACTCACTCTTGTGTGAATCTGCGTGCAATTTGCATTGTACGAAGAACTTCTCTCGAAGCAGAGGTTTAAGCCAAGGAGGGCACATCTTGTTTTTTTCTTCTTCAGCTCCCTGTTATCAAAAAGAGGATCAGAATATCTTTTTTTTTTTAAATACCAGATAATGAGAAATACTCCGATTGATACATGTTCTTATTGGAACAGAGTATAGGTTTCTAACATAATCAATTTGGATGAAAAAGATTCGAACTTTAAAGAACCCAGTTCGGGAAAAAAGAAAGATTGACTAGAGCTGATAAAGAAAAGGAGATGTGTTGGTTAAATTTGAATAGATCTCTGAAGTAAAGATAACAACAGATCATTTTTAGCCAAAATGAAGAGAACCCATTTGAGGAAATAAATGGATTATTACTATAATTACCATGATGATTCTTTTGCTCGTGGGTTTGTTTTCTCTGATAGTAGCTTGCTGATTCTCTTCGATCCCAGGTTCTAGAGGAGAGAGTGTGACAGAAGCAGAGAGAGAGAGAGAGAGAGAGAGACAGAGACAGAGAGAGAGAGAGAGAGAGAGAGAGAGAGATGCGCGTGTAATAACAAGAACAAAGAAGCGCTCTTATCCGCTCAAGTCCACTACTCTCGAACCTAAACCCGAACCTGAAACCCGAAGCTGAGATATTGCTTCTGCTACGGAGGGTTCAATGAACCCACCATCCCACTTTCCTTCGTTCTTTTTTTTTCCTTCGTTCTTCTTCTTTGTCACATTTATTACTAAATACTTCCACAAAAGTATATAAATTATTAAATTCTTTGTTCATTACCTTCTTAGTGTGATTGGAAATTATCAAATATTTATTTTTCACTTCAAGACTTGTTGGAGACAAACATAAAAATGTCAATTTGCTAAATGACTAAGGTCTCAATAATATTTTAAAATAGCATGTATAGCAAGAAAATTAGATTTTATAACCGTTGTTTTTTGAGAAATTCCTTTAGATAGCCCATTTTAGTTTGTTTTTCACAAAAATAGTTCTTAAGGAAGAAAATAACTAAAATAAGGTTTTTTAAAAGCTAATTTTTTTTAATTATATGCATTTATACTCTTAGAGTTAACTAATTTAGACTTTAGGATTTATAGTTAAGGGGTGGGTTTTGGAATAGGGTTTCAAATTTCAAAAAAAAAAAAAAATTGAAAATTTCAAAAAAAAAATACTATTTTGGTCATTTTATTCTTCTATAGCTATTTTTGTGACAAAAACTCAAAAAAACTATTTAAGATAATTGCTCGTTGGTTTTTCTTCTGTTTTTATTTTTATCTATATCGGCTACCTTTATGAGTAAATGATATATAAGAAGAAGTATATAAAATAACGATTATGGATAAGGAGAAAACAACAATAATAAAACCAAAGGAAGCGGCAACAATGAAGGCAGCAAACTGGAATAAGCAGCAATCGTGGTGATTACAGAGGAAGTAACGATCATAAATATGGAGAAAACAGTAGTCTTTGTACTAAAGGTTATTGTTGTCATAGTGGTGGTGGCTATGATAATGGTACCTAGTCCTGGGCTTTCGGATGAAACCGAACGAGACCAAACCGACCGAACCGTGTTTCTCAGTTTTCGGTTTCACCATGAAGGTAAGCCAATAACCGATCGGAAATGTGTGTAAAATACAACGGTTTACATATCGGTTCGGTTCGGCGAACAGCAACCGATCGGTTCAAGCTAAACCGAAAGTCATTTTAGGTTTCATATATAAAGGTGTGTTAGTGTTATCCATGGATTTTCTTCAGCCGACAAACATTCTGCAAAGTGCAAACATTTTATATTCTTCTAAAAATCAGAAAACACAAAGCAAGTTTTCACTTTTATTTCATCATCTCAGTCGATCTAGTCTGAGGTAACCTTCTTCTCTAATCAAGTTTGTAATTTTATGAATTTATTTATAGATCTTTACTCTCTTCTGTGATTATTTTTCAGTTTTTATTTTGTTATCTTACTTTTTTCTATATTCTTCTTCTCTAATCAATTTTTTTTTTGTATTTTTAGATGTCTGCTGGAGAGAACATCGATATGGAAGCGGATGTGGAAGTTGAAGGACCACCTACCACAGGAAACAGAAGAACGAAGACAAAGAGGACAAGCGCTTCTGGTTTACCACCAAAGCCAAACAAGAAGCTTCCCAAAAGAGCTGATGTATGGAAACACTTCATTGAACTGGAAGACCCTGCAGGAAAGAGTTGTTGTCGCTATTGTGGGATAGAAATTAGTTGCGACTCAAAATTGGTGGGAACTAGTCCAATGATAGCTCACATTGGTCGGTGTAAGCAATTTAAGGCTGTTAGTGAAATGGATAGTCATAAGGTGTTGGGTAGTGATAGTAACGGTGATATGAAGGCTATCAGGTTTGATCCGCTGGGATTTAGGAGAGCCGTGAATGAGATGGTTGTTATCAATGAGTTGCCATTTTCGTTTGTTGAATCTGAAGGGTGGAAACGTTTCTGCTTCAATGTGTTACCAATGTACAAGACATTTTCAAGAAGGACATGTACTAGAGACATTGCTGCTATGTTTGAGAAAGAGAAAGCTTCTTTGAAGAATTTGCTTGGTGTTAATAAAAAGAGAGTTTCACTTACTACAGACATATGGGTATCGCCTACAACTTCTTACAACTACATGGTGATAACAGCTCACTGGATTGATGAAAATTGGCAACTTCAAAAGAGGATCATCAGTTTCAAGCCGATTACTGATCACAAAGGGGAGACAATATCAGGACAACTACTTGATTGCATTGAAGAATGGGGAATTGAGAAGGTGTTTACAGTTACGGTTGATAATGCAAGGGCCAATGATGTTGCTGTCAAGTTATTTGCAGAAGCTATGAGGTGGAAAGGCGTTGGAGCATTAGTTCAAGATGGTGCTTTTCTACATATGCGTTGCTGTGCTCATGTGTTAAATCTGATTGTGAGGGACGGTTTAGCAAGAGTTAATCCAAGTATTGTGGCTATCCGAAACGATGTGAAGTATGTGAGATCATCTTTCACAAGGTTGAAGTCCTTTGAGCTAAGGTGTGAGACGGGGAAATCTCGAGAGGCAGTTTGCCTTTAGATTGTTCAACTCGCTGGAATTCAACATATCTTATGTTGAATTCTGCTCTGAAGTTACGGGTGGCTTTTGAGAAGATGTTGGGTGAGGACAAACTGTATTGTGACTACTTTCTGGAAGAAGATGAAAAGGAAAAGAAAAAACGAGTTGGCCCACCAACTTCTTCAGATTGGGATGAAGTGCAAAGGCTGAAATTTTTTCTAAAGATCTTCTTCAATTGCACTCTAGCATTTTCAGCTTCTAAATCGGTAACTTCTACCCTCTGTTACCATGAAATTGTTACCATAGACAGAAATTTGATATCAAAATGCAGCAGTGGTAGTATGGAAATCAGAAAGCAAGCACACATCATGAGGGACAAGTTTGAGAAATATTGGGATGGTTTGATGAATATGAACCCACTAGTCATTGTTGGTAGTGTCTTTGATCCACGGAACAAGATGGAGTTTGCTTCTTTGTGCTTCGAGAAGCTGTACGGTAAGGAGACTATAGAATGTAGAAAGCTTCATGCTTCAGTGACAAAGGTCTTGAAGAACTTGTATGATGAATATTGTATCATGTTTAGACAACCAGACCAAACCAGACCATGGAGACTCTGAGCTGTCTAATGCTATGTTTGATTTATCAGATGATGATGATGATGGGTATGAGAGGATGGATTCTCTTTACAGCCAGATGGTCAGCGAGAAGAGGAGTGACTATGACAGTGAGTTAGAAATCTATTTGTCAGAGAAAACTGAGCCAAAAGTGGAAAACAGTTTAGGCTTAGGTTATGATGTTCTATCTTGGTGGAAGCGCAATAGTGGAAAATTCCCTATCTTGTCTGAACTTGCTAAAGATGTGCTTGCGATTCAAGTTTCTTCTGTTGCTTCTGAATCGGCGTTTAGCACTAGTGGGAGAATTTTAGATCCTTATAGAATTATAAAGAGGTTTGTTTGTAGTTTCCAGTTGCAAGAATCTAAACATAATATAAAGACGACGTAACAAATGAATTAAATGCTTCAGGTCTCAGGATATCTTAGGGAATACAAATTAAATGATATGATTATTTGACAGTAAATGTATTATAAACCGTTACAGAATTTAAATCTCTTAGTTAGACTAGTCTACTTCCGCATTACTAAAATTTTTGTATTAGACTTCTACATATTAACTTCCATTGATTTGAGATTCCATGCAATACAAAAAAGTTTGATATATTCATGAAACTCTCTAACGTCAATTTCCATTAGCTACAAAAAAATTGTTCATATAAACTAGTTCATGCGTTTAATCAAACACTATTGGTGAATTAAACGACATATGGATCAAAAACTAGATGATCAATCGAATTAAAGCTTCAAGAACAACATCGATGAAGAAATTGATAGATTATTCCATGTTCTACCAAATGACAATCCATGAATTCTCTTCGTACCTAAACTTAACTAATGAACTACTCAAACATAGCCATAGAAACACAGAGAGATGATGAATATTGCATAATCGATTTAGAAATAAAAAAATAAGGTTCAAAAATCTTCTTCAAAGGTATAGATTCGTCTTCGCAAAACTCCAAAACCAACAAATCTGAAAAAGGAAAGTGTATCTTAAACAATGGCTGAAAACAACAGATATATGTCTAATTTTTGTCTTGGTCAAGTTTAGGGCTAAACCAAAGCGAAAATAAGGAAAACTAAAATTTTACCTTTTTCTTATATTAAACCGGCAGACAGACTAGTCTTTAGTAAAATGCGCATAATTTTCAATCTAATTGTTGGATTGACCTAAAACCGGTGGCATTCAAATAACTCACTTTTTCCATCTTGTGTTTAAATTTGATCTTTGTCGCATTGTGGGAAGTCTTCCATCCCTGCTAAAATAACAAAAATATGTCTAGTTTTTTGTCCTGGACAAGTTTGGGGGCTAAACCAAACTGAAAATAAGGAAAACTAAAATTTCCTTTCTCTCGTATTAAACTAGCAGTCATACCATTTTTCAGTAAAACGAGCATAACTTTCAATCTAACTGTTGGATTGACCTCAAACCGGTGGCATTGGAATAACTCATTTTTCTATCTTATGTCTAAATTTTATTTCAATCGCACTATATATGGGAAGTCCTCCATCCATGCTAACATAACATATATATGTCTATTTTTTGTCCTGGTCGAGTTTGGGGACTAAACCAAAATGAAAATAAGGAAAACCAAGTTTTCTTTTTTCTCGTATTAAACCAGCAGAAAGATGAGTCTTCAGTAAAAAAATGCATAATTTTCAATCCAACTATTGGATTGACCTCAAACTGATGACATTGGAATAACTCACTTTTTCTATCTTGTGTCTAAAGTTGATCTCAATCGCACTGTGGGAAATCCTCTATCCATGATAAACTTCTTATGCATCTGCAAAGTTTTGCATTTTTAACAATTCATTTGCACCCAATTCGACACCTTTTGTTATAAGTGGACCTAAAACCTGAAAAGACTCGTTAAAGGACTAAAAGACTTGAAAATACATAATATCACTCGATAAACGACTCAAAAAGTTAGAAACTAAAAAACACCATTTATCAAGGAGGAGAAGGAGGAAGATAGAAAGATATTGTAAATTTGTATTTTCTAATCTATGTTTCCCAAATAGAATAAAACACAACACAATAGTTCATTTCAGTGTAAGAGATCCATCTTATCTTGAGCACGAGAATAAGAATTAGAAGGTAAAGAAGGAGATATGATTTGCGGATGATTTGGCGGAGTTTGCCAGAATTAACTAGAGGAGGAGAAGAAACATACATATGAGTTGGGGGAGAAGAAAAGATATATTATACTCAAACCATAAAATAGAATAGTATACAACATAAGCATCATTGATCAGCTTCTCCAGCTTTGATTCCCATTTTCCCAATTGCTTGTCTGAATCATTATATTGTTAATCATTAGCATGCTCACATGATTTTACTTGGATCTTTATACTGGCAAAATTTCCTTTTTCTCGTATTAAACTGGCAGACATACCAGTCCTCAGTAAAACATGCGTAACTTTCAATCTAGTTGTTGGATAGAGCTCAGACCGGTGGCATTGGAATAACTCAATTTTTCTATCTTGTTTCTAAAGTTGATCTCAATCTCACTGTGGGAAGTCCTCTATCCATGCTAAACTTTTGATGCATCTGTACAGTTTTGCATTTTTAACAATTTATTTGCACCCAATTTGACACCTTCTATAATAAGTGGACCTAAAACCTGAAAAGACTATTTAAAGGATTAAAAGAATTGAAAATACAAAATATGACTCAATAAACAACTCAAAATGCATAGAAACAAAAAATACTGTTTACAAGGAGGAGGAGGAGATAGATATTGTAAAGCTGTATTTATATTCTATGTTTCCCAAATAGAATAAAAATAACACAATAGTTCATTTCAGTGTAACAGATCCATCTTATCTAGAGCACGAGAATAAGAACTAAAAGGCGAAGGAGGAGATACAATTTGCATAAAGTTTGGTAGAGTTTGCCAGAATTAACTAGAGGAGGAGAAGAAACATATATATGAGTTGGAGGAGAAGAAAATATATATTATACTGGAATCATAAAATAGAATAATATACTACATAATCGTTACTGATCATCTTCTCCAGCTTTGATTTCCATCTTCACTGTCGCTTGTTTGAATCATTATATCTTTAATTATTAGCATGCTTACATGATTTACTTGGATATTTAACTATAGATTTCTGGCAACCTGTGAGTGTTCTCGTTTTAGGTATGGGCCAAAGCTCTTGGACCTCGGGTTTTAAGCAAACGAAGATCAAAGAAGAAATGGCCCAGAAGGCCAGAATACATTTAAACTCGGCTCACTGAGCTAACAAGCTGGAGATTCAAGTTTGTTACAAAAGGAGAGTCCTACAGGCTGTTAGAGTCATCGTCTTCCTCATTGAAAACAGAGTGGAGAGAGAGAGAGAGAGAGAGAGAGAGGGAGAGAGAGAGGAAGGAGAAACACGATCAAGAGTAGATAGATACAATAGTTATCATAGCTCTTGGGGTCGGCTGCGCGTCCTTATCATCAGAGGGGTCGGAATCTGAAAGGCTGTCGTCTCCATCGTAGTCACTGTGGTATTATTCTCCGGTTAAAACTATGTGTATGTACTTGTAATAGCTGCACAAAGAACAAATGATATTAGTCTTTGATATCAACACTATTGTATCACATCAATCAATAGTAAAGGCTTGAGAGTTTCGATCTCTCCCCGGACTGTAGGAAACAAAGTCCGGGTAAACAAAACATGTGTGTGCTCTTATTCATTCTACTTTACACTTTTTAGGATCTAGATCGGTACAATACTGAAAAGCAAAGCCGTGATCTAAAGAACTAAGAACAACTATAACCTAGATCGATACCTTAACAAGTGGTATCAGAGCCAGGTTCTTGGTGTAGAGAACGAGGTTCAATCGGTACTTGTTCTAAGGTTTTAGAAGGTTGATCTGTGATTGCTTGAAGTGTTGTGAAGTTGCGGTTTGAGTTTGATGCTGATTGATTGGAATGGAATTAGTTCATGGAAAGTATGAGATGGAGGAGTTATATGGATTAGGTGACTTCAGTAAGTGAAATTTTAAGATGCTAATGCAGGTGGAACTACAAGGTTTGGGACACATCCTAAGCGCATATGCTAGTTCATCAAAGCTGGAAACTGATAGTGATACTACAATCACTGATCAGGATGTTAAGAAAGATCCTTTGGCTAAAGAGAAGGATACGAGAGCTCAAAATCTTATTTGTTCTATCTTGAAAAAAAATGTTTTAAGGAAAGTGCTGAAGGAAACTATAACCATTGGTGTGTGAAAGGCTTTAGAAGGGGACTATAAAAAGACTCTTTCTAATCGCATATACCTAAAGCAAAGCTTCAGAAGCTACATGATGGTGGAGAGCAAGAGCATTGAAGAGAATCTTGATATGTTTCTAAAGCTGGTGGATGATCTTGCTAGTCTAAATAGAAATGTGTTAGATGTGGATCAAGCAATACAGATCCTAACCAGACTACCTCCTCAATATAATTCTTTGGTTCATACACTCAAGTATGTGAACAGAAAAAAGACACTGACAGTCAAGGAAAGTACATTAGCATACTCATGAAGCTGAATTTAAGGAGAAAGGCTTAAACAAGTGTACAAGATCTAATGCTGAAGGTCTAGTTGTCTCAAGAGGAAGAACAGATAAACGTTCAAGCAACCAAGGAAGAAATAGATCAAAGAGTAAAGATTTCAGATCAAAATCCATAGGCAAGTCTCAGCGTAACGCAAGAGAATGTTGGGTGTGTGGAAAGGAATACCATTTTAAACGCGACTGACAAGAAAAGAAAGAACAACAATCTTATATTTCAGCTAATGTCGCTCAAGATAAAGAGTTTCCTTTGATCTTGACTGCATATATGCAAGATACTAAAGAAGAATGGATTATTGACTCGGGTTGCACCTTCACATTATACAAAACAGTGAAGTCTTATTTGATTTATAGGAGTTTGAAGGTGGCAAATTACTAATGAGAAACAATAATGTTACTGAGGTGAAAGGAATTGGAACGCGAAAGATTGTTAACCCCGACCAGTCCACTGTGTGATGACTGGAGTAAGGTACATGCCTTCAATGGTGAGGAATTTAATCTCATGTGGTCAAATGGAGAAGAATGGGTATAAGTACACATGATAAGTCTACAAGGTCATGTTCTTTAAAGATGGCAGGAAGGTGTTTTCAGGGGATTACAAAGACGGCTTGTATTATCTGCAAGGGTCAGTAGTTAAAGCTGAAGCTATTGTGTCTAGAGCTGAAGTGAAGCTCACAAACCGATGGCATTCAAGGTTTGTTCACATGAGTTTAAAGAACATGAATATTCTAGTGAAGAATGGCTACTTCAACGAGAAAGAAGTTCATACTTTGGATTTCTGTGAAGAGTGTGTTCTTGGTAAAGCTCACAATCATTTTCGAGTGCTAAGTATGTTAAATCAGAGATTCTTGGCTATGTTCATAGTAATATGTGGGGTTCAGTGTCTAATGAAGAAAGCTTATCATGTTACAAGTATTTCCTAACATTGATTGATGATTTCTCGAAGAAAGTTTGGATCAGGTTCCTAAGACCTAAGGATGAAGTCTACGAGAACGTTTCAGAGTGGAAGAAGCTTGTTGAAACTCAAACTGGAAAGAATATTTAAGTGTCTAAGAACAGAAAATGGGATAGAGTTTTGTAACAACTTGATGGATAAGATGTGTGAGGAAGCTGGAATCAAATGACACATGACGTGACCTATACTCCGCAATAGAATGGAGTGGCGAAGAGAATGAACAAAACCATTGCTGACAAGGTTCAATTTATGTTGGCTGAATCAAGTTTAAAAAAGGAAATTTTGGGCGGAAGCTGCTTCTACGGCTTTCTGCTTGATTAACATAATTCCTAATGCGTCTATTGAGTTTAAGATTCTAGAGGAAGTGTTGTCTGGGGTTAAGGTGGAGTTCAGTTATCTCAGAAGGTTTGGTTGTGTTGCTTACGTGAACATAGTTCAAGATAAAATGAGTCATAGAGCTTTGAAAGGTATTTTCATGTGTTATCCCCAAGGGACCAAGGGTTATAGGGTCTGGTTGCAGAATATGGAAAGTTCACAATAAGCAGAAATGTGGTATTTGATGAAGACAGTTTGTACATGAAGTCTAAGCGAAAGGAAGTTGTAACTTCTCCTAAGATTAAGCGAGTTACGTTCAGAGCTGATCTAATTCAAGGTCCTACAAGAGGAGGTTCTACGGTTGAGGTTGGCTCTACTTCAGATTCAGGGAACACTGGTGAAGATGAATCATCTTTGAATAGAGAAGGAAGCTCTGATTCTGAAGACGAGGAAGGAGAACCAAAACAGGAAGTAGGGAACACATAAGCTTCATTGAATGATTATCTTCTAGCTAGAGACCAACTAAAAAGGCAAACAAAACCTCCTGCAATCTTTGAAAGTGGAGACTTTGTTGCATACACTTTGACCAGTGATGCTGACATTTTGGATGATGTACCGAAAACAGTTGTAAAGGCTATGAGCAGCAAGAATTGGGAAAAGTGGAAATATTCTATGGTAGAAAAATGACTCATTGGATAAGAACCATACATGGGATATTGTTGAGAGACCACGTAGACAAATGGTTGTTGGTTGTAAATGAATCTAAGCTTAAAGAAGGTATTCCAGGTGTTGAAGATCCAAGATACAAATCGCGTCTAGTTGCAAAAAGTTTTAATCAAGTTGAGAGAGTTAATTACAACGAGATATTTCCACTAGTGGTTAAGCAAGTTTCAATTCAAATTATATTGTCCTATGTTGTCAACTATGATGCTGAGTTGGAACATGTGAAAATGACTTTTCTACATGGACACCTAGATGAGACAATCTACATGGAGCAACCAGAAGGTTTCATCAAGGAAGGTGATGAGGGAAAGGTCTGCCTGCTAAGGAAGTGACTTATTGAAGCAAAGCTTATGGACTCAATTCCTTATGCTAGTGCAGTTAGGAGTTTGATGTATGATATGGCTGGTTCAAGATCAGATTTGGCCCCTATGAATTGTCAGTTTAAGTTAAAGATCTTAACATACAAAGAGTGTCTTATTGAAGCAAAGCTTATGGACTCAATTCCTTATGATAGTGCAGTTAGGAGTTTGATGTATGATATGGTTGGTTGAAGATCATATTTCGCTTTTGCAGTTGGTTTGGTTAGTAGATTCATGTCAAAGCCAAGTCGAGAGCACTAGAGAGTTGTTAAGTGGATATTAAGATATCTACAGGGAGCTACATATGTTCGCTTGACCTTCTCAAAATCAGCACATTTTGATACTAAAGGTTTTAGCAACTCAAATTATGCCACTGATCTTGGCAAAAGAAGATCAGTGACTGGGTACGTGTTCCAAGTTGGAGAAAACACGGTCAACTGGAGATCAACACTACAGTACGTTGTGGCATTGTCCACAACAAAGGGCGAGTACATGGCTTTATCAGAAGCCACATAAGAAATTTTATGGTTAAGAGAGTTTTGAAGTGAGTTGGGTTTTAATTTAGAGTTTTTAAGCTACATTGTGATTCACAAAGTGCCATTTTCCTAGCTAAAAATGCAGTTCATCATGACAAGATTAAACATGTGGCTTGTAAGTTCCATTTCACCAGAGACATTATTGATTTTGGGTTGGTTAAAGTCGTAAAGATTCATACTACTCTAAACCCAACAGACATGTTGACTAAGAGTTTACCTAGTAATGCGTTCGAGAAGTGCCTCGTGTCATCGCATGATCATGCAGTGACATACTCCGAGATGGTTTTGTTGTTTTGCCATCTAATCAGAAGAGGTACATGAAACGACATGAAACAGATGGGTTAGTGATTTGTACCTGGATAAACAATAAGCCTAACTAACAAAGAAGAAAGAGTTTCAAAGACTTACGCAAAGGTTACTGGTCCTTCACCGAAGAGGTTCAACTGCTCGTTATCTGGAAAAAAGATCAGAAAGGTTAGGGCTTTTTGTCATTTAAGCAAGTTATTGAAAGGGGCTACTTTTGAAAATGGAATCAGAGAGGAAAGCAGGGGACTTACAATATGCAAGGTCGAGTCTTTGAGATTTTAGTTCAGCTGGAATCGAAAGAGTCAGATCCTTTAGGTTCTCAGGTGTTGGGTTCTGAGTTTCAGTGGTTGGCTCGGGGAGCTTGAAGTCTACTGGAAGAAATAAGGTCAGAGACTTCACCAGTTCAGTTTCAAAGATCAGAAGTTTGGGGCTTCGAACGGTCTGTGGCTCAGGACTTCTTGAGGGTTCAATAGGTTTGATTCACAGTGGCTGGTTAAGCTGGTGCAGCTTGGCTGAGGTGATTCAGACATGGCTTCAGAATCTCGGATTGAGATAGGGATTCAGCGGAGTTTTCTGAATTGGCCTAATTGACAAGGTGGAAATTTGTGAGTGTTTTCTTTTAGGTCCGGGCCAAATCTCTTGGGCCTTGGGTTTTAAGGAAACGAAGATCGAAGAAAAAATGGGTCGAAATGCCAAAATACATTTAAGCTCGGACACTGAGCTAACGAGATGGAGACTCAAGTTTGTTACAAAAGGAGGGAACCACATGCCGTTAGAGTCATCATCTTCCTCACTGAAACAGAGTGAAGCGAGTAACATAGAGAGAGAAGAGAACACAGAGGAAGGAGAAACACGATCGAGAGTAGAGAGATACGGTAGTGATCATAGCTTTTGAGGTCAAGGCGTCTTTTCCTATTCGGGCTGCGTGTCCTCGTCGTCAGAAGGATCAGAGGCTGAAAGGATGTCGTCTCCATCGTAGTCACTGTGGTATTCTTCTCCGGTTACAACTCTGTGTATGTACTTGTAATAGCTGCACAAAGAACAAACGATATTTGTCTTTTATATCAACACTTTTGTATCACATCAATAAATAGTAAAGGCTTGAGAGTTTTGATCTCTCTCCGGACAGTATAAAACGAAGTGTAGGTAAACAAAACGTATGTGCTCTTGTTCGTGCTACTTTACACTTATTTAAGATATAATCGATAAAATACTGAAAAGCAAAACCATGATCTAAAGAACTAGGAACAGTTAGAACCTAGATCGATACCTTAACACAACCATCAATCAATTATAGCAATGGTAATTCCAAAGAAAGTAGCGGTGGTTGTTAATAATGAAAAAATAAATTGTTTATTCATTTTGAATTGGCTAAAAGAGATAATATAATATACTTTTAGTAATATTAGAATTTTTTTCCTTTTTGGTTAAATTTTTAATTACACTTTATTTTTAGTTATTCAATCCAATTTTCCAACATAAAATCTCACAATGATCAAAACAGAAAGAACGATTTAGATTAAGTCGTCAGTACAGTAATGTAACCATCACCAAGACATTATTTGTAAAGTGATTTTGACACATGTGTTTCTTACAATCATTTATACTAAATAAATGTGACATGCCATAGAAATGATGATATGACTTATAGTGAAATATGATATAGACAATTATATTTAATGCTTATTTCTATTTTTGATAAACTTTGTTAGAATATGGTAATAAATTATACATCATCAGTAAAGTAAGTATATATATTTATTTATTTATTTAAATATAAGTTTAAATAATATAATAATATCTTACAAATTTTGAAATATTATTTATTTTATTTTTTATAATTTTAAAATCTTGTAACTAAAAATATTTTGAAATTCTTATACAGTTGTTTTTAAAAAATTACAAATTTTTAATCGTAATATTATTAGTTTCTTTTATATATCTACAAATTTTAGAAATAATATTTAGTTTTAGTTTTATTTATTTTATACAAGTTGATTTAATATATTTTTATCCAAATGAACTAGATAAAAATCTTTCTAAAATTATAATTTTGAATATATACATATATATTCAAGCTTTATGCAAAATGACTCAAAACTCAAAATCAAATACAAAACTAACCCATAATTTTTTTTTTGAATTTTCATTTGTCCTATTCACCCCAAAAGCTCAGATTATTCACGAAAATGTCATTACTTTTTTTTTTTGAAATTTGTTATTTTACACAATCATCCTTATCTTTTTTTTATAACATTGTCATTGTCATCAATACATCAATAACTATAAACAAACAATTTTAAAATCTAAATGCACCTAAATTAACATCTACATCTTCATAATCTTATTTCTTATACACACAAACCATTTTCCCTTTATTTCCTCTTTTATTTCATCCCAAAATCCTTTTTTTTTTTTTTTCAAAATTTACAAGTTTACTAGAGTTACTTAAGTTCATGATTCTTGGTCAAGAACAAGTGAGTAACTTTCATTAAAAAGTGATGTGTGCTTGGAGAAGCTAAACATGAACCTCATTAGATCTAACGATGATTTTTTTCAGATCTGTTCGTCATAAGACTTCCGTGTAAGTCTTCTGATCATAGAAGACTTATACGAAAGTCTTCTGGTCAATGCAGAGGTTACTTTGCATTTCACTTTATATCTCTTTTTTAGAGATGACTTCTCTGGAAGTCTTCTAATTTTTTTTTGTTAACAAAAAAAATTCGAAAATACTATCGAATTTCTGATACAGTTCGTTCAATTGCAAAACTAACATGTTTATCTTAGAAGACTACTCGGGAAGTCTTTTTTGGTATTTTTGAGATTTTTTCAAAAACAAAATTAAACCAATATTTACAAAGGAAGATTTCTAAAAAAGTCTGTTGTAGAGTAGACTTCTCTGGAAGTCTTTCTTTGTAAATTTTCAATTGCAAAAAATGACTTAAATGGAAGTCTTCCTAGAAGTCTTCTGGACGACTTCGATGGAACTTTTCTACATCAATGCTTAATAAATTTTTAATTTCTCTAAAACTATTAAGTTTTTTTTTTAAATATTTTCTTGTTAATTTATGTATATTAGTCGATATTTGAGCTCCTAAATGAAATTCATAACTCAATTGGTTTTAATTATGAGCATTCATGTGTATTAATGTTCCTAGCTAATTCGAGAAGACTTACATGAAATTTTTCTATGTTAATTTTTGTAAATTTGTTAAGTGACTTTAAGATATGGTTTTTAACTTTCAAAAGTGTTAAGTAACTTCAAGAATATCAAGTGTTTATTGTTTGAACTTATGTAATTTTTTTTTTTTGTGAATTTGACTAAATTTTCTTTAGGCGAAAATTTGATATACTTTTTAAGTTTCATAAATTGAAAATTTTAATATTCACTTAAAATTTGAGTTTCTGGCTTAGATTTTAATTTCTCGCTTAAATTCTCCGCTTAAATTTCTAGCTTAAATTTTACGCTTATACTTTAATTTCCTGCTTGAAATTTAAGTGTTCCGAGAAGTCTTTTGAGAAGTCTTTCGAGAAGACTTTTCAGAAGTCTTCCGGAAGACTTCCAGAAGACTTCTAGTGAAAGTGTTATATGTTTCAATTTATATAATGTTTGATGTTTTGTGAATTTGACTATGTTTTGTTGAGAATTCTTCTCCTTTAGTTATAGTAAATTTGACTAATTTTTTGTGTTATTATGTTTTGCTATTAAAGTTATATCAATAACTACAATAATGTCAAATAATTTTTGCAAGATAATATTATTGACATGAATATATTGGCCAAATATTTTTTATTAATATCTCTTCAAATTTACAAAAAAAAAATCACAACTAAAAGAATATACATAAAAATCACAAAACACACCATAAACAAAACTAGTATACATCATTCCTCCATGAAGACAATCTTGGACTCCACTAAACATGGGGGAAATTTTTTTCAGAACGCTTCTACGAGACTTCCAAGAAATCTTCTAGGACACTTCCAGCAAGTCTTCTAGCTCATTATATGTTAGAAAACTTTCGAAAAAACTTTCCAGAAATCTTCCAAAGTCTGATTCAGATCTGAAAAATCTGCAAATCCAAAAACGTTCAAATGGCTTCAAAACACAGAAAATGAGTAGTAGATGAGTTAGACTTTTAAAGAACACACAAAAATACAGATAAAAAAATTTAGATCTATCTTTAAAAGAATAGAAGATGAGAACCATGTAATAAAAAACCTGCAAAACAAGATGAATTAGTGAGAAAACATGAGAGAAAAAATGATAAATTGATATAGAATTTGTTTTTTTTTCAAGTTCTAAGAGATTAGAGAAAGGTTGGAGAGTTTTTGTTTGGGAAAAATGTAAGAGTTTTAAGCAACCAGAAGTTACCAAATGAAGAAAAATTAGACATATAAACTTACTAAAACATTCATATATATTATGAAAGAGGAGACATGGGAGAAGAATCTGCCATATTCTAGCGCATTATCTGGTAGAAGACTTCCAAGAAGACTTCTCAAAAGTCTTTCAAAGTCCGACTTAGATCTGAAAAACCCACAACTCCAAAAACGTTCAAATAGCTTCAAAACAGAAAAAATGAGTGGAAGATGAGATATATGTTTTTTATAGAACACACAAAAATACATATCTAAATTTATAGATCTACCTTTAAAGAAGTGGAAGATGAGAACCATGTAATAAAGAACTTGCAAAAACAAGATAAATTAGTGAGAAAGACATGCGACAAAAATGAGAAATTGATATAAAGTTTTGTGTTTTCAAGTTGAAATAGATTAGAGAGAGGTTGAAGAGTTTTAAAGTAAGAACCATTATATTTTTGTTGCAGCCATATGTGTAAATTTTCTATATATAGTGAGACAAAAGTTTCTAACTAGATTAAATATTTTCGATTCGGAAGACTTCCAACATGTCTAACGTAAAAAATACATGAAGACTTCCTGGAAATCTTCTAGACGACTTCCTAAGAGTCTTTTATACGACTTCCTAGAAGTTTTCTAGGCCCTAAATATAAATCATAAACTCTAATAACTATCTAAATATAAAGAAACACTTCATTAAACTTAAACTCAACTTAAGAAGTGTTTAATATACACAGCACTAAATACACATTGGTCAAATTTTAATTTTCCAAAAAATGTTAAGCTTTCAAAATTTAACCATAAAATTACAAACAATATTACAACATATGCTACCAAACTCTAACCAAAGAATAGCACGGCTCATACATTCAATCATCTATGTAAAGAATAATTCAATTTTACTATATCTTAATTTATATCATTTACAAATGTTTATAATTACACGATTTCTATTTTTCCCCCATAAAAATATTTTTTTATAAATTTATAAATTATTTAAAAGTTTACTATATGAGAAGACTTCCAGTAAATCTTTGGAAGACTTAAAAACAACATAGGATTTACAAGAGATATATTTGTAAAATTCATTCTGTTTTTTTTTGTTTGGTCATACTGGGTTATTTGTAATTTATCTAACCTTTTAGGTTACTTTTACATTTGATTCAAGTTAGGATATACTTTTCCATTTGAAATCAAGTTTTAGGTCATATTTTGTCAAATTTCCCTATATATTCTTAAATATAATTTAAAATAAATATAAATATTTATTTTATCTTAATTTTATGTTCAACTAAATTAGAATTTATATTAAAATATTAGTAAAAATAATAAAATTTTATTTATAAATATAATTTAAATTTAAATTTTTTTATTACTGCATATGCATATGGTGCAGGAAAACACCTAGCTTATTATTATACGCTTTGAATGAAAAGCAAACAGATTTTTTTTATATTAAAGGCCGTTTAAAATATTAATGAATGTTGTAAGTATTATATTTGAGTCTTCTGTGTAAATAATTCACATAAAGTATTTCTAAATTTCACATAAAATCTATGAAATATCACAAGAAGTCTTTCCAGATAAATTTTGTGTTTGATAAAAATGTTTTAAAAAAAAGTTTAGGGTGAAATTTCATATTTTAAAAAAATAAAATTTACTTCACTCGAATTCTGTTAATTAATTTTAATCAAACATAAAAGTAATATGTGGTTCTGAGAGCATACTACACATGAAGTCGGTACCTTACATGAAATCTAATATAATCAAATCAAACAGGGTTAATTACAAAATTAACATATAGTTTGCACACAGATTTTCACGTGAAGTTTGCTTTATATGCAAGCTACCAATTCATACTCATCCAAATAATGTAAGCCAAACTCATATTTTTGAAAAGTCTCATACAAAATCTACTAAATAAATTTAGAATAGAAGTCTAAACTTTTGTTATATGTTAAATTTATGTCATGTATTCTTTTGATATTGTGTTATGTCTAAAATTTGGTTATGTTGAATCTGTGATACATTTCATGTTATACAAAAATCTAGTACATTAATGTACAACATATGTATGATACAAAACTTAGTTTGTTAGTGCCCTAGAATCATTTGTTTTTATTCATGTTAAATTACATAAGTTAAATATTGCATTATACATGGTAACAATAGTATATTTGATATTTTCTAAAATAAATATTAATGTTAAATTTGATATGTTACATAAATAAGTAATATAATATATTAGAAACATAATCAAAATGAAGATTAGATTCATGAATTATACAAGAGAAAGATACCAAATAAAACCAAATTTCATTTTCATAAGATTTTTCTATAATTTACTTGATTATGCATAATCATGATGGTTGTATGAAGTCAACTAATGAAGTCTGATAATGAAGTATGCTATATTTTTATTCAGATCTTAACTAAACTGAAAAATTATATAAAAATTTAGATATGTAAAAGGCAAAAAAAAAATTCAGTAAATGATTAAAGATAAATATTAAAAAAAATATTTGATTAAGAATTACATCTTATCAGATTCAGATCTAGTCAAAAATCACATCTTAAGAAGTTTACTAATGAAGTTTGTTGTTAGGTTCATATATGAAAATATAACTTTTAAAGCTAAAATAATAAGAAAATAATTCCATTAAGTTGAAGCTATTAATTTATTGAGACATGACACATAAAAACATGAAATACACATCTAAAATCTCTAGATCAATATCTTAATGTGGTATGAAGAAAATATGAAAAATATGAGAGCGAAAACCTAAAGGAAAACAAGGTAACATTGTGATAAACATGAAATAAAAGAGTTTTTTTTCAGATAAAGAGTTTGGATAAAGAAGTTAACGAGAGTCTGGAGAGTTTTATACGGAAAAGTTTAGAATTGTGTTCATTCGCTTGAGATAAAGAAATTGTATAAATTTTTATTATGTAAAGGAGAACATTTCAATTATGTAAAAAAATTGTCGCTTCAGATTTTTTATCAATATCTTATACTTAATAATCAAAAACATTAAATAATTATACTATTTTATTTACAGAATTTAGACTTGCTTATATTTGCATAATTTAAAACTAAATTTTTTATAAATTAATTTTCATAATCTTTAAAATCTAATTACAAGATGGAATTATAAAATAGATTTCAAATGAAGGAGTTAGCATACTTCATTATTGCGTTTCGAATTCTCAAGGTTTTAATCATTAAAAAACATTATCATTTTTATTTGGACATAAAAGGGAAATTATAATTTCACAACCTTTTAAATTATTTTTGCATAATATTAAATAAATGGTATATATTTATATTTATAACAAAATTATGAGTTATTTTGACAAACTCTTTTTCTTTTTCTTGCATGCTAATTCATATAGAATCGTTAGTTAGCACTCCTCAATTTTATTTCAATAGGAGAATAACTATATTAGATTCTAATACAATATAAGAACTTGGATATTTAAATAATTTGTATTGCAATGTGTTTTATTGTGACTGATAACCAAATATTAATATTACATTAAATTAAATTAAATTAAAGGGGAATATGAAAAATAAAGTTAATATTCCATTAGCAACTAAAATTACTCAGAGAAGACAATGTGAAAATAGCAAACTCTTGTGCAAAAATATAGTCAAAACTTTACAAAATTAGTTTATTCTCTTTATAATTTTTTTAATTATATAGCTATTTTTATTATTTTATGTATGTTCTGTATAATAATTTTTTTAAAATATATATAAATATAAAACATATATATAGACAAATAAAACTATTCCGAAAAAGATTATATCAAACATTTTTAATTTAATATAAATATATTAAAATGGGTTAACAATTTTTTTTGCATAGCTGTATATAGTTTATTATTTGAAGATGAAATATATTTGGAATTTATCATGTATTTTTGTATTGTAAAGAAACTACAAATGTATTTATCAAAATTAAATATAAAATATTTTTTACGGGGTGAGATGATACTATTTAGGAATGAACATTTCAGGTATTGGTTCGGTTCGGTTTGGATATTTTGTGTATCAGGTAATAGGTTATGATCCATTTACCACCTGACTCTTTTTTTTTTTTTTGTTTGGCTAATTTCGAGTTCAGTTTACTTCAGTTAGTTAGTAAAATTAGGAACCATAAAATACCTGGAAAAAATCAGCTTTTATTTGGTTGTAGTTTCATTATTTGTAGTTGTACGAGTAATTCAGGTTAAATATCATGCATTTTAGATAAAATATTAGATAATAAGATGAATTATATAAAAGAATTTGGGTTAAAAGTATATTAATATTTTTGGATAATTTCGAATAGTTCGGATACTTTATAATACTTTAATTTTAAAATGTTTTGAATAGTTTGAATATATTTTTAAATTAAAAATATATATTTAGTTATGTTATGTGTATATATAATTAATATATTTATATATTCAGATATCCGCTCGGTTTTCGGTTTGGTTTTAGTTCGCTTGATTATTTCAGATATATCAATTTAGAAATAGTTCGTGTATTTAACGATTTTGTTCCGGTTTCTATTTTAGATATTTCGTTCCAGTTCCAGTTTTTTTACCATGCCTAATACTATTATATAATTTGTATTACTTTATAGTTATAGTAAATATAAAATTATATATATAATACTATTTAATTCTAAATATTGAGTTTGTTCTATAAACTTTCATAAAGTAAAAGTTATTATTTGGATTAATATTAGATTATATTTCTAGACTATATATAATATCAATATATTTTCGTTTTAAAACTAAATTTTCTATAATTTAGTTTGTAGCTGTAATTAAATATTTTTGAATTCATTTAATTATTTCAAAAAATATATAAGTAAAAACTTATAAGATTTTGTTCAATAAATTAGGAATAATATATATTTATAACTAAATAAAAATTTCTGGAAAGACACAATTAATTAATTTAATTTTTTGAATTATTTAATTAAAATTGGAATTTACAATATTATCCTTAATAAATCTTAAACGAATTAAAAAATTATAATGGCACAAATCCAAACTCATAGGTATGGTGAAAAATATTTTTATATAATGTTTCTATTTTAATAAATTAAATTTATATTTAATTTTTAAAATAAAATATGTTAAAACATTATGGACTAATTAGTTAACTTGAATTGAAAATATTATATTTAATAAATTTTCATAAGAAATTAATGGCACAATCAGTAAATAACACATGAAGTAAATGGTTCTTTTATTTTAGTATATAATGCCTCTCTAATTGATAACTATACAAAATAATTTTTTTTTGAAGAATATTGTTGAATTGAAAATTCCGTTTGTCGTATGTGTATAAATGTCACTAGTTATAACTTAAGTAGTTGGCGCTAGTTTTAAGTAATGTGATGATGCCATTCATGTTACTATTATAAGCAAATTAATTTTCTTTAATTTAGTGGATGTGAATGCACAATGAGAAAAGAAAGACATTGACAGGCCTAATCAGTGGATATCTTATATATGTTATGTCCTCATCCTTTACCGCATTCTTGTTTGTCTATTTTCTTGTTCTTATAATATTCCTTTTAAGATAAAATAGATTATTGGCTGAGCTTTCTATAAAATTTTACTGTAGAATTTAATTTGTAAAATACTTTGTTGTAGCTGTATTTGTAGTTGTAAAAATTTAATGAAAAAATATTCTTGTAGCAATATTTTTTTTTATAGAAAACATGGCTCTTACATATATTTCTTGGTTTCTTGGTTTTACCTTAAAAAATAAATAACTCATGGTAATTTTTATAGTTATAGATAGAAATAAAGTTAAAGATATTTGCTATAGCTCAATTAGCCGCCCCCAATATTTTTTACCTTTATATTTTACATTAGCCTCCTTTATTTAAAAGTGAAACTAACGTCTAGTTGACTGTTTAGTTGAGCATGTAGTAAACAGAGTGTTAGTAACCTTTTGCTTTGCTGTTTGGGTTAGATCCACGAATTATTTATAATTTTTTGGTTCCCGGCAAAGACGTGAAACTTCGTTTTTTAACTAGAGGTCATTAGTTTAACTCCAAAGGACTATGATCATTGTGTCAGAGATCCTTAGTTCGAATGATTGCTGAGACGAAACTAATATTATATGCTGTAATTTCGGACCTGAGAAGATTAGGGATTTGACACGAACCTCCTGGTAATTTAAAAAAATATAGTGAAAAGATATATCTTTATTTTGTTCTTAGATTTCAGTTTCCATAATACACACTATATCAAATTTTAGCTAGTTCACACCTTTTAATCATCTATAGCTCACATTCCCACGCTATAAAACTTGAGTACATATTGGTCACATTTTTTTTTTTTTGAAAGAAAGTTAAATTTATTCAAACAAAAAAGACCTTTTTACAATCTAGTGCAGCTTTAAATCTAGCATGTTATTAAAGTTTTTGTTTTGATAAACCAAAATAAAGAAGCTCTACTCTAAGCTCGAGACTCAAGCCAATGTGCCATCGCTTCGAGCAAATGTTTCCTTCCTTTCCCATGTAGGGAGTTTATTCTGTTTTTGACTTGCTTATCTATAAACTTGATAATTGTCCATGGATCCTGATGAGGAGAGCTGTGTCTTCTTCCATTTCTTTCAAGTCAAATTGTATGAATTAGAGCTTGAAAGACATATCTCAGCAGAAACTGGTTTATAGGCGACAAAGTACCAGTGGAGACTAGTTCGAGTATCCTGCTCCACTCGTATGTATATCTCAGTCCCAACAGCTTCTTCGTCAGGTTCCTCCATATCTCCCCCGAGTAATGGCAGCTAAAGAAGAGATGATCGCGTGTTTCAACAACAGTGTTGCAAAAGACACACAGAGCATGCGCCTGAGCATTCCATTGTAGAAGTATGTCTCCTGTAGCCAATCGATTATGTGCTGCAATACAACTTAGAACATAGTACTTAAGAGTTACCCCCGAGAACCAAACTCCTTTATACCATGGGACAGGTGGTTGCTGGACCCGAGTGAGATGCCAAGTCTGCTTCATATTAAACTCCGGTTTGTAAATGTCACCATTGCCTCTCCATAATTGCACATCATCCCCGACCAGAAGACCATGTGCTCTTACTTTCATTATCTCTATGTCAATAGAAATCAATTGCTCAGAAAGATGACGACGGCTACGGTAGTTCTGAACAACGTACTCCACTGTTGCCTTGAGACTGATGCCAAGGGTTACACATCCTCCTGTTCCAATTATATCGATAATTCTCCCAAGTGGAGACCACTCATCATGCCAAAAGGAAGTGGTAGCACCACTTTGAATTTCCACCTTTGTGAATGATTGAGCTAGCTCGCGATATTTCAACATTTTTTTCCACATCCAAAAGCCTAGCAAGCTCTTATCATTTATGCTCCAGAAAGATCCTTTGCGTATCAAAAACCGTTTAACCCACATAACCCACAGCGTAGACTGAGACAATATGCGCCATATGAACTTTAGACAACAAACTCGGTTTGTTTCAACAAGTGATCTCAACCCTAACCCTCCTTCCACTTTAGGCTTGCATACATTTTCCCATGAAATTTTTGCTTTCTTAGAGCTCATAGCTGGCCCCGGCCATAAGAAGGAGGAGCAGCTGGTCAATCGTATATACGTCGTTTAGACATAGATGCATATAGATTATATTGTAACTTCCTAACTGTCACTGCCAGTAGACTTCTACGTCCTTTCTCTGGGTATGTGGGCTTTATCATCCTCACCTTGTAATCACTACACCATATTTCCATGTACTTTGTCTTCATACGGTGCCAATACTCACATGCTTCAGTTCTCATGTTTGGATTAAGTTATCTGACACAAAAAGATTGTGGGTTTCCAAGTGCTGTTAAAATAAAAGTAAATAAGTAAATCAACGATGTAAACTATGCAATAAAACCATCAAATAATAGGGAAATTTATAGGAAATAAGATCATCAATGTAGATAATCTACCAGAAAAATTAATAAAGAACTTAAAACTCGGTTGTGTAATTTTTCCACTCTTGTGGCTCCATTAACTATGTCTAACAATCTAATAAACAACTCTCGTTGAATTCATGAAATTAAACATGCATTAAGACCAAGTTTTGAGAAGTTCACCATGCACTTTAACATCAACTCTTGTTACCTAAGAATACTTTGCTCACAAGAATTATTTTCACTCAATCAATCAACACTCAATGTATTCGATATACCTAAGCTAATGAACTAGGTGATCAATGCATTCAAGCAATAAAAACAATCCAAGTGAAAAATCTATGGACAATTCCCAAATGTTCACAGTCCTAAACTTTCAATCTATTCAACTCAAATTTTTTTTTGTGCACCATTTTTTATATTAATCTAAATGCCATACGAGCTTAAACGGTTACAACCGGAGGTAATCTCAATGGCTAAATGAAAACAAAAGTACTACAATAAGAGATAGAAGTGTTAAAGGGGTGAAGAAACCCGTAGACATGCTTCCCTTGAAATCCTGAAACTGATGTTCCCAAGAACATACTAAGATCGGCATATGAACCGATGAAAGGGGACCCTAACGAGCGGGTTTGAAAGACGTTGGTGAACACCAATACTGATGATGAGCCCAATGAGAGGCTAAATTTGGCTATGCAGTCCATTGAACAAGCTATATTAGCTTTAACACTGGCGATGATAAACCGGGAGACTAGGTGAATCTCAATTGTGCCGAAAACATATTGGTCGGTGAGAGAGACGGTTAAATGGTTGATATTGTTATCGCCTCCAATTCCATAGATGTATTTGACTCTGAAACGCTCAGTGTGAATGACTTTGTGGTAGGAGACCACTCGAGAGTTCTTTTGGGTCAGAAAATGATCCAAAGCCCTTGTTGTTTAAAGCTCAGGCCTAGATAGGTGTTGAGAAGTTTGGAACTTGGTCTGAAAGGGGTGAATTAGAATCGCCGGTGAGCTCAGATCTCGGCGTCGGAGACACAAGACATGGTGGTGCTGGGGTGAGGAAGCACGGGAACAGAGCACTCCACGTTGTGGAGGTGACGGCTCCGTCTTGTCTGAGTGAGACCAAGAACAAGACGTCGGTGGATTTTTCTGCTGGTGGAGATAAAGGGAGAGGGGAGAGATCGAGCTGAAAACAGCGAGGATCTTTTAACCGAGAGATTCAACTCTCAGATCTGACGTTCGAAGCAGAGGAACCGTCGCTGGGGGTAACAATGAACGGAAAAGCAGCAGTGGCTTTCAGAGGAGCTGGCGACAGGGACACCGGTGGTTTTCATGGCAGTGCTTGAAACCAAGCAACACGAGGCATTTGAAGATCCAGCGAAGACGAACATGAACGGAAGAGCGGCGAGGAAGATGAGAGCGTTGACACTAGTCATGACTGGAGATAAACGGCGACACCGGCGAACTGAAGCGCGCCGCCGGCATCGAATGTCGAAGCTAAAGTGGCTCCTCGGTTTTTGAGCTACAGATGATATTTGCTAGGGCAAACTGCAAATATTTTTGTTGTTGTATATCTATTCAACTCAATTGAAATCCTAAAATCTTATTGTGGAACTACTCAGACACAATAAAAGAACATAAAATCAGTGATTAAAAAAATGAAAGAGGTTCAGAAAACTTCTTCAAAAGATACATAGTTAAAAGTTCATTTTCCCTAAGCTTATAATCTCAAAAGCTCCAAAAGTATGTAAAATTAAAGTGTAGCCTAAACATTAGCTGAAAATCATGAGATATATGTCAAAACTCGCCATGCACAAAATTATAGGAAAAACCAGAAAAGTAAAGGAAACCCTATTTTATTAAAAAAGCATTTTCACACGTAGAACTGAACAAGCAATCAACCGATTTTTTCCTTTTGTTCAATTGATTGAGCAGTTGCTATCTTTTGGGCGCACATGCGATCAACTTAATCATATGCAGATCAATCGTTCAAACCCAAGTCCACTTTTCTTTCTTTTGCTCTGATCCCTGCTCCGTATGGCCAAAATCCTGTTCAAAAGTGTCTTGATTTGAAAAGACTTGATAGACACAAAAAAGACTCACAAAACACGTGAAAAACACAGTAAAAATTAGTAAAAGACTGTTTATCAAGTTCCCCAAACTTAAGACATTTTTGTCCTAAAAAAAACATAAATCAAAGTATAAAAAGAGGTTAGAAAACATTGGAACTTACATATTCTTTAGAACACGGTCTCACCATTACTAGTTACATACCCCATCTAAAAGCACTTAAAAGGTATTTTCATGTATTCGACTTTAGCTTAGTAATCTAACAATTTTTGGTAATAACTGATAATAGTCATCCACATTTACCATCGGTAAAACCCACAATCAAGAATTTAATAGAACAAGAGTTAGGTTCATGGAATTTAATAGAACAAGAGTAGATCTATAAAATGGTTGGTTAGAAATGGATTTTAATATTGACAATGAATATGAAGAATACAAAGATATAAGCCTAAGACAATACACCTCAAAGAAAGTATTCTAAGTATTAAGTAAACATGTAAGATATTGTATGTAAAATAATGATATTTGCTTCTCTTTTATACTACTCAGTTCGTTCCAACTACTCCACGTATGTGAAGCGCATGTGCCGTGCCTTGCTTTGCTTTGAGGATCTTGGATTTTTGAGTAATCACTTAACAGCGAGGTGACTTGGTCTTAGTTGTTATCAACTAGATCTGAAGCTTGCTACCTCGGGCTGCGAGGTGGACTTCTGTACAAAATAGTTGAGTTTCACCGATGCCCATGTAACTGTTGTCAGTTCAGTCCATCTGAGCCTTAGTGGACCAGATTTATGGGATAGATTCTGCTCCAACACTTTCTCCCCCAAGCCCATTAACTGACATTTCATATTTGATGGGCGGAGACCACCGCAGAGGTTATTCTGCTTACTTTTGTCACATCCATATGATTATTATTTTTGATATAACGACTTAAATTTGACACCTTCGAATTGTCATTCCTACAAAAATACTTTCAAAAGACTTGACATCGCTGTAATCTCAATAATATCAATGGTTAAGATGAGACGCAATATGTTCTTCTCCGGATTTGGTTGTTCCTCATATCTCGGGAGAGAGAGAGTTTTTCTCAGTGGCTGCGAGAGTAATGATGAGACTATAAATGTGACCATTCGGTCTCTTCATTTACTCATCAATTCCGTTCACGAAAAGGTATGTATTTTCTCTATATAAGAGTTATATTTTCTTATACTTCCCTTTCATTGTCTTTTAGCGAGGTTTCAGCGTTTCCACTTTTACCAAATATTTCTCGGTAGCACTTTTTTAACTGAGATAGATTTCGTCGGCGAGAAGAACAAACTTATTCGGTAATCATTACTAATCTGATGAGATTGAAGAGTTGTGCCTTCAGGTGTCTCTGTATGATTAAAGATGACCATATGTCCCTCAATGGGCTGGGGGAAACTATTGGAGAATGATTTAGCACATAAATCCAGCCCAGTAAAGTTCCATCCAAAACAGACTGAATTGGCGATGAATATATGATCTATCGGTGAAGCCCAGCGATTCTAGCCCAAAGGGCTACCTCACAGCTTGAGGTAGCGAGCGCTAGTCTACGGATAACAACCAAGACTCAGTAACCTTGCGGTCAAGCGGTTAATAAACATTCCGAGATCTTTGGAGCAAGGCACATCATGTGCGCCTTACATATGCAGAGTAGTTGGAGCGAGCTGACCAGTATAAAAGACAAGCCAAGAGCATCACTGATATACGCTTTTTACTTACTCACTTGAGACCTAAATACTCTCTTCGAGTTGTATTATCTTGTATTTTGTTCTTTGTATTCATTATATCCATTATCAATAATATTAGTCCAATTCAGACAAACTATAGTAGGCAAACAGAAGCATGTTTGAAGAACCATGGTCACACTTAGAGATAAAAGTATGAGCATCTCTGAACATAGTAGACCAACATAAGCATGCTTGAAGAACCATGAGACTGTCTCAAAGGTAGCAAAATGTCATGCATAACTCAATAAGTCACAATGATAGAGAATGCATGGAATCTCTTTCTTAGTGACACATATCCTGAAAATACCATCAGTGAACTGTTTATACAAGGCTCATCCCCAAAATAGTGTATGATATCTCTGAGGAACTTCTTCTTCGCATATCCGACAAAGTTTGTAGGCTCAGTGTCTGCAGCAAGTTAAGTCACGATGTTACAAACCAAAGCAGGGGGGCGTCCATGGGTGTGTATCTGGCACTGTGATCTGATATCGGTTGCATAGACATGCTCCTCAGAAAAACTTCCATTAAAAGGAACAATTTCAAATCTGTGGAAAAATAATTTGTAATTCGATTGTTAATTCATTTCTTATCCTTAATCTCCATATCAAAATTACGTAGGAGCAAAGTCCATCTCAAAAGTATCGGCTTTGCATCCTTTTTGAAAAGAGATACTTCAAAGCATCAAGATTTGTGTGAGCAATCACCTTAGACTCAATCAGATAGGATCTGAACTTCTGAAAGCAAAGAAAATGGCTAGGACCTTCTTCTCTGTAGCAGCCTCATTGTACTACTCATAATCTAAATTCAAGCTTGCATAGTAGATCCCATGGAGATTCTTATCCTTCATTTTTCCTAGAACAGCTCCAAGTGCATAGTAACTTGCATCAAAAGCAAATCCCATTTAGGAGCCTAAACAATCAAAGCACTAACCAATTCACATTTGATCGCAAGAAACGCAGAATTATTTTCATCGTTAAAGAAAAACTTTTCATCCTTACACAAAAAAAAATGTGTTAAGGGTTTAGCAATCTGAGAAGTCCTTGACGAATCTTACGTACAACCCAATATGTCCCAGAAAATGCATGTTCCCTTTCAGTGAATCAGGCGGCTGAAAAGTTTTCTTCACCTCGATCTTACCCTTGTCAATTTTCATCCCTTTTTCTGAAACCTTGTGACCCATACCAATAACATCCCCCACCATAAAGTGTCAATTCTTCCAGTTCATAACCATATTGATTTTTCTTTCATCGTCAATAAAAAACCCGAAAAAATTCTACATGCATACAGAGAAGGAAGAGTCATAGACATAAATATCATCTATACACACTTCCATTATATCCTTAATCAAGTCAATAAAATTGACATAAATCATCTCTGAAAATTGTTGGAGCATTACACAAGCCAAATGACATTCTACGAGAAGAAAAGTACCATAAGAACATGTGAATATCGTCTTCTCCTATTCATGGATGGGTATCTGAAAAAAATCTGAATAACCATCTAAAATAAAGTAGTAAGGATGGTTAATCAATCTATCTAACATCCGATCAATAAAAGACAAAGAGAGTGGTAGTTCCTTGTTGCAACATTCAATTTCCTAGAATCAATGCGCATCCTATGTCATGTAATAGTTCTAGTTGGATTCAACTAATTTGTATCATTTTTAACAATTGTTACTCCACCCTTCTTAGGAAAAACATGAACCGGTCTCACCCATGTACTTTCAGAAATATAATAGATTGTCCCAAGTATATCATTGAAGCTAGTTTTATCTGTATTGAGAGACACTGACATAGCCGCCATGTATGCTACATACTTAGATTGAAAACACCTCAATAATTTTTTCACAAGTTTCTCGTTCTTGTATTTCTTTCTGAGAGTTGGTTCTTCTTGTCCCATTTCACTGATTTGTGAGCTAAAGTCCTCGACTGATTCATGCTACCCCATCTTAAGATTATCAAATTCTGATGTTATAAAGTCTTTGCTTAAGTTTTTCACCTTTGAAATTCCTTTAAAATGAGTCTGAAGAATTTCCCATTCTTCTTTGGCTATACCATATCCTTGAATTAGGTTTAAGTGTTTCTTGGTTACAATTGCATGTATAAATAAATGCTATTGAGTTAAACTACGCAAGTTTCAACTCAGTTCATGTCCATTCTTCTTCAGGTTTAGTGGTTCAAAATGTGTCACATATTTGATTTTTGGTTTGACTTCCATACCATCATCAATTCCTTGAATGATTGACCTCACCCTCGATTTGCATAGCCTAGAGTTAGATGCATCCAAATTCACTCTTGCATTCGACACAGTTTCATTGTAGTTCTTATCTCTTTTGTAGGATCACACCTGTTATTAATATAAATGGGTGATGAGCGATGGCCCTTTCACTTGGGACCATCAGCTCACTAATACCGACTTTCGTCCCTCTGACACTAATTGTAAATGCAAGAATTACATCTAAACTATAATGCAAAGTACACCAGAAAATATATCTACAAAATATATATTCTTCTATAATTTTTGTAAAGAACTTACAAGTATCTCTTTATACGATCGACAAGCTTAAGAGTACATTGACTTGATGAACTAGCCTCAGAATTTTTAAGACTGAATATAACTTTTTAAAAAAATTCATCTTAGCTCTTTGTGTTTTTACTCACCTTAGAAGTTATGAAAACTAACTTATGCTAGCACAAGATTCTCTCATTCTTTTAATCTTACACAAAAAAATTTAATTGAACATTAAACAAACCATAAATTATTAGTTCATTTCAATTCAACACAAAATAACTTGTCATCGTTTATCAAAATAATATCTATACTATATTTGATCCTTCTCTTTAGAAAATGACACATCATCTCTAACCGACATATTGTCACATTTTTAAAATATTTAATAGTTACCTGACGCTTCTCATTATTTTATTTCTTACAGCAAGGTTTTAATTGAACATTAAACAAACCATAAATCATTAGTTCATTTCATTTAAAAGTGACATTATTTATTAAAATAATAATTTAATAAAAATCAAATAATAGAACCCAAAATACATAGGAAAATTTCAGTTTTACTATAAGTTTGATATCACTTTTCAAATTTACTATTATTGAATTACTATTTTCATAAATACCTTAAATTTTTGATAATAAAACACTAAGGTAATTTTTAAAAATATTTATAAAACATTGACCCAACCCTATCCCCACCCCTTTAATACTAAACCCTAAACAATAATTAGTAGAAACTAAATCCAATGTTAGTAAATTTTTGAGAGAGGGTATTTTTGAAAAGTAATACTTAATTTATAGTATTTTTGGCAATTTCTCAAAATACATCTATATAAATAAAGTAGATTATTCTCTCAAAGAGTGATACATCATTTTCCCAAGTATTCTCCAACACACTTCGTATCACTGTTTTAAAATATTTAATAATAATCTAACATTTATCATTCTTTTATTTTATACCAAAATTTTTAATAGAAATTGAATAACCACAAATTATTAGTTCTTTTCCCCTTCAACAAAAAAATAACATTATTAATTAAAATAATAAGTACTATTAAAACGACAATGTGTTAGTTGATTATCAATAGTATTTTCTGTAAATAATCTAGTAAAGAAAGAACGATTACATATTTTGGTTGAGGAGCATTGTGGGGATGACACTTCAGTAATGTTAGCAATGTAAATAGTTTACAAATTAAAAGTTATTCTCTTAAAATGTTTTTCTATTAATAAGTAAGGGATATGTTTGATCTTTATCAACTCTAGTGAGCTTTCATTTGAACTGAATTATGTACTATCTTACGTTTCAACTTAATATATAGGAATATGAACCTGACTCACATAACATTTTAGTGTAATTATATGGTGAGCAGACTCAAAGTAGTCAAAAAAGTGAACTCCACCCAATTTTGATACTTCATACGTGTTGAGTTATTCATATATGGAATTGAATTTTGTTTGAGTTACTTGGTGTGACTAGATTATGTAACATGTTCTTGGCAACTATTTTCGTATTAAGTTGATAAGGCTTTGTCAACTAGGAGTGAGAGCTTTGTAATATATATTGGACAAACAATTATATAATGATAATGATGATAATGATTATACTTATCTTATTCCCGCAGGTGTAACAAATACGTAAATGGTGGAAACAATAATTTTGGTCTTGTTTGATGAAGTTTTTTTTTTAAATGCTGAGTAGTTCATTAGATCAAAAAGACCAAAGTACAGAAGGTGTAAAGCAAGGCTCTCTGCATGCATAAACAAAGGGGAAAGCGAAAGTAAACAAAAGCTAATGAAAACTAACACCAGTAGGTATCAGATAAGATGGTGATCAGCCCAACCAAGGAGCAGATGATACTATCAATAGGGGGATCATCTGACAGCAAGGTTTTAGAGACTCAATCCTCCTGCCTCTCTACACAAAAGAGGTTGAAGCCAACGTGGCCCTCGAACAGCTATGTAGGATCCATACCTTCTGCCTCTCGATTGCTTTCTGCCGGTATTAAATTCAATTCCCAACTTCTATTTCGAAGCAAGCATGGAGAGAATGTTCCCCGTTACGTAGGCCATGTGAGGAAATATACTGGGTTGTGCTAGCGCTTCTCTGAATGATGGGGAAGAGCATTCAAACGTCACCTGATCAACCTTCATATTCTTCATACTATCACAGGCTCATAAGACCCCACAACATATCAGCATGAAGTTTGGAAGATACATTAGAGAAGGCTCTGCGGCTATGAAACAAAGTCTCTCCTCTATCATTCCTTACAAGCCAAGCCACACCGGAATGCTGTATACTATCCTTCCAAGATGAAAATCATAAAACCGACAATATGATCACTGACTCACTCTTCCACAATCTCTTACTTTTTCTGTATAAGCCGAAGAAGCTATCCACATTTAGGTCCAGTTTCAACCCGACGCTTTTGAAAAGCTGAAAAGGTTACAACATTCATTTTTTTTTATCTCCATAGAGTTTTCCTAGATCTAATGTCCGCCATTTAGAGGTTGATTTCAGATTTTCCCCTTTTGATAAACTTTAAAATTATCAAAAGCATGTTCTTGATTCAGATGAACTGAGACTGCGAAAATTATAAACAGTCATGACAAAAATGGGAAACAGGTCTGCAAATATATATATATATATATATTTCACTTTAGCTAATTTGAAGGGTAAAGACTAAAGAGGGATGCCAAATAGGCAAAAAAACATAAACGTTCCTATTATCTATTATCTTAAAATCATTATCCATAGTTTTATTGACATTTTAACATAATTTTTCATTAAAAATCTACTTAAGTTTCACTTAGATTTTTTATATATATAACTTAAAAGCTTTGTAAGTTATTCTAATAGACACTTTATTGCATAGATTTATAGTGTTGTTTATTACTTGATATATATTTTGGATATCTTTTAAAAATCTTGCTTCTAAATTAATTTGGATTGATTAAAACATATTAATAAATTTAAATTTTGATTTAGTTTGATCAATATTTTGTCACCCTGTAGAATATAAAAGTTCGATTTTCTATTGAAATTGTTAAGCTTATGTTAATATTTACAACCTAACTATATTCATATTTGTCATTAATGTTTTATTTTGATATACATACAATTCTTAATAGATCCACTGGTGGCCAAACATTTCGAAATATTTTGAAATCATGGTGGCCTATTATTCATGAATTAAATTAAATTGAATATAATTTAAATTTACTTTTATACTTAATCTACGTGTATTACTCATAATTTATATATACTTGGATTATTTTATCAAATTTGAAAAGTATTTAAGGGTCCCAGTATTTAAATAGTTTCTCTTTTGGTAAGATTTATTATTATTGTATGAGTCATATTGTGAATGCATTTTTTGGTTTCACCGAGAAATAGCTTCATAACGATTTAGTGAAGGCAATAGCTCTCGAAGCTTTCATCATTTGGAAAATGGCCAATGTTTTCTTTTGGTTACTTGAATTCGTCCAAGCATTCAGACAATTGTATATTTAATAGTTTTCTTCCTTATTTTATAGCTTCTTAGTAAAATGGAATTTTTGTTTATATTCAACACTTCTAAGTTTGATAAAAAAAAAAAAAAAATCAAACACTTCTAAGAAGCCATTAGAGTTGTCTCTGTTTTCTTCTAATCACAATGTCAACTGATGCCTCAACAGAGCCTCCCATGAGACGATCGACGGTAACCTTGCTCAGGAGCAGTCAAGTGAGGATGGTAAGCGTTAGCTTAGTGGTGACCAGCTAGGGGATCTATACTAATTGGTTTTTAAAACAGCTTGGTTTACTGAACTATAAACCATATATTTCAAATTCTAATCCAATAACGTGATAAACTTTTCTATCAGCACCTCACTTGGTCAATCAAATCTGGTTCATAGCACGGTATATTAGTTGTTCAAGATCATTGAAGAAGAAAGTCAAATTGATTCATTTCTGGTACTGAGTTTGTTACAACGGTTACTCTTTATAGTTAGAGTAAACCAGTTCAACGGTATTAGACCGGAATCAATTACATCATGATTGAACCATCTAAACCGAAAACATGATTAATACTTTGATACTCCAATATCCCCCTAAAGATGGCATGTATATTGAAAGTAATGACATCTTGCGGATGAGAGAGTGAAAATGACCCGGTTGCAGAGGTTTAGTGAAAACGTCCGCTAATTGATCCGGTGTATGAACATGTAATGTCTTGATGAGACCTGCAATCACTTTATCTCGAACTTTGTGACAGTCTCTCTCAAGATGCTTGGTTTGCTCATGAAATACCAGATTACTTGCTATGTGAATCGCCGCAGTGGAATCGCAGTAGAAATCAATAGACTGACGTTGAGGACATTTAAACTAGCTAATAGATTCACCAACCATTCCACTTCTTTGATAGAAAAACTCATAGCTTGATATTCTGATTCTGCTGAAGAACATGACATTGTATCTTGCTTCTTGGATTTCCAGGCAATGAGAGAATTACCAATAAACATACAATACCTCAATGTTAATTGTCGAGTATCTTTACAAGAACTCCAATCAGCATCCGTGAAATCCTTTAGAATCAGATCATTAGGTGCTGAAAGAGAACTCCAAGACTAATAGTGACTTTCAAGTAATGAAGAATTTGATGAGCAACCTTAAGATGTGACGGTCTTGGAGCAGAGATGAACTAACACAGCTTATTGATGGCGAATGTAATATCAGATCTAGTGATAGTGAGATACATCATGTGTCCAATCAATCTTCTGTAAACCTTTGGTTCAGGAAATAATGGCTCATCATCGTCTAGACATAAGGAATTATTAGGATCCATCGGAATTCTTGACGGTTTGCAGGCCAATAGACCAGTATCTTTAAGGAATTCCATTACATATTTCCTTTGACAAACAGAGATTCCAGAGCTTGAACGAGCTATCTCAAGGCCAAGAAAATACTTTAACGGACCAAGATCTCTCAGCTTGAAGAACCTCTGAAGATCAATCTTTAATTGTGCAACTTCATCATCATCATTTGAAGTGATGATTATATCATCTACGTAGACAAGAACAGCCACGTATTTACCCTTGATGTTCCTGATGAAAAGAGTATGATCAGTGTATGATCTTTGAAACCCGAAAGTCAACAGTGTGGAGCTGAACTTAAGAAACCACTGTCTTGAGGCTTATTTCAAATCATATGATTTTCTAAGTTTTCACACTGTATTTGGAGGTAAAATGATGCCTTCTTTGGATTATACCCTGGAGGAAAACACATATATATCTCCTCAGACAGATCTCCATTTAAAAAGACATTTGAAATATCCAACTAAGTAAGACTCAAAGCTTTTGCTGCAGAAACCGCAAGAAGAGTCTTCACAGCGGTCATCTTTGCAACATGGGAGAAGGTTTCAACAAATTTATTCCTTCTTGTTGCGTATACCCTTTGGCAACAAGCCTTGCCTTGAGCCCAAAACACACTGGCAATACATCTAGAGCTCAAAACAGATGTGATCAGCAGTCAAATCAACCAAATAATGAAAAATGATAACAAAGTGACGGAGAAAAAGATCTGATTTTTATTCTCGTTCCGTTAGTGTGTTTAAACACAAGCCCGTGCGCTAGAGTCCCTTGTAGGTATCTGAGAACTTGCTTGAGTACAGATCCATGTGATTCTATTGGTTTCTGCATATATCAACTGAGTACTCCATCACTAAAGGCAATATCAGGCCAGGTATGAAGGAAATATCATAGACACCCAATACTTCTCCTATAATCCTTCTCATTAATGCGTCGTTCTCTGGGACTCTTCAAACGTTTTATATTCAGATCCATTGGTATTTGAGACGCATTACAGTCACTCAACCCGGCTTCTTCCAATATCTTCAAAGCATATCTTTCTTGTTTTAGCATTATACAACCGTTGGTCTGAAGTACTTTGATGCCAAGGTGTTACGAAGAATGTGCACTCCTAAATTTTAACTTCAAACATAACTATACATTCAATACTCTAAATATAAACTTCAAATCTAAATTATTAAAAATTTAACTTTATAAACCTATTAGCCTATAACATGTTTATCAGGAGGGAGAGGACAAATGTCCCATGTGTGATTAGCTTCTAGTGCAGTGATTTCCTCGTTCATTGCCTTGATCCATTCATCAAACTTCTTTTCTTGAGTTAACGAAGAAGGTTCGAACTTGTTTGCTTGAGTAAACGCAGAAGGTTCAGGATGTAAAGAGATGGAACATATGTAGTTTCTGTAACCTTCTGAGAGCTGATCATACGAAACATGAGCATCCAGAGGATACGGTATATCAGTCTCAGTCATATTACAATAGTAATCATGTAAATATGAAGGAGTTTTAGACATTCTCTTTGGTTCTATTTAAGGATGAATATCCGAACAAGATTCATTCACAACTGTAGGAGATGAACTCACAAGTACATGAATATTACTTGTAGAGGATGTATCCTTTGTAGAAGATCCCATCTTGGAAAATAAGTTTGTTGGTATAGATTCTTCATTAGAATAAAACAGAAAATTTCATCATGAAAAACTACGTTTCTGGAGATAAGAATTCCATTTGTTTCAAGATCCAAAGGCTTATAACCTTTGTATCCTACAGGATATCCAAGAAATACACATGGCTTAGCTCGAGGTTGAAACTTATGGCGGTTCTTAGAGCTTGTAGAGCTATACACAAGACAACCAAATACTCGCAAATCTCTGTAATCAGGTAGTTTAGAGGTAAGCAACTGAAACAGAGATTTGTTCTGTAACAGAAGAGTAGGGAGCCGATTGATCAGGCAAAGTGCTGCAAGTATACAATCCCCCCAATACTCAAGTTGAAGGTGAGACTGAAACATCAAGGACCGAGTAACGTTGAGTATATGCTGGTGTTTTTGTTCCACTATAGAGTTCTGCTGTGGTGACTCCGGGCATGAATGAAAAGATTGTATTCCTTTTGCTCTGTAGAGATCAATAAATTTTAGCTCCTGTGCATTATCTGATCTCATCCCTTTCACAGTTTTCTGATATTTCTTCTCAACCATAGTTATGTAGTCTGGAAATACCTGCAATACCTCTGACTTAGTGTGCATAAGGAAGACTCATGTGACGCTTGTGTGATCATCAACTATAGTTAGGAAGTAATTGTATCCTTCCAGAGTTGGCACTGAAAGGGACCCCATATGTCATTGTGAAGCAAATCAAACGCATGATTACAAATATTATTTTGTGAAATATAAGGAAGATGCTTTTGTTTGGGTAATGGACAGATTACACAATGAAATGGTTATTTATTCCTCTTCTTATAGCCAAGTACATCTCTTATTGCAACAATCTTCTCTACATATGGGTGGCCAAATCTATTATGCCATAGAGTTGTATGAAGAACAACATTTACTAAAAAGTAAAGTGGTCAGCAGATGATCCAGTGATCATAGATACATCCAAGACGAATGGATTTAAGACTTCTTCACCCTGAACAATCGTCAATCCCCTGATAGGATCCTGTATCAGACAAGTACATTGGTCAAATATGAAACGACAACCTGTATCCTTTGTGAGCTGACTGATACTGAGGAGATTAAGATGAAAGTCCGGAATGTATAACACATTATTCAAGACGAGATAATCATTCAGACTAATCTGTCCAACACCTTGAATTTTCACACCTATTCTTGTGGGAAGTGTGACTGATTTATCAAGAGAATCAGTCATGCTCATGAACTTATTTCGATCATGAGAAACATGATGTGTTGCTCCACTATCAGTAATCCATAACAGAGAAGTCAAACAATTACCAGTAGCCCTCAACATTCCCACAAAACAAAGGGAAGAAGAAGAGAAAGACATACCGGGTAGTGTTATTGTTCCCATTGATGTCGAAAGTTTTGAAGTAGAAGCAGAGGATAAATTCAACTGATTGTTGAAGTAAGAAATAACACTCTAAATCTGATCCTTTGATAACGTGTTTATCATATCTGGAACATTAATCTCATGCGCTGCAACATTCTGTAAAGAAAGCTGAGCAACTACAGGCTTGATCCACTGTTTATCAGCATAAAAAGATTTCTCTGGTTGCTTGACCTTGTGTTTGAATCCTGGAGGGTAGCCATGGATTTTGAAGCATTTATCCATGGTGTGACCAGTATATCCGCAATGAGAACACATAGGACGTTGCTTTGGAGCACTGTATGCAGCATAATCAAAGGTTGAATGCTCTCTGTTCCAGTCAATTGAAAGGCAGTAGCATTATGAATCAGATTGATGGTGATATCAACGTTCTGATACCATATTAGTTGTTATTGATCATCAAAGAAGAAAGTCAAATTGTTTCATTTCTGTTACTGAGTTTGTTACAACGGATATTCTTTATAGTTAAAGTCAAATTGTTTCATTTCTGAACCGAACAACCCGGATCGCCATATGGTGACCAGAACCCACACAGTCCGGGTTGCTATATGGCGACCTAGACTCGCACGGTTCGGGTCGCCATATGACGACCTAATCCTTCAAAGACCAGGTTGCCATATGGCGACCTCAGATCGCCAGACTTGGGTTGTCATATGGCGAACCTGATCCTCCTCTTCGTACTCCTATTCGAGTCTTGATCAAAATGCTTTTTGTTTCGTCTCAATCGGAGTTCCCGTTGAGATTTTTACGGTAGAAACAAGTAAGACTCGAAAAATAACTTTAAGCTCGACGAATACAGCTCCCATGTCGTCATATGGAAACCTGGATCACTCCCTCTAGCTCCTCTCTCAAAAAATCGATAAAATACTTTTCGTTTCGTCTCGATAAGAGTTACCGTTGGAACTTTACGATAAAAACCACAAAGACTCATTTTTCGTATGAAGTTCAAACCGATCGTGTAAAACGGCAACCATTGGCTTAACTCCAAAATTTCTTAAGCCATACGAGAAGTTTGAAATCATGCTTATCGAAATCGTGTCAAAGACGGTCTTTCAGAGAAAACGTTAAAACGCCCGAAGCCGGCAAAACGGCCCGAGAAGCCTAAAACGCGAATAAAAAGCCCGCTTACATTTTTATACGAAACCAAGCCAAGTGGTATTACGACAGTCTACCTTTATTCACACAAAGATAAAAATTGAGAAATTAGAAGATAAATGCAAAGTTTCCAAAGATAACCATGAAGATTGAAAGAAAAAGGAATATTCCCAAAGTGATAAACTCGACCAGGGGCAGAAAAGGAAGCGCAAAACCGCCTTAAAGACGAGTATATAAGAGAAGGCGAGGCTGGAGACAAAGATATATAGAACTTTTAGCATTCCTAGCAAACTTAGAGGAATAGGCATTTATTTTTGTTTTTGATATCAAGCTACTACTCGATTAGAAATTCGCAGTCTTAGGTTACTAGAACTAGGATGTCGCCAACAGCTCTTGTGGCCAAGGCTCTTTCTTTCTTGTAAACTCTTAAACGCAAATTCGGAATAAGATCTCTTTTACTCTCCTTTCATATTATTCGATTGTTTACTATTTTGTTTGTTCTCGTCGTTTGATTGCATCGCGTTTGGTTTAAAGCAGATTATCCGGGATCTTCTGAAAAAGTTAGGGTTTTCTGACTTCCTAAAGTTTACGAAAATCGACGGTGTGGATTTCGGTTCCCACAGTTTGGCGCTAGAAGGAGGGGACCTTACGGATTAATCTTTCTTGCAACCACAGAACGCTCAGTCAAGCATGTCAGCTAACGATATGAGCAACCAACAACCTCACGACGACTCGAGTCGTTATAACGATGACAAAACTCCTGCGACCAACATTCCCGCATTTAACGCTGAGCCCAACACCGCGGCAGTTGAGGAGATGAAAAAACTGATCTCCGCCTATGAAAAAAGGACGGAATAGCAGGGTAAGCTCATGGGATCTCTCGCTAAACAGGTCGAAACCCTAACTGCGAGAACCCGAGCTGTTTTTCTTTGCGGGACCACTAGGCTCCAAGGAAGAAGACTCGATTTTGCGAATCCTTTGGACGGGTCCGCGAACGCACAGGAAAATCAGTCGGAACAAGATCCGGACAAAATCACTCATGAGCCAGCACAGAAAAATCCAAGCAATCTTCCACCATTTGAAGAAGACAAAGAAGAAAGGGAAATCGCGCGCGTTAACGTGGATTCCAGCAGTCAGTCCGAGTCTTCGGACCAAGACGTGGATGTGCATCCACGAAGGAGAAGGAGCCACGAGGCTCAAGAGGACCTGCTCGATAAACCCATGACGGAAGAGGAAGAAAACATCTTATGGGTAAAGCATGAGAAGCTGGCTGAAGAGTAGACTCGGAAAACTCATAGCAAATACCGACAAAACTCGGAAAACTGCTAAGGATGAGTCTGAGATCCGCGATCTTTGTATTGATCTCATGAGAACAGTTGCGGAAGTAAAAGCGGTAAAATCGCAGATTCACTATGCGACTAGCTCCGCACCTGAGATCGACGAGCTACTCGAGGAAGCTCGTAAAAACTCCCTTCACTCCCCGTATCATAACACCAGGGTATCAGATCCAGGAAAGATCAAGGTACCAACGTAAAACGGAACGACTGATCCCAAAGCGCACCTACAGGCCTTTGAGATCATGACGGGAAGGGCCAAGTTCAAAAACAATTAAAGAGATGCCGGCCAATGCCGCCTCTTTGTCGAGAATCTTGATGGAGCCGCGCTGAAATGGTTCTCCCGCCTTAGGAAAAATTCCATCGGAAGCTTCCACCAACTCACTTCGGAGTTTCTCAAGCAATACTTGATGTTTATTAAACAAGAAACTTCCGACGTGGACCTATGGAGCTTATCTCAAAGGGAGGATGAATCACTCCGTGACTTTATCAACCGATTCAAACTTGTTATGGCGAGAGTCAGCGGGTCAGCGATAAGGTAGACGTGGACGTGCTTCAAAAGACGCTCTAGTACAAGTCAAAGTACATGAAGTGGATCACCCTTGAGAAACTGCAAACCATCCAGGACGCTTTACACAAGGCTACAGACTCTATCATGATCGAGGAAGAGACCAAGGTGCTGTCGCAAAAGCACAAACCGATGAAGAATTCTTCGAGAGATCCGGCTTCAGATCAGAAGTCAAAAAAGAAGAAACCTTCCCATCGCGAAGGAGAAGAAACCGAAGGGGCGCATAACTATGCCATTAACTCCGGCTCCGAGCAAGGACGAACCTCGGGCAACACGTTGACTTGAAACTCAAAATACGATGAGAACGTCTTCTGCGAATTCCATCAGATTAGCGGCCACTCGACCAATAACTGCAAAGTTCTCGGAGCGAGATTGGCAATAAAACTAGTCGCGGGAGAACTCTTTGGAGTAACAAGCGTGAAGGACGTTATTCGCGTCTCTGATTGTCCTCCAAAAAATGACAAATCTCCCTAAACCGAAAACTCATCAAGAGACAAATGCTGAAGGAGGCAGGATGAGAAGGGCAATGACAGTAACCGTCGCAAGATTAACATGATCATCGGAGGATCGCAGTTTTTTGGCGACACAGTCTCGTCGATCAAGGCCTATCAACAAAAGGCAGAAGCAAGCGGGATCTGGACAGACATGTCTCCGCCCTCGGATAACCAAAAAACTCCATCACCTTTGAGGAGGAGGAAGCTGGCGAAAACGATCAACCTCATTGCGACCCACTCGTCATTGACCTCGTAGTCAAAGACCTCGAGGTCGCCAGAGTCCTTATCAATACTGGCAGCACACTCAACGTCATCTTTTGCGATACACTCAGGAGGGTGAACATCAAACTGAAAGAGGTCATACCAACGCCAAAACCCGCTTTCTCTGGCGTAACCTAAATGACTCTGGGATCGATCAAACTCCCAGTCATGGCGAAAGAAGTGACAAAAATCGTCGACTTCGCAGTCGTTGACTACCCGCCATCTACAATGTAATCATAGGAACTCCCTGGCTCAACGCCATGAAGGCAGTCCCTTCAACCTATCATATAGGCATTAAGTTCCCAACTCAAAATGGAACTGCATGATCTGGGGGAGCCAAAAACAGTCGCGACTCTATCTTTTAACTGAACACAAGCTAAGACAAATCACGACTATTTCGGTGGTCAAACCCAAACGAGCAAAGACCACTCAGCCACCGGTTGAAAACGTGTCTCAAAAAGACAATCCAAAATCGTCACCCCAAGCAACGGCTCTGAACGAAGAAAACGAGAAAACGTTCGAGCCCAACGCAACAACCCAACCGGAGGAGAAAATCCCAGAAAAGACGTTGAACCTGCCACAGTCACCGCAACTAGGGTAGTCGACGCAACCACAGCCGAGTAGAAACTCTCGCCGCCAAAACACTGAACTACGAGATGGCTTTATCTTCGAAAGAGGTACGTAAGCAGCTTGTCCAAACGACAAGTTCAGCTATCCCCCTCTCTAAAAATGGGGGGGGAGAGTGGGTACGTATACGTATACTCGTATACTCGTAACTCTCACATTTTAAATAATCGCCTTGTACTCGATATTTCAAATATTTGCCTTGTACAAGATATTTTTTAATTTTTTCGACAATAAGAAAACGCAAATCTTGCAAAATCTCTTTTATCGTACGGACATCTTAAACTTTTCCGAACTATCCAATTATGAACCAAACTCTTTACTATAATCACTAACTCGTAAAAATACCTTCCGGTAAAACACCATTGAGGCCCTACCCTCGAAAATGTCGAACATTAGTTCACACCCGAAATCGTCAACTTACACACATTATACTTTTAGGGCACAATGTGAGACGTCGCATGAAGCCTCCAAAAATTTACTTTCAAAATTCAGAAACAGTCCGTCCGCGACTATAATCATAAACGAGCACTCACTCTTACATCTTACTCGCCGATTGGCCCCGACGAGTACATCAGCCATCCTAAACAGACGCACCTAACCTTTCTCACGAATGGTTCTCATACATCCGACTAGGATAATTGCGCACAAAAAACTGTAATTTTGGTCAGCGTTTCCAGGAGAATTAAAAATTATCCTTGAAGAGTTGCTCGATTCCGACCATACAAGTCGTATAATCCGAGAACATATCGCGGACTTTAAAGCGGTACGGAATCAGGTTGAAATTGCAACATGCAAAACAAAAGTCGATTAGTCATCGCACAGCCTTAATCGAAAGTAAACCTAGGTCTTGCCCTAAACCCAACACACTGGTCTCTAACGTCTCAAGGCATGAATATCGAAAGATACGAGATCCTGAAAGCATGTCTCTTCGTTCACATCTAATCGCTCATGGAACTTTTCCACGCATTTAGAACGAGAAACGAATATAACGATATACAAATACGAGTTAGATGCGAGATGACAACTCGTGTTCTTCCCTCTACACAAATCAAAATCATAACTTTACAAACTCTACTAAAATACGAACTATTTTTCAATATATAAATCGGGATTCGAAGCCACGTATGGCCAGTCCCAAATAAAAAATAGACACATTTGGCCTAAAGCATATACCTAAAAATGGCCACATTCGGCCCGACACAACTAAACATAAAAATAACCACGAACGGGTCGTTCAAGGGTCAAGCTCAAAATTGCTCGACATCGAACGATCAAACATGCCGAACGACTGATTCACCTCATCCCCCTTGTCGGCAGCCCCGGGCATGGTTTCCTACGTATCAAGGGAAACTTGGATAAGATCCCAACATCACAACACCTTCTCCTCGAGAGGAGGGACCATAACATCGACGCCTTCATACTCGCCCATATAACTGATCATCGTGTCCATTTCAGCTTGTAAAGCATAGCCTGCGACCCTTGTCTGTGACAAGGCACCAACGGATCCAAGACATTCCCTGAAATCACCCATGAGCCCTTGGGCTTCCTTAAGCTATCTGAACTCAGCCTTGAATTGAGCAGCGCGACCAGCGACAACCGCAGCGACTTCACGTTTGCCTCACCTTTCTGCACGACGAAGCTCCTTAGCGTGCCTCCTCTCCATATCTTTGTTTCGGGCGGTGGTCTGTTCTCGGAGAAGAGCAGCCTCTCCCTCTGCCCTCTCAGCCTTGAAACGGCAAAGTCTCACTTCCCGGTAACTCGCCTCGAGGGCCGAGTCGAATGAGAGCAGTCCATGCACATGTTCAAAACTATGGAAACATATCCCAAAGAAAATATATATGGTATAGATAAACGAAGTTTGAGTTACTAACCTCGTTGAACATCCTGGAACCCTCCACAAATGTTTTCAACCTCGCCTGACCATCCACAGTAGGAGGAAGATCGAACTCGGCCGGAAGATCCTTGAAAAGGTCATCGAAATTGCAATCCGGCAGGGAAAAATTGCTAGCACCACTCCCGTTGCCTGAATAAAAATTAGAAGGCCATCCCGGCAAACAGAAGTCGACCGGCACTCGCAAGGCACGGGTCGCCATATGGTGATCCGCATACACAGAGCGCAGGTCGCCATATGCCAACCTGTACACGCGAAGCACGGGTCGCCATATGGAGACCCATGCTTGTAGGGTGCGGGTTGCCATATGGCGATCCTCATACACAGAGCGCAGGTCGCCATATGCCAACCTGTACACGTGAAGCACGGGTTGCCATATGGCGACCCGCACACGCAGAGCGAAGGTTGTCATATGGCAATCTGTACACACGAAGCGCGGGTCGCAATATGGCAACCCACACACGTAGAACACAGGTCGCCATATGGCAACCTGAACCGAACAACCCAGGTCTCCATATGGTGACCCAGACCCACACAGTCCAGGTCGCAATATGGCGACCTAGACCCGCACAGTCCGGGTCGCCGTATGACGACCTAGACTCGCACAGTCCGGGTAGCCATATGGCGACCTAACCCTTCAAAGACTGGTTGCCATATGGATACCTCAGCTTGCCAGGCCTGGGTCTCCACATGAAAACCTGAGCCTCCTCTTCGTATTCCTTTTCGAGTCGCGATCGAAATGCTCTTTGTTTCGTCTCAATCGGAGTTTTCGTCGAGATTTTACGGTACAAAACAAGTAAGACTCGACAAACAACTTCAAGCTCGACGAATATAGCTCCCAGGTCTTCATATAGCGACCTGGATCACTCCCTCTATATCCTCTCTCAGAAACTCGATAAAATGCTTTTTGTTTCGTCTCGATCGGAGTTACCGTTGGAACTTTACGATAAAAACTACGAAGACTCGTTTTTCGTATGAAGTTCAAACCGATCGTGTAAAACGAAATTGGTTGGCTTAACTCCAAATTTATCTAAGCCATATGAGAAGTTTGAACTCATGCTTAAAATCAAGATCGTTTCAAAGACGTTCTTTCGGAGAAAACTTAAAAATGCTCGAAGTCGGCAAAACGGCCTGAGAGGCCTAAACGCGACTAAATGGCCCGCTTATGTTTTCAAATGAAATCAAGCCCAGTGGTGTTACGATATTCTATCTTTATTCACACAAAGATAAATGTTGAGAAATTAGAAGATAAATGCAAAGTTTCCGAAGATAACCATAAAAATGGAGAGAAAAAAAATATTCTCGAAGTGATAAACTCGACCAGGGGCTGAAATGAAAGCCCAAAACCGCCTTGAAGACGAGTATATAAGAGAAGACGAGGCTGGATACAAAGATATATAGAACTTTTAGCATTCATAGCAAACTTAGAGCAATAGGCATTTATTTCCGTTTTTGATATCAAGCTACTACTCGATTAGAAATTCGCAGTCTTAGGTTACTAGAACTAGGATCTCGCCAACAGCTCTTGTGGCCAAGGCTCTTTCTTTCTTGTAAACGCTTAAACGCAAATTTGGAATAATATCTCTTTTACTCTCCTTTCATATTATTCAATTTTTTTACTATTTTGTTTGTTCTCATCATTTGATTGCGTCATGTTTGGTTTAAAGCAGATTATCCAGGATCTCCTGGGAAAGTTGGGATTCCTGACTTTCTAAAGTTTACAGAAATTGACGGTGTGGATTTCAGTTCCCACATGCCTCGTCCTCAAGATCCCTTCCCAGAAATCATCTAAGACGGTTGAACTCCTCCTCGTACTCTCGTACCATCTTGCAGCCTTGGACCAGACCCAAGAACTTGGATTCCAATTGGTTCCATGCCTTTGCAGGAAAGTATTTGCGGTTGAATTCCACTTCAGAATTCGCAAGACTTCGGAGGGTTCCATTGATACGCTTATTCAAAGCCAACCACCAATTATGCACATCCCTTTTCAGAAAGTGGATCGCAATGTCCCGTTTGTAATATTTGGGATAATGAGTCAAGCTAAAGTTCTGGACCAGCCGGCTCCTCCACTTGTCCGCCACGATAGGGTCGGTTCTACCTGAGAAATGTTTGGTGCCTAGACGAGATATGTGTTCCAACAGACTCAGATAGCCCACCTTCCTTTTGGTCCTTACAGGTGGATCGATCTCGACCACCTTTATTGGTTCACCAATCTGACCATTGACTATGGGTGCGGCCGTAGCCACTAGTGTTGCTTGATCGACCGATGAGTTCACCAGAGGAGTGAGCATTTGTGTTATTCCAACCACCAGATTACCCATAACCTTCATGGATTCCAGGATGTCCTTCATGGACGGTTCCGCAGCCTGATTAGCAGTACGATCAGCATTAGAGGATTCCGCTTTCTCTTCACGCTCATGTTGTTGCGTATCTACATCCTCAGCCCTTGTACCTGTAAGGTTAGATGCATCCTCAGGTAACTAACCACCAGTGTTCACCACAATCGGACCGGTTGGCAACACGATCGGGTCAGTGCCATCTGCGGTAACCTGTCTGGACTGACCAGCAGCATCCTTACTTTTCTTACCCCTTCCTGATTTGATTTTTCCAACCTAAGGATTCCAAGCAATGTTAGTGCAGAAACATAAAATAAGAACACAACAATCTCTAGGCTAAGAAATCGTGAAACATCACCGAGAGACCTAACAGCTGGTTGCACGTATGGACTACCATAACCCAAACTATTCGAGAATCAAGCAGGCTCTGATACCAACTTGTAAGACCCAATCATGGCCTTTCGACCCAAATTTACATGCGGCCTTACCTTAAGACATTCTGCTTGTTTGATCCATTTTCAAGTCTATTATTTACTAAAGTCACATTCGAGATATGAGGTTCATAAACAATCGACCAGATAGTGTATAGAGCATAAGATAAATCGATTTGTACCAAAATATGATTCAATACATAGATTGCAATACAATTCATAAGTGATTATGAGTTCATTCCTAACATGATCTACCCACACACCACATAGCCTCTCATTGATAGATTCTTCACGGCTCCTTGGCTTTACTACGACCAGCCTCAGATCCTGAAATCATAAACCACTTTAGCATTAATCACAACGGAAGAGATAACAGTTTATTCTAATGATGCATGGTTTGGTTCCTTGAAATATGATAAACCTATATCAAGACATGCAAATAAGAATTGGCCAAGCCCAGACTAAGTCTAAGCCAAACCCAACGATTACCAACCAACCGTAACCAGATCACCTATCGTCCAATTCAATCTTCCTAATAGAATCTAGGTTCGATCGGCCACTCTTTTAAGTCCAGCCTAGAAGACCATGGACTTCTTTACCTGATCCGGCCCAAGGCATGGATTCATACAACCGAATAAGATCCAAGCCCATCCGGATTGCCTTGCTACCGATCGGACCTTGCGACTCATTACCCTGGTTAGACGAACCGTACGTCCGACTTATCAAGCCTTGGAATGAACCCAAATGGATCGGCCACAACCCTGAACCATTGGCACCATTTGGAACTTGCAACCTTTGGTAGCTCGTACCCTTTGATCACTTGTACCCCCTGGAAACTCGTACCCCTTTGGTTGTTCCAACCGTTTAACCCAACCGACGATTGGTTCTGTTAGATCACCACGGATCCAACCTATGGTCAAGGATTGCGATTTGGATGCAAATGACTCAGTCAAGGGATGCAACCCTTCGACCCAACCATCACACCCTTTTGTGTGTAAATAGAGAGAGAAGAAGAAAAATGAATTGATATAGATTAAGGAGAAACAGATGAAACCATTGAACCTGTCATACCATAGTCTCGACCATTGGGGCCAACGGTCTAGGCTGATGGATCGCTTGTCCATCACATACCTTGGAACTATGCTCAGGGTTCTCCATGTCCTTGTTCTTGCAAGATCCACCCATCCTTGATCGGAACTCCTTTCCCAACGAGTGAACTAACCGGAAAGTAACCACTACACTCGGCCTTCCTCTTCCGGAATCTCTCTCTCTTAGTCTCTTTCTCTCACAAGATATTTTCTGAGTTTTTATTCTAGAAAGTGATGATAGAAATCAACAGAGAAGTCCTCTATTTATAGAGAATGATCGGCCAGGACTTGCCCAATGAACATGTACGACTTGCTAGGCGAATGGGCACAACTTGGACGAAAGGTCACAACCTTTGCCGATTTCACCTCTGCGTCTATAACGACCCCTTCTTGGGTAGATATCAAGCCCAAACAGATACCCAATCCCTATGTACTTAGCCCATGGCCTAGCCCAAGGATCCACTGGACCTTAGCCAACATGGTCGGACCAACCAGCCCGCCACCGGCCCCGACCCGGACCAACTGCCCAAGACCCGAACACTCCGTCTAGATGAGATGAGCTGGATCCCAACTGACCCAGCTGAGTGAGCTAGTAGGTTAGCTAGTTGATCTGACATAACTTCGACCGAGCTAGACTGAACTTGCTCGAGCTTTGTTCAGCTGATCGAGCTACCCGTCTAATTCGCCCAGCTACCGTACAACTCGTGCAGCTCCCTTTTTGTTAAATCTTGATATACTTAACCTTATTTTTGACAATAGAACGCTTGCCTTCTGATCAGGGTGATCGGAGGTACATTTCCTCGAACCATGATCCGTCCCAACAATCCTATCTAGGATGGGGATGCAATAGTGGAACTTCAATTTTATTGGTTCTTATAATTTTTACTCTTTGGAAATACATATTTTGTTAGTTGTTACAACAATGCACCGCTAATTGATAAATGGTTGGTAAAATATTACAAAATACTTGTTGTTAATTGATGCATGGTTTGTTAGTTGATAAATGTATTGATAAATGGTTTGTCAACTTATACATTGTCTGATGCATGATTGTTAGCTGATAAATTGGTTGATACATGTTTTGTGGGTTAATACATTATTTGATAAATTGTTTGTTATCAGATAAATAATTTGTTACATGGTATATGTTTTGTTAGCTACTACATAATCTGATACCAAAAATTTGATAAATGCTTGGTATGATGTTATAAAAGACTCGTCATTTCGATACATGTTCATGTAGTTGATAAATGGTTTTTCAGCTTGTACATTGTTTGATATTTGATTTTTTAGCTGACAAATGGGTTAATACATGGTTTGTGATAATAAATTGTTTGATAAATCGTTTATTATATGATAAATGATTTGTTATCTGCTACATGTTTTGTTAGCTGATACATATTTTAATACCAAATATTGATAAATGGTTGGTATAGTGTTACAAAAGACTTGTCGTTAATTGATACATGATTTGTGTAGCTGATAAATGCTTTGGTAAATGGTTTGTCAATTTGTACATTTTTGATACTTAGTTTGTTAGTTGACAAATGGATTGATACATGGTGTGAGTTAATATGTTGTTTGTTAAATGTTTTATTATCTGATACATAATTTGTTATGTGGTACATGTTTTATTAGATGACACATAGTTTGATACAAAAGAATGAGTAAGGGAAAAGATTCAAAAATTTGAAAAATGGTTACAAGAACAAGATATAGAAAGGGAAGAGATCAATGAAGGTTTGAGGCTGAAAAAATAAAGTTGAGATTTTGAATAAGATTTTCATTATTTAAATATATACAACATACATATAAGTACAAAAGTGTTTCACAAATATGTAAGATATTGTGTTATGAATTCAGAATGGAGATTGATGAATGAAAAGAAAATAATGGAAAATTCAATTTCTTCATCAAGTAAGGTGAATTTTTTTTAAAAAAAAAATGTATAATGAAAAAGAAGGTAAATGAGAGAGAATAGATTGTTTTTTGCTCGGAAATTTTGTAGGAAAAATAGAGTGTAAGAGGAAAGAAAAGAGAAGCATGAGGAAAGAGAAAATAAATAAAAAGAAAGAAAGTGTAAGAAAAGAGAAAAGAATTGTAGAAACAAATATAGTAAAAGAAGAAAGAGAGTGAAAGAGAGCCTAAGAGGAAAAAGAGTGTAAGAAAAAAGAAGGGATAATAGGATCATTTTCAAAAAATTAAGAAAAAGTGATTTGTAATTTACACATAAGTTAATTCAGGTGTAGTTTCCTAATTTTAGTTACATTTCAGGATATTGAATTAAATTTCTCAATAAATAATAATTTTATTCTGTAAATAAAATATATTAATAATCAATTAAAAATAGATTACTAGACCAAACCGAAGATTTTGGTTCCATGACATCTCAGCTTAATATACATTTAGGTAAAATTATAACTATATATATATATCAATTATTCTCTCTATTTTCTAATACTTAACGTTTTAGGCATTTTTTGTTCTAAATTGAATGATATCTTAAATTCAGTATAAAATTTATTATCTTTTTGTGTTATACGATCATTTATATTTTGTAATTTATTTTATTATTTGTTTATGCGTAGTTAAAAACTAATGATGTTCTTATTTAGAAAATAGAAAAAATAAATATTTTTTAATCTTTATACAATAAATATTTTTTTAATCTGTATACATTACTCTAAAACGTCATCTAATAAAAACAGAGGAAATATTAGACTAGCTATATGAATTAGTATATCAAAACAAACTACATCTTACAACTACATTCTTAATTTCCAAACTTTTTCATTAGTCTTTAATAAATATACTAGATGTTCTTTTCTGCACTAAACGTGGATTAAATATTAGAATTTTGCTTTCTTTTTCTTGTTTGCGCCAAAAAAAAATTGTAGAATGTCTAAGATAATAATACATAGAGAAATATCATAAAATAGTTCTAAAAAGGTTTTTGTCACAAAAATAGTTTCTAAGGAAGAAAATAAACAAAATGTTTCATTAAAGAAGTAAATATACACTTATATCCCTATGGTTAACTATTCTAAACTTAGGGTTTAAAGTTAAAAGGTGAGTTTGGAAGTTAGAGTTCCAAAATTCAAAAAAATAAAAAATAAATATTAAAAATGGGTTATTTGAGAGAATTGCCCTAAAACATATGATAGTTAAATGTTTTATATGATTTTAATTGATAAACTTCACTATGTCTTTGTTATTATATATCATATTACATTTGTGTAACTTTTCGAGCTATTTATTTTCAACCATGTGTTTATTTTAGATTTTTTTAACTAGTCTAATGGTATCGTAATAGTGTTGATTTTTTTTTATCCAAAACACTTATATATTTCATTAAATTAAAAATAACCTAATTTTTTTTTGTCAAAAACTTTTAATCAGCTTAAACCTGGAAAATAGACTGTCTTAAACTTAACTAGACTTTGATCTGAGCTTGGGAAACGCAGATTTTGTCTTTTGACAAATTTATTAAGATGTCTAGTTTGATTACCTATGAATTTGGTTATTTATGAACCGTCCGGTAATTATTCAATATGAGTTGGTCTGGGTTTAATTATTTAGGACTTTTGGTTTTGAAAAACCTTTGTCATTATTTTGGTGAAGCTATATATTTTTAATATTGAAGACATATTATTTAGTTGTTTTTTTGTGGATTTAATGGAAAAGTATATATAATCATCGTCTAAGAACATACATATGCATCAGCTAGTATGAGTTCAAGTGTTTCACCAGCAATAGGGATGTATTGTCTCCAGGAATGAACGATCTTTACTTGGATAAGCCAAGTGGTTTTGTAAGGTCTTATGTCTTTCAAAAAACTTAGGTTCATGAGAGAAGACAATTTTTGGAGTCGTTATTGCTTGTGAAAAAAAAGTCACGTCTTGCATAATTATATATATGAGTTGCATGAATTAGGTTTTTTTTTTTTAACTTGCATGCATGAATTAGGTTTTCCCTTTGTCCACACCAATTGTTAAGACATTTTTTAACAATTAATTAGTTACCAATATAGAAGATCTTGCAAATATATAGGAATCGATATCCAACTGATGTTGAATAATGGAATAATATCTCTACTCTAGTTTACTTATCGTTCAAATTCAGTTAAACGCGGGTATGTTATGTGAATATAGAAGCAAAGACTAATCATAACTAATATATGTATATATTAGAAATACTGCACTAATTAGATTTGATATATATATAACATATATGTAATGTTGGATGTTTTGTGAATTCAACTAAGTTTTCTTGAAAAGTTTTCTTCCTTAGTTTTAGTAAATTTGATTATTTTTGTGTTATTATATTTTTCTATTAAAGTTGTATCAATCTTCAATAATGTCAAATATTTTTGGTAAGATAATATTGTAGACATGAACATATTAACCAAATATTTTTCATTAATATTTTTTCAAATTTATAAAAGAATTCACAACTAAAAGAATACACATACAAACCACAAAACATACCATAAACAAAAATATTATAGATCATTCATCCAGAAAGACAACCTTGGACTCCACTTGACATGGGAGAAGATTTCGCCATAAGACTTTCAGGAAGTCTTCTAGCGCATTATATGTTAGAAGATTTCCGAGAATGCAAAGTCTAACTCAGATATGAAAAACCTGCAAATCCAAAAATGCTCAAATTGCTTCAAAACAGAGAAAATGAGTAGAAGATGAGATAAATCTACCTTTAAAGAACACACAAAAATACATATCTAAAAAACTTAGATTTACTTTTAAAGGAGTAAAAAATGAGAACATTGTAATAAAAAACGTGCAAAACAAGATGAATTATTGAGAAAGACATGAGACAAAAAATGATAAATTGATATAAAATTTAGTTTTTTCAAGTACTAATAGATTAGAGAGAGGTTAGAGAGTTTAGTTTGAGAAAAAAGGTAAGAGCTTTAAGCAACCATAAGTTACCAAATTAAGAAAAATTATATATAGAAACTTACCAAAACACTCAGATTTGTTATGAAAAAGGATACATGAGAGAAAGCTTTGCCAAAAGACTTCCAGGAAGTCTTCCAACACATTATATGTTAGAAGACTTCCGAGAAGACTTTTCAAAAGTCTTCAAGAGTCTGACTTATATCTGAAAAAACAAGCAAATCAAAAAAACGTTCAAATGGCTTCAAAGCAGAGAAAATGAGTGGAAGATGAGATAGATTTATCTTTATAGAACACAGAAAAATACATATCTAAATTTACAGATCTACCTTTAAAGAAATAGAAGATGAGAACCATGTAATAAAAAATCTGCAAAAATAAGATAAATGAGTGAGAAAGACATGAGACAAAAATGAGAAATTGATATAAAGTTTGGTGTTTTCAAGTTCAAAGAGATTAGAGAAAGATTTGAGAGTTTTAGAGTGAGAAATATTTTATTTTTATTGTAGTCATTTGAGAAAAGGAGAGAGAATGTGTAACTTTTCTTTATATAGTGAGATAAAATTTTCTAACTAGGTCAAATATTTTCAATTCAAAAGACTTCCAAAAAGTCGTCTAACGTAAAAAAAAATATATGAAGACTTCCTCGAAATCTTCTAGACGACTTCCTAAGAGTCTTCTAGACGACTTCTTGGAAGTCTTCTAAACTCTAAATATAAACCTTAAACTATAAAACCTATCTAAATATAAAGAAACACTTCATTAAACATAAATTCAACTTAAAAGTGTTTAATATACACAAGACTAAACACATATTGGTAAAATTTTAATTTTTCAAAAAAAAAAAATGTTAAGCTTCCAAAATCTAACCCTAAAAATATAAACAATACTACAACATATAATACCAAACCGTAACCAAAGAATACCAAGGCTCATACATTCAGTCACCTATGTAAAAAACAATTCAATTTTACTATATCTTAATTTATATCATTTACAAATGTTTATAATTCCATAATTTCTAACTTTCTCCCATAAAAATATTTTTTATAAAATTTCTAAATTATTTTAAGTTTTACTATATGAGAAGACTTCCAAAAAATCATCGAGAAGACTTACAAAACAACATAAAACTTACAGAGCATATATTGGTAAAATTCATTCAATTTTTTGTTTGGTCACAAGGAGTTGTTTGTAATTTCACTAGCATTTTAGGTTACTTTTGCATTTGATTCAAGTTGGGATATATTTTTGTATTTAAAATCAAGTTTTAGGTCATATTTAACAAATTCCCCTATATATTATTTGATCCTGACCCGTGGTCTAACCAGTAAATCTAGTGGTCGTACATAATCCTGACTGACTTATGTTTTTCATGTAATATTCTGCCAGAGGTTATACCAACTGATATGTTTTCACAAAATTCGGATTTAATAAAAAAACTATTAGTTAAAAATCCAATAAAACCTTAAAGCTCTCCATTAACCGGTGAACCAACACTAATTGACCCAAGAACCCCATTGGTAGGAACTACAATTTTACATTAGAAACATGGTTATTAGAATCAGGGTATAAGGTTAGGGTTCAAGGATTGGCTAAATTAGGAACATTGTTATTTCATATTCAGTATCTATTAAATTTGAAAACAAAATATTGCCAAGTTATATTATGTTTTTTAAATTAAAAATAATGATAATCACAAAAAAAAACCTTTTTTAGAAATATTTTTGACGCTGTCAATAAAACATTAAACCCTAAATCTTAATCCCTAAACCTTTAGGTAAATCCTAAACCTTTGGGTAAATCCTAAACCTTTGGATAAATCTTAAATTCTTAGGTTTAAGGTTTAGCTAAGGGTTTAGGGTTTACTCAAGAGTTTTGGGTTTAAGGATTTAGAGTTTAGGATTTAGGTTTTAGTGTTTTGTTGATTGTGTTAAATATATTTTTTTTTTAAATCAAGGATTTAGGATTTATCCAAGGGTTTAGGGTTTATCCAAGGGTTCGGGGTTTAGGATTTAGTGTTTAGTGTTTTGTTGACGGTAATAAAAATATTTTTTTAAAAAAAATATATTTTTTGCAACAATTATTATTTTTTATTTATTTTAAAAACATAATATAACTTGACAATATTTTTTTAAAAGATACTACATATAAAATAACAAAATTCTATTGGTTGGTGAACCTACATATTCACCTTATGGAGTGAACCTAATAATAACTCTTAAGTCTATAGGGTTGGGTTAACCTATCTACTCTATAAAAATAGAGTTTTTTTATCGATAAATTTTTGGACTATCAAAAAAATTATAAAGGTGCAACTAAAATTGAACCTTTATTAATATCAGTTCAATAATATAAGTATAATAGCCATTCAAAAATTTAAGTTTTAAACTAATATTTGATTGTTTAAATTGTTATTAAATCATATTAGATTTTCTCAATTAAAATAAGATAATAATATTTATGTATCACAATAAATATTTTTAAAAGGATACATTTTCATATTCTAAAATATATTTTTATAAATATCTTATATAATCATCAATTTTTATAACAAAGTAACCAAATTTTCTAAATCATATCAAATGTATGCGTAATAATATATATTTAAATATTATAAATTCTCCATTTCAATAGTGTCCATATAACAATAAATCATATTTTAGAAATATATATTTAATTATAATATGTATCTATTTACCAGATATATTTATAGTTTTTGTAAGATAGAAATCAGTTTTCTTAAACTATATGTATTGTTATGTATTGTTTTATAAAATATTCAAATTTTAAAATATATAATTTTCAAAAAAAATTACTATAATATATTTTTAGCATAAATTTTGTAAACTAGCAAATTAAGTTTTATAAAATGTTCTATATAAATTTACATCAACATTTTATAAAACAGAAAATATATAATTTATAATGAAATTTATTATCATTTAAATTATATAAGAACTTAAATTTTAATGTAATCTCTAAACTGAAAATATATATTTTTTCTCAAAGGCAAACTATCATACGAGTATTAAGTGTTCTTAAAATACTAATTTTTTTCAATTTCAAAGAAAATCATGAGAATTTCAATGAGTCATTCAGGAAATCACATGTCTAGAAAAGGTCAAAAAATGCAAGTTAAATGTTTAATTTATGTAAATAACATGTAATTGTTGGTAAAAAAACATTTGAAAATAATAATAGATAATAAAAACGTGAATTTATATTCAACTCATCAAAATTTAAAGTTGAATAATCAATTTTGTAAAAGAAAAAATCCATGTCAACTTACAATAAATTATTTTCTCAAATTTGTAGAAAAAACATAATCCGTGTTCAACGCGCGTATTATCCTAATTATGTAATTGAATACATATTAGATACTATAAAAATGGATCAGGGTTTATATTTTTTTGTTAATAGACCTGCGTTATTTAAAATTTTTTATAGTAGACCATATTTTAGTGGTTTTCTTATAAATCAGTTGTCTATAAGGCCCAAAATAATGACTAAAATGTCATTAATAAAACTAAAAATTTCTTTAGAAAAGTTAGGATATTTTTTGAACAAACGATTTTTTTATTAAAAGGGAAATAACCAGGAATGCTCTACTTTGATAGTATAGATACAGTTATTTTAAAAATATCTTTATATCACATAAAATATTGTGAGTAAATATAAACTTTAGTTCTTTGATATATTATTTGTTATCTTGTAGCTAGCATATTACTATTTATTTGGTAAAAAATTGAGATAAATTATTTGCATATGTTTTGAAATTAATTAAATTTATAAAACTATTTAGATTCATTGAATTTTTGTGGCACAAATTAGCGATTCTCTTTAGCTTTCTTGACTATAATTATGTTACATAAATAATAACGGTTTATGTATTTTGGAAAATATTTTTTTTCTTATTTATGTTGTCTTCAACTTTTTAATTCAACATAAAGGGAACCACTCATTCATAATAATTTTGTTTCACAATGGACGCATAAGAAAAATCAGCAACATGTCAATATAATATTTTTATTATTTAAATCAATTTGAAAATGGTTTTGAATAATCATAATTTGATAACAATTTGTGTATTATCTATCATTTAGATTTTTCCATATATATTATATTTTAAATTTTTAAAAACGTTTATAAACTAATAAAACTGTTAAAACTCCACCTTGAAAATTTGTGATCAAATATTTAAATTTTTTAATAACAAGATGCAAATAATCATGAAACTATGTGACTATGAAACTTCATTTAATAGATAGCAATATTTAAAAGTATATTATATATAAAAATGTGTTAATATCATTTAAATTTAATTATATATCATATAAAAAAGAAAAAACTAACTTTTTAATTTATTTACTATAAAATAATTGTAAATAAATAATAGTAACTGTCTTGATTAATATGATCACACCAATTTAGTTATATACATAATTGTTATTGGTTTCTAATTTATTCAATACACATTAATTATTTTATTATTTCATAATATATAAAATTGTAGATAAATAAAGTACGTAAAAGTATGTATATATAATGCGCATTCTGCACAACGGATCTTAACCTAGTTAATCTACTAACAACTATAATAAAAAGTGTTTTTTCCTTGCGAGTCTTTAGTATTATTACTTTCTTTTTTGTAATATGAAATTTTCAACTAAAGCCAAACTACTACTGTAATCTTCAAACGTTTAGGTTATATGTTTATATGTAACCAACGTAACATTTTGTCTTTTAACTAAATAGCTTCATAATACACTTTCTAACTTCTCAATAAAACTCAAAGAACATGCATGTCTTTACACTAGGTCTGGGACGGATCCGGATATCCGGGAAATTAAGAGTACCCGGATCCAGATCCGTCGGATCTGTAATTTTAGTATTCAGATTCGGATCTGTGTCTTCTGAATATCTAGATTTCAGATATCCGTCTAGATATTATGATATATGTGAGTATCCAGATCATGATCTAGATCCGTAAAAATAATTAAAAATAAAAATATTTTTAAAAATACAAAAAATCTAAAAATATTACATAAGTTAAATATTTTTACAAAATTTATAAATTTATTTATGCATATAATATTATTAAAACTAAAATATAATATTACAAAAATAATTTTATGTATAAATATTAATAAATCAACTATAATTACTAATAAAATTTTAAATTTTTTTTAGATCCGGATATCCGGACCTAAAAATCGAGATATCCGGATTCGGATCCGGTTTCGGGGGATCCGTCTTTTCACTATCCGGATTCGGATTCGGACTGCCCGAATATCTTAAATTTCGGATCAGATCGGATCTCGGATCCCGGATAATAATTCCAGGCCTACCTTACACAACGTAACATTTTGTCTTTTAACTAAATAGTTTCATAATGCACATTTTGCTTCTCAATAAAACTCAAAGAACATGCATGTCCTTGTTCACATAAAGCTCATGGTTATTGTAGGAGACAGTTCAAGTTCAAATCTAGGAGAAAACCTTGTCGTAAAATGGACAAATCCTACTATACGTGCAGGTACACTCGTGATTTTACCGATAAAAAATTACTAACAATTATTTTTTCTTTTTGAAAAGAGTTGATGGTAGCTTAAGGTTATAAGGTATACTGGTAGAGTTTGAAGTGGAGTAGACAGTGGAATCATAAATAGTAAAATAGTGTCAAACAGTAAGAGAAGCAAGAAAAAAACAGTGACCACTTTGATTTGATTTGGGGTTCTGCCATGCTATAGCTTGAAGATGTTGTCTGGGTAAAAGTTTCCTTCTCTTGGAGTAGTGGTAAATGGACTATGCATATTACGAGAACAGAGTCAACAAACTAATCCATGTTTAGTAATTTTTGATAGTTGTGTAACCGTCCAAAACCTCTAACTCAAATCGTTTTTTTAAGGTTTTAAAAAAATTGTAAGGTCTATGACCCATTATAGTTAAACCTATGGTTTACCCTTTCCTTCTGTATAAGTAAAGAGCCTCATTCTTTCTTTTTCTATCACAAATTTCAGTAGGAGTCTTATAGAGAATTCCCGGAAACTACTCTCTCTCTCTCTCTCTCTCTCTCTCTCTCTCTCTCTCTCTCTCTCTCTCTCTCTCTCTCTCTCTCTCTCTCTCTCTCTCTCTCTCTCTCTCTCTCTCTCTCTCTCTCTCTCTCTCTCTCTCTCTCTCTCTCTCTCTCTCTC
>MU105826.1:0-71860 GCA_012274485.2 Sinapis alba | reverse complement strand
CTCTCTCTCTCTCTCTCTCTCTCTCCAGTGTGCGCCACAAGAGGAGCCACCGACCACCGTTAATGAGTTACAAGCCGAGCACAAGTGCTTATTTGTCCTGTTCGTTGCTTGCTTATGTTCCTTGTTTGTAGGATCTATAAGATCTAATTCCAGGTAAGATGATTCGAACCCAGTTTACTTTCATGATCATATATACTGTTTGGTGTTAGAACTAGGGATGGTTAGTATTTCTTGTTGTTAGGTAGGTAGATCATAACGGATGTTAAGTTGTTAAATGCATGACTAATACAGCATAAGAACGCTCATACTGCTTAAGGGGCTTAATTGACTGCATTGTGTGTATGTTAGAGATTGATTGTTGTATTGCTAGTGTGATTAATCACTTGTTATGATTGTTTCGTGAAATTGCTCGAAAGAATTAAACGGTAAGGTTAATAGATGAAAGAATTGAAATAAATAGATTAATGGTAAGATTGTGTGTATTGATTGCAAGTTTAATAGTGACGCCACTCAAGAGGAGACATGGTCGTCCGAGGAAGGTGCGGTTGGAATCCACGTTTGGGTGTGAGCTGCTGCCTTCTGGGGAAAGGCTGCCAAAACAGAAGCGTGGTTGTCTAATGAAGGCACCCCAAGGAGAAGTCCCAAGCCATGTCAGTGTGAGGTCCTAGTTCAGATGGAAGAAAAACCCCTCACAATAATGGAGTACATAGAGGACTTCTTGGAAACAACCTAGAAGTGCAAGCTGAAGCATACGGAAGAGTGGTGCCAGTTGTTTAAAGCAGGTCTCCGTAGGGACATTCGAGGAGAGCTGAATGGTCCCATGGAACCTCTGAAGTTTTCTCTGGTAGTGTGTATGGCGGAGGAAGCCATGGAAGTGGAGAACTGCTCGCATCGTAAAAACCAAAATTGTTGAACAACCATACGTCTTGACCCCGGATGACCATAAATCCTTCAACTCTTGTATCAATGGGTGAAGAGAGATATCTAGTGGCCGTATTGGATGCTTTAGACCAAGGACTAATATGCTTAAGAATAGAAATTTAGTTTCATGCACATCTATGGTGGTAGGTTATCTGGCGTAAGAATGACTGGCCACCATGAATATTTTCTCCCAGACATTCCATATGGACTAAATTCATTTGTGCATAACCCAAGATAAACATTTCAAATATTTCTAGTTTTTTTTTATAGGGCACATGGCTGGATCAGATGGTAAACTTGTTGATATGCTTCATGAGCATGGTGTATTTCTGCTTATGGGCAAGAAGTCGTTGCATGAACCAATAGATAAACTCGTGGAGTGCTATGATTAATATGGACTTTAGTCTGGTCGATAGTAATCATGGAGATCTACCTATCATACGCATGTCAATGAAGTTAGTATTCTGGGAAAATTCTTACTGTAGCAGTTGCGAATTGATGTATTTTTGAGTTGGACAAATAAAACTCCCTTTTGTAGGGTTAAGAGCCTTATATTTATATGAGAAGTTTTGTCTCTCTGTTAGAATTATGAAATATTTTCTATAATCTTTAGATAATATATCTTTTTCTTGAAAATGACGATAGATAATAGAATAATTCCTTATTCTAGTATATTTAAGGAGATTTGACTAATCCTTAGATATGTGAATGTTTATATTTAGTTGGAAGTTTTTCTTATTACTAGGAGTCAGAAGGAATCATCTAACTTTAAAGCTGGAAGCAAGATGCATGCCTTTTCTCAGTGGAACAATTCATGTTCTAAACTATGAAGGGAAATATCTCATAGTGTTCCTAAATGAAAAAAAAAAACTTATAAGGTTTGTTGTATTGTATTCCCTTTGTATTTGAAATTTTGATGTTTTAAGATTTATATAATAAATAATTAATATATACTGTTATCTATAACTGTTTGTCTTATTTTTTGTTTTATTTGTTTCCTATAAAGTTATAGAATTCATATTTTTAGATTTTAATTTAAAATAATGTACATAACTTAAAGTATGTTACAAAAAAAAGTACATAACTTAAACTATAAAACATCAATTTTTTAAATACAAAACTAAAACTCATAACATCAATTTTTAAAATATGTAGGAGTATTATTTGAAGTAAAAGAATATATATGTTGTATTATTCCGATCTTTCCACCAAATATTTTTTTATCATCTGTCTCCACTCTCTACTATGTATTCCCCTATATAGAAGTGTCAGCGTACGGGGAGTGGGTACCTCCTGGCTCCTACCAATAAAGATCACACGTAGAAATGGCCAATCTTATTGACACAACCATATGTGGATGACAAATTCGTCACGTGTTCTAATAACTTTCAAAAAGTTCATTAAAATAAAATGATATCATATATGTTGTTATTTCAAAATACAAACTAAACCAGTGAAGTAGAGAGTAGTGTTACGACACTATCATAATAATGGTGGGGAATAAGATTGTGTGGAAACAATTTAAATGAGCCTCTTATCTTACCTAAAATTGGGACCAACATCGGCATCTTAGGTTATGTGAATTGGTAGGTAGGTTAAACCGATAAAGTGGTAGGTAGCATTCATTAATTTGTTAATCACATTATTATAGTTTTCAGAATTGCTAATACTGGTTTTTGTTATGAATAAACGTGAATCGACTTTGAAGAAAGAGAAGAAACTTAAGAACAAAAACGAATTGAAGTAAATACTTGTTTAGGATTTGCATAATGATTATGTGAATGAATAAATTTATAATTTGTTATACTGGTATTTGTAATAACGTCAAAAATCTTATTTCCTTTTGCCTTTTGGGAAACATCATTTGTTTTACAAAAAAAAAAATTCTAATCCTAAAAGCCTTCGTCCCCGCACTAGTACATAGAGATTTTGATACACTTCCAGAATTAACAATTTATATTTTTATAATCGGTCTAAGACCCAATTTTAGATAAACTTATATCTTACTGATTAAGAGGGGTTAATCTACTAATTAACAAATTGGTTTAATCAATTGATACAATAATAGTAATACAGTTTAGAAATTAATTAAGATTGTAGGTCAAAACAATCAAACCATGTCTTAGAACTATTAACTTTGTCGGCAAGATATGTACTCCCTCCATTTTTAATACTTGATGTTTTAGAGAAAAAAGCTTGCTCCAAATTAGATGATATTTTCAATTTCCAATATAAAATTTTTATTAAAATTTTATGTTTTTTGACTATTCATATTATGAAGTATATTTTGTTATTAGTTGATTTGGGATTAGGTGAATATTTAATGATTTTTATATAGAAAATGAAAGAAAATAAATCTTTTTTATAATCTATATGCATAACTATAAAACGTCACTTAATAAAAATAGAGAAAATATTAAAGAAAATCAATACGTAGATGAAAATTTAGTAGATAGTAGCAACAACATTCTATAAAGAAAGACAGTCACATTTATTTTTAGAGCTGAATAGTTCTAGAAGTAAACAAATATGTATCTAAACCAAAATCATAAGAATTCATTTATTAATGATGAAATAATGTTTGAAAAGTAAAGAGATGAAAACCAAGATTTATTTTTTCAGCTCTACAGTTAGTGCTGGGAATACGAGTTAAAAAACACGGTCTAGCCCTGCTTGATCCGCAGCATGGAGGATGTAGATCAAAAATAATTTATGTGAGGCAGATGTGGATTGCATATTTTGGATACAACATGATACGGGAGATATGTGAGTCAAGATATTTTAATCTACGGGTATTTGCTAACCAGCAAAATTAAAAAAAATTAAAAAAAGTTATTACTATTATTTCTCTAGTTTTTAATTATAAATGTTATATATACTAATCTAAAATTTTATATTTAAAATATGTATTTAAATAATATATAATTTATATTGGTAAAATATTTTATTAATTAAAATATATAAAATTAAATTTATTTATTTTAATTATTATATGATTTGTGGGTTCTGCGGATTACCCGCAACTCAATCGGAGCGTATACAAATTTACTAAATTTAATCTGCAGGTTACATTGATCAAATTGGTTTTTAAAGAAAATCACCAGCGCATCACTGGACGGGTCAAGCGGGCAGCTCCGATCAGTTTCTCAGCTTTATCTACAATATATTATCATAGTTGTTTAAATTTTTTAAAATAAAAATCGGTAAAGATTTCCAGTGTCCAATAAAATTATAAAAGATTTTGTATAGGAAAAAAATGATGAAATAAAGGCTGATATTTAAAATATTAAAGAAGAGAACATATTTGACCAAATGTAAAGAACAATATGACCTTTTCTTTTTCTTGGGAATGATAAGACTTGTTACAGTGATCACAAGTTTATATCAGTTTCGTCTTTATTTGTATAAACCATTATTGTAATTTGCAGTGTACATGTTTAAATATTCTCATATAATCACTTTCATTTCTTCATAAAGAAATTCTAATAACTGCGCTAGGCTCTCGGCGATTTCAAAGGAAATTCTCATATCTGAAAAGCTCACCACCGGCATCTTCTCTCCACGGATCTAGCCTCCACGCTTCGACTCACAAGGGAGACTATCCATACTCTTGGTGCGGACAGCCTCTCTCCCTGTTTTTTTTCCTTTGAAGAATTCTCTGACTTCTTTGCCACGTTCTTCTGATCCCGCTTGTTACACCTCTCTAGCACCCTGCTACGTCGTCTCAGCCTCACCGTCTTTTCAGATCCACCAACCGCTGTGCCTCATCCCATCTACACTTCTCTCTAGCCCTCACTAAACGTAAGATCAAATCACGATGAGTCAATTATCGCTAGCTCTCTCGCAAGAAGGATCAACCTCATGTGCTCACTGAAAGCTCCAGTTGGAAGATGATATCATCCGTCTTACAGCCTGCGACATCAACGCATCTGCCGAGAGTTTCCGCCTAACTCTGATCGGGCGAGTTTTCCACCTTCGAGGAAGAAGTATTGACGCAATCATCAACCTACTTCCTACACCTAGGATCACGAACATGGAGGGAAGGGTCCGTGGTCTCAATCTCAGTAATTGCTGCTTTCAGTTTGATTTTGAAAACAAAGTTGACCTCCTCATGATTTTGAAAAAGCGACTGTGTCACTTCAACCAATAGACCTTCGCTCTTGAAATTTTGGAACCCTCTACAAGCGAATTCTTCCCAAACATGATCCCTTTTTGAATTGATATCACTGGTGTCCTTGTACACTACTGGAACGATGCCACTTTCATGGAAATAGCTAAATCTCTAGGCCACCTCGAGCAACTACACTCAAAAAGGTGTGGATCCACGTTTCTATTAACGCTCAAGAACCCCTGCAGTTTGAACGCAGAGTGGGTTCCCCAAATGATGATATTGTGAAGGTCTCCTTCACCTACGACGGCTTTCGCCGTTTCTTCTTTACTTGCAAGCTCATTTCTCATGATGAGAACCCCTGCACTCAGCTCATTTCTTGAAGAATGAGAGCTTAAGCGGAAACAATATGCATAAAGTCATGCTCAGGGAGACAATCGTAGTCTTGCACTCCACGGCGTCCCGGTTCCTGATTCTCAAAGCTGACTTAAACATCCCCGTTTTCCACAACATGTTCACTCAAAAATCCTCATATCGAGACACAATCCCCGCAATGACCCTCGTCGGGAAGAGAAAGGAAGGCGGATCTCCCCTACTGGTCACTCCGGCCATTACTCTGGCCACTACTCTTTCCACTACCAGAGAAACATCCACGTGACAAAGATGCTGTCTGTGTGCCCTCTCCAATTCAGAGTAAAATATAGAAGTGGGGTTGGAGATACTGTTAGAACATTTTCAATAAGCACTTTTATTTTGAAAAAGCAAACATTTTTAAAACGAGAGGTTGGGAGTGTGTTAATCCAATGGCAGCCTCAAATTTACTTTTAAGAAAGTATGAAATTTGCATTTTGAGTCTTCAGTATTATTAATAATTAACAATAATCATTAAATTTCATAAATAAGTAAAAATACTACTTAAAATATTAAAATGCAATGTTTTGAGAAATATATAATAATAAATACTGAAATGTAAATAAAAATAATATAAAGTATTAATACAATATTTATAATTTAAATATTTATTAGAACATGTTGGTGATATAAAGATTTATTATGAAAATATTAAACATATATAAATATAAAGACTAAAGTGAATAATGCTTTGAGAGAATAAATAGTACACTTTCACCTTTTAAAATTTGAGGGGACAGAAGTAATACATCCCAAATTACCTTAGGGTTATTTTACTCTCTCAAATGAGAGGTTCAGTTGCAATACTTAGGTATAATCCACAAGGAGCGTGGAGACACAGTAGACTAAAGATATTAAAATTAAGTTAGGTAAATAGGTTATAAAACAGTAAATAGTAAAGCAGTTGGTTTGTAAACAATTGGATCAAATAGCTAAACTTAAGGTTTCAAGCAATTTAGATCATAGAGATATAGAAGCTAAGGTTGTTGTGAATGATAGTCCTAGAACTCGAATTCTAATGTAAAGATATTCAGCTAGCGTTGAGATTCTAATAAATTGTTTAAGTCAAATGTTACAACTCTCGCTTGTAGACACAGAATTAGTATCGATCGGTGCTACCTTTCTAGCATCGATCAATGCTACCTTAGGCCGGTTGTAACAATCCTTATTTGATAAGTTCAATAATGGTATAGATCATCTATCACATGTATTTAGCAACCTAACTCAAGAGAACCAATTCATGAAGAGAACTTACTATCGTAGTTGTCTACAATCATAATTTCACAGTTCTAGTTAGCTACTCTAGAACTCAAGCAGTAAAAACCCTAAATCTAGTAAAGAGAACTACTCACACATAATATAATAAATCATATCACAAGTCTGAAAAAAAAAGCATATAATAGAATAGATAAATTAATGGAGTACCAATACAAGATCTGAAGGAGTTTGAATCTTCTCTCCAATCTATTAAACACCCTATAACTATTTGCTTTGAATAATAGAAAGTAAAATTATTGTGTGTTGCTCAAGCAATGGCAAACACTATAAATATTAAGTAAAAGTTAGCCAGGAGTAGTCTTGTAGTTATGCGGATCTTCTAGGCTTAAGTCAGCTTTTCTTGAGTCGGGCATGTCTTGATCAGGTGTCGATCGGTATCAAGGTGGTAGTGTCGATTGACACTCTCCTCTCTTCTCGACTCTAACTTCTTCAGCTACAAATTTCTTCTCTTTTTAGCTCTAAAATGCTCCATAATCACCGCATTACTCCAAAACATGTCTAGCCCTAAAAAGAATCTATAAAGGACTTCAAACACATATAATACACTCTAAAATGACTTATATTACGGCTACAAACAGGTAAATTCTATAGCATATCAACTCTCTCAGACTTACTTTTTTGCTTGTCCTCAAACAAAACAAGGATAATCACACAATTTAAAATCATTATCTTCACATCTGCAATGTTGCAAGCCACAACAAGTAAATACCAACCTTAAGAGCACTTCCATGTACTAGACCTTAGGTTAGCAACCGAACCATCCAGCCCACTGCTCTGCTGATTCATCTGACATACCCCTTTACTGACCTCATTTCTGCATATAAAATGTGTAAACTACATATTGGGAGTATTTATCAAAGAACACATAGATTCAACTCAAACAAGTATATGGACCAACAGATAGTCCCATTTTGATTCTTTCCCTCTCTCTACTCTCTTCTCTTAATCTTATTATCTCAATTTCAATGAACAGTAATACTGATGCAGTCCATCTTGTTCATTTTCCTTTTGATTTTTCTCTTTTTTTTATTTGACAAAGTGTAAACGAATAATGGGTCATCGATAATGTACCTACCCCTCTCTTCCAACGATGTGTGATCATTCCACTAGAGTAGAATAATGGGGTCGTAGAAAATTTTTCTATCCCTCTAATCTGCAGGAAATCATCTCCATCTTTTATATTATAGAAGCTGAAGAGACTTGAAAGGGGAAGCAAAACACTAATACATTTTACCTTCCAGACTTGCAGGACGATTCTGATCAATTGTATACCAAGCTCTAAAACAACCATGTTGGATTGATTAAGGTTGGAAGTCATCTTTGGTTTCTCCAGACTTTCTCAGCTAGCATGGATGTTATTGGCAGGTGATCCACTTTCGTGTTTCCATTCAGTACACCCAGCATTCAATAACTCAAAAGAATGATGCTAGAGAGTGTTTGAAGTAATAATATAAACTGAAAAAGTTTATCATTCATTTTTGGTTCAATAAAACTAGTAAAAGCTTTAAAAAAATCAAAAGAAAATATGGTATTAGTAATACCTTCCCCCATACTTAAACAACATTGTCCCCACTGTTATTCAGTCGAGGATTGGTATGGAAAACAAATCAAAACTGAAATTTATTGGGAAAACCCGGATTGTATATGCCTCTATGATGAGTGTCGATCAACACAGTTAAGTGTTGATTGATACTCTGATGTGTCTGTTAATCGATGTTGATCAGGCGTCGGTCAATGCTGCAGATCGTCGTCCTCGTTTTTTTTTTCTTTTGAAATAAGAAAAATCTGAAAATTAGTACTAAATTAAAATAAATAAAAAATGAATTTATAACTTACTAAACAGTGGGTTGCCTCCCACTCAATGCTTCTTTATAGTCTTTAGCTTGACGTTTGGAAGTTTTTGAGCAAGTATGGAGGTAGTTCAATACTTGTTGGAAAACAAGTATCCACATCCTCTCTGCTCATTTCAAACCAAGTTGCAATGAAGCTTTTGATTGCTTCATCTTCTCTTTTCTTGAACTCTTGATGTCTATGAATGATCCTCTGAGTGTAGTCCACATTCAGCTCAAATTCTTCCATACACTTGCTCAACCATCCAATGTTGTTGTTGAGAGGGAACTAGATCGCATCAATCTTCTTATAGAACTCATCAAGCATCCTCTCTTGCGATGATGTAACCTCAGACATAATCTCTTCAACTTGCTCTTTCTTGTATGTGGCAGGTTCTGGCTAGGTATGATGGTTTAAATTAAGAGTCTATTTTTTTCTGTTGCATACCAAAAAGGTTTCCTAAACCATAAATCTATCAAAGAGAACGACTCGGACATAATAGAATAAATCATATCACAAGCCCGAATAAAAGTATAGAATAAAATAGTAAAATCAATGGAGTTCCAATACAAGCTCTGAATGAGTTTGGATCCTCTCTCCAATCTAATAAAATCCCTAAATTGTTGGCTGTGAACAATAGAAAGTAAAAGTGTTGTGTGGTACCCAAACAATGCACAGGCTATAAATATTAGGTAAAAATTGGCCATGGATAGTCTTGTAGTTATGTGAATCTTTTTAGCTTAAGTCGGTTTGTCTTGAGTCAGGCATGTCTCGTGCCAAAGTGGCAGTGTCGATAGATGCCAAGGTGGCAGTGTCGATCGACACTCTTCTCTTTTCTCGATTCTAACTTTTTCAGTTACGTGTTTCTTCTCTTTTTAACTCCAAAATGTTTCATAATCACTATATTACTGCAAAACATACCTAGAAATGAAAAAAAATCTAAAAAGGACTCCAAACAAATGTAATAAATTCTAAAATAATTTATACTATAACTAAAAATAGGTAAATTCCATAACATATCAAAAGCTTGTTATAATGCAAATCTCCTAAAAATGAAAAGATAAGAAGTTGTTGGAAATGCTTCTAGATGACAATACATCCGTTAACAAACCATTTTTATCATTTTGTAAGAGTATTTCTAACAAATACCATCAATTGAAGGGAGAACACCTTTAAAATAAAAGGTTAAGGATACCTTGCTCCAATGGTCATTATCAAATTTATTTTCAAGATTTTACATTTTAAGACCTCAATATTATTAAAAATAACAATATTCACTAAACTTTCATAAGCAAATTAAAAATACTATTTGAAAGTTATAAAAATAAAATATTTTGAAAATATATAATAATAAATATCAAAATGTATCTATAGTTAATAGAAAAGTGTTAATAAAATGTTTAAAAGAAAATGTAACGATAAATACTATATATGAAATAATTCATAAGATTAGTAAGCATATATAAATATAAGGACTAAAGTGAAAAGTAAATATTTTTCACCACCATAAATGTGAAGGTATTAAAAAAATTTGCAATGTAAAATCCCCCAAAACATGAGGGAAAAAGAGGCTATTGAGATGTTCTAATGGTCGAAACTATCATTGTTTGTTTTCCGATTAAAATTGTTGTTGCTTTTGTGAAGTATTGTAATTCATAATTTTCAAACTGATAGAAGAATATATCTTAAGTTCTTGCAATAACCTATTATGTTTTATGAAATATATTACAGGTGTTGAAACCTTTATATTTTGTAAAATATATAACCAAAAAATGTTGCTTGTTTTTTTTAAAAAAATATCTTTTATTCGATCACCAGTAACGATTTTTTATATCACAAAAAGTTTCTTTTGTTCAGTTGTAATTTGAACTCTTTAAAACATTATGAATGAATGAATGTGTTTGACCAAAAAAAAATGTTAAATACTATATTAGCTAAGTAGCTGTGATGTTACATTTAAAAATATAAATTTTGGTGTTGGTTTTCATCAAACTGTTGTTGTGTATTAAACTTCAGTTGAATTAGAATTGGCAAATGGAAGTGTTACAAGTTCTTAGAGCATCAACAATGGTTTGCTCTCATACATGCTCTCAAATAATAATATTTAAGTAATTATTTATTTTTATTTTTTCTTTAAAAAAATAAACCACTATAAAATGATACATTTAGAACATGTGTTAGAACATGTTCTTAGTAGAGAACACTTCTTAATTCTCTCTTTTAATTTACAATTAATTGTATTTATTTTTATTAAAAGAGTATGTGTGAGAGAGTACACCATTGGTCATGCTCTTATATTTTGAAATGCTGTGTTGACTATTGAGATTGAGTGTTCAAATTATTGGAATTCCAGAGTCGCAATCTCATTGTCAATACTCTCAGAGATCCGAAACGGAAAAAAGGGTAGAAACATAACTGAAAACAAGATGGCGAATCCAAAATGATTTTTGACTGGGTGCACAGTGTAAATTTACTAATGACAATGTGTATATATAAAATTAGGCTGGGGAACACACTATCTCTTGAAAATATTATTGGTTCACATGCACCCCCTCTCTCCTTGCTAACTTCGCCCACATGATAGCGTTTACAAGTTCGCCCATATTTCTATTAGAGATCGCGTTAACATCTAGTACAAAATAGTAAGAAGAGCTGAATGATAGATCTATATATATAACAGACAAAGTAACCATAAAGTCAACTTTTGCTTCTTCAACTGAATACTCCTTTTAATGATCTAGCTAAGTTTACCACAGCTTCCCTAAATATCAGTCTTGTAGAACAACTTGATACTTGGACTCTTTGTAAATTTCTAGTAACGGACTCTTTTTTAGTATGATAACTGTAAAAGTTGACGTCAAAATATATAATAAGTGTTTTTTTTTTGACGAAAAATAATAAGTGTTCGATGTTAGAAATTAGCTTTTATTTGAAAAATGATTGAATAGGAGGAAAAAGATAGTATATTACACTGTTCTTTCTTCCAATAGAGCTTCGCCTTATTAAATTTTAGTCGAAAAAAAATTTTAGTCAAACAAACGTATAAATTCCAACAAAACTATAAAAGATGATGTGCAAACTCGTTTATAAACCATCTAAACCAGCCAAAGTTCATAATCAACGGAATTCAGCATGCATGTCTTGTTTTTACAAGACCACAGCTGCTGCGTCCCTGAACCCTAAATTTTAATCATGGCCGTTGAGCTTACTTAGATCCGATTGATGAATTGACATTTACTTTCTCTCTACGCGGGATAAAAAAATATACCATCTAGATAATGTGATAGCATATTTTATTGGTGGATTCTTCTTGCTATAGTTAAAGGAATCAAATCCTGGAAAGAAACAAAGAAGATCGAAAGCACAGTGTTACACGTTCTCCATGTGAATTTATATACCAAATTTATGAACTGGTCCACCTGCCGTCCAATAAGAATACATTAACTTTCATTTATTCTTATTTTATTGCAATATGATTATTATTACTCTTATCTTGATTATAATCTACGCAAATTGACGTGTTCCTGAGTTGATGCTAAAACAAAATTTTTCCCCTCCCGCGAATCATTGGCTCAGACAATACTTTAATTGCTAATAAGTAAAGGTTAGATTATTTGAATATTACACTTACTATTAAAAAATACTCACGAGAAAAATCTACTACTAAAATATCATCTGCTTTGATGTAAACTAAACTTTAAGATATATAATAATAATATAATACGTTGACATAGGGCCGTCTTGTAATATTTTTGGGTCATGTTCAAAAAATATTAATGATATATTTAACAATATAATAAAGTAGTTTTAAAAATTCATATATTTATTTTTTATATATTTAACATTTCTTTTGATTTGGGCCCTGTTCGACCGCTCCACTTGCACGTGCTGTTAAACGGCCCTGCGTTGACAGCTAATTGAAGACAACCACTGACAAATAATAACAAAAAAGAAAAGGACTGAATATGTTTTGGAGTACCAAGTGGGAATTGTGCACTTAATCCCATTTTAAGCCAGACATATAATCCGCGCGAACAAATATTATTTTTTACTGTTTCTTTTTGCAAAAGGAATATTATTTTTACTTATACAAATTATAGTTTAGTTTAGTATTTTTACCTTTTTAGACTCTCACCTGCAGGCCAACAGTTGACCAGAAGCACAGACAATGAGAAAGGAAGCTACAGAAATCTCTTTGTCCTTGACTATTGTTTTCCAGCAGACAATTCCTAAAATTTCACCACGGCTCATCTTCTTCACAATCGTGATCGGATGGAACTTAAGCCTGGTGACATTTTCAACAATAAGAATTGAGAGACAACAAAGTTAGATTTTGTGAGGTGACACTTTTCTAGAGGAAATTGAACGACAACAAAGAGAACCAATTAGCTAGGTTTAATTTCATGAATAGTTAATATTACTGAAAACCATAAGATATATTCGAGATTGTGTTTTTATATTTATCTACAACATTTTTAATAGGTCCAAATTTAAAATATGCCATAGTATATTTTAAATAGAATTCTAAATTATAGATTAGATATAAATTTTAAGTTTTAACCTATAATTAAAGAGGATAAAATACAATTTTTAATATATCGTAACAGTATGAGATGATCCTTGGATTCTGACCTCACTTACACGGATGGTCATGCCAAATGTCCCGGTAGTCTAGTCCAGGATGACAATCAGTGAATTTATTACAGTAGATTCAAAAGAATGGGATGTGAAAATGCTTGAGAACTTCGTCGCACAAGAAGATATACCTTTGACTCGAAGTTTGGCCATAAGCCGATCTAATTTACAACGTGATTCTTATTGTTGGAACTTCACTAAGAGTGGTATGTATATTGTTAAGTAAGGATATTGAGTGGCCAGACATCTACTCAAGACTGAAGAAAATGTTGTCTACACTGAACCGAGTATCACGAAGCTTCAAACCTTTGCTTAGAAAGTAAATGCACCATAAAATATATGTCATCTTATATGGGAGTTACTCACATGACATGTAGCAGTCACAAAGAACTTGAACTGTTGCCGTATGTGATGTGATAATATTTGTTCAAGGTGTGAAAATCCAAACGAGTCATTAACTCATGCTACCTTCAAACGTCCACCAGCATTTCAAGCGTGGGCTTTTGCGGCTACACCATCTCATCCAGATATATTTTCTCTGTCCAACATATATACTAACATAGACTATTTTTTTCTGGAGGAATAGTAGTTTTGAAGATCTAGAAATGGACAGAGACCTTATTCATGAAAAACTTGAAAACAAGGAATGATAAACTATTCAGAGGAATATATAAAGACTCACTTATGCAGAAGGAGAATGCCAAGCATGGTTCACGGAAAATCAACAAGAGGTTGGGTTGACTACAACACCAATAATATCATCTCAAGTCTTATGCTCTGAGAATATATGCATTGTGAATGATTCTAGGACCGCCACATCGATCTTCATTGGATGCGGATGGGTTTGAAAACTAATGGGTACATGAAATCAAAAAAAGAAGAGAATATGCCTTGCATGTTGAGCTGACAACGCTAGGATGGGCAATGGACATCATACTACATCATTCGACGTGTCAACATTTTGAGACAAATTGTAAGAATTTGATTGAGATGATAAAGAAACCTCAGGCAAGGCCGATTTTTTGATAAAGTTAAAGGAGATACAAGAACCGAAGATAACATTTCATGATTTCAGACTATCCTACATTTCTAGGGGATAAAAGGAGATTGCTATTTTTTTTACTAGAACTGTTTAGTCTTTTCATACGCTTTTTTTGTTTTATTGGTTATTCTATTTTGGTTTGACTATCAAGAAACCTATTATCTCTCACTTGTGATCTAAAGTCGATTCCAAACAAACCTATCTCTCACTTGTGATGATAAAAGAGATGGATCTGAAGAAAAAATCTGAAAGATGAGGAGGCGCCCCAACTAAAAACAGGGGATTTGCAGTCAACACCAGCTAACATCCACTAGAGGAATCGACTGGGACCAAGAGCCCGACCACATGAGAACAATCGACCACAACTAATAATAGATTTGACCAGATTTGAGCTATATCTCAAAGAAAAACCCACTGGAAAAACACCATGCTCGCAGAGCCGCACCTTACAACCGCTCTAGAACTCTTTTCACCACTTTGTGATGATTTTAGAAGAACAAAATATAGCCGTAGGCACAAATTCAAAATTATTTGATATTTCATACTCTAAAGAGATATAAGAGCCGTTTCTTAGTCGAAAAGTAAAATAAAAATAAAAAATAAAAAATATCAAATTATGAATTAAGAACCACAATTTCTTAACCGGGAATAATAATACCCTAAGGGTTCTGACATATGAGTTATGACTAATGAGACCATGGTCTATTGTTGTGATTAATATATCCATGATGGAAATGATGACAAATGCTTACGTTATCACTCACCTAATATATGAATTATTGTTTTAACTTTATAACATAGCCATTTTTTATATTTTAAATAAAATAATACAACAAAACTTAGTTCGCATGTGTTTGTCGTGCAATGTGAATGCAACTAAAATATTATAAATGGTTTCTTCCTTTCTTAAACCATGTGCTAATAATATCGTTGATCACGTAAATAATTAGTTTCTTTCGTCAACAAGATAATTAACTAAGCAGACAAGAATAATTTTTGGAGATTGAGATTTTCAGTTGTATTGCACCTTGTTCTAATTTTACATATTCAATGACAACCTTCTTTTTCCTGATTTCAATGATGAATTGGCCACTGCCCACGTTAGATAGATATGCAAATCTTAATATTAATCAAGTTAGGACAATAATAATGAGTTCCTTTTGTACGGAATCATAGAGTATATATTTTAAAAACAATCACCTGAATCCCTTAAGTTTCTTGTAAGAAAGGATTATATACAAGAAAATTATTTTTAAAATTATAATTTAAAAGACTAAATTGAGAAAATGAGTGAAGACTTTATTGTCCAAAATTAAGAAAAAAATCTGACACGTTCAACTGAACTTAAAATAATTCTAATGAAACACATAAAAAAATATTTTGTAATAGAATTATTCTATGTTAGAATAAAATATAAAAAACAATGTTTTATTGGAGAGGGTTTTACGTTACAGACTCATAGTTCAGTTCACTCTCTGTTGAGAATAAGTTTAAATCTCAGTTGATCGAAAAGAGAGCGTGCAACATACGTGCGATAGGCAAACCGCACGATCTCACTCACTGTGGTCATACCGAGTAGATCCAACAGTCGATGGGGTTAAATCGGGCTGAGAGTTCAACGAAGCTTGTTCTACCGATCTTGACTTGACAAATGTCAAAATAACAAGGAGCCACGTAAGATCCTTAACCAGCGTAATTACGTATTCACCCTCAATATCAACTACGCATATAATAATCGCAGACGGACTCCACATTTCTTCACCACGACGACTTTCTTACCTCTTTCTCTCTGGAAACTTTAACCGGTGACCGGTTTATGGAATGACAGATTACCGGCTACAGCAAACGATGAATCTCTGGACCACCGATGATAACGCTTCTATGATGGAAGCTTTCATGAGCTCCGCCGACATGTCTGCCTTATGGCAATCAGAAACGGCAACAGCTCCGGCGCCGGCGATGGAGATTCCGGCGGGATTTAGCCAGGAGACTCTCCAGCAAAGGCTACAAGCTCTGATTGAAGGGACACACGAAGGCTGGACCTACGCTATATTCTGGCAGCCGTCGTACGATTTCTCCGGCGCCTCCGTTCTCGGCTGGGGTGATGGTTATTACAAAGGAGAAGAAGATAAAGGAAAGCCAAGGCAGAGATCGACTCCACCGCCGTTTTCAACTCCGGCGGATCAGGAGTATCGTAAAAAGGTGTTGCGTGAGCTCAATTCGTTGATCTCTGGCGGAGCTGGTCCGTCCGATGACGCCGTCGATGAGGAGGTGACGGATACAGAGTGGTTTTTCTTGGTTTCCATGACGCAAAGCTTCGCTTGCGGTGCTGGCTTGGCGGGTAAAGCGTTTTCTACGGCTAACCCGGTTTGGGTGTCCGGGTCGGATCAGTTAACCGGATCGGGTTGTGAGCGGGCGAAGCAAGGAGGAGTTTTTGGGATGCAGACCATAGCATGTATTCCATCAGCTAACGGAGTTGTTGAACTCGGGTCAACGGAGCAGATTCGGCAGAGTTCGGATCTTATGAATAAGGTACGAATACTTTTCAATTTCGATGGTGGAGCTGGAGATTTATCGGGTGGTCTTAATTGGAATCTTGACCCGGATCAAGGCGAGAATGACCCGTCTATGTGGATTAATGACCCGATTGGAGCACCCGAACCAGGAAACGGAGCTCCCAGTTCAAGCTCCCAGCTATTTTCCAAATCTATTCAGTTTGAGAATGGTGGTGGTAGTTCAAGCACCATAACTCAAAACCCGAACACGAATCTGACTCCGACCCAAAATCCGAAATTCAACAACTCACGGGAATTAAACTTCTCCACGTCGAGTACTACCTTGGTGAAACCCAGAGGGGGAGAGATATTGAGCTTTGGCGATGAGGGTAAACGGTGCTCCATAAACCCGGATCCGAGTTCTTATTCGGGTCAAACACAATTCGAGAACAAGAGAAAGAAGTCTCTTGGTTTAACCGACGATAAAGTTCTATCATTCGGCAGAGGAGAATCCGATCACTCCGATCTAGAAGCTTCCGTCGTCAAAGAAATACCGGAGAAACGTCCAAAGAAACGGGGAAGAAAACCAGCTAACGGTAGAGAAGAGCCGCTAAACCACGTCGAAGCAGAGCGGCAGAGACGTGAAAAACTAAACCAACGATTCTACGCGTTACGAGCGGTTGTACCAAACGTCTCAAAGATGGACAAAGCCTCTCTGCTCGGAGACGCTATCGCTTACATCAACGAGCTCAAGTCCAAGGTAACCAAGACAGAATCTGAGAAAGTTCAGATTAAAAACCAGCTCGAGGAGGTGAAGTTAGAACTCGCCGGAAGAAAAGCGAGTGCTGGTGGAGATCTATCAACGTCTTCTTCCATGACGGCGATCAAACCGGTGGGGATGGAGATCGAAGTGAAGATTATCGGTTGGGACGCGATGATTAGGGTGGAATCAAGCAAGAGGAATCATCCGGCGGCCAGATTGATGTCGGCCTTGATGGATCTTGAGCTTGAGGTGAATCACGCGAGCATGTCGGTGGTTAACGATCTAATGATTCAGCAAGCGACGGTGAAGATGGGGTTCAGAATCTACACGCAGGAACAGCTCCGTGCGAATTTAATTTCAAAGATCGGTTAAATTTTATATTCTGTTTTACCGGTCAAATCATATTTAGTTCGTTTTAGTAGGGTTGTTCCAGTAATTTTGTAGCTGCAGTTATAAGAGCATCTCCAACCCAACTGTATAATTTACTGTAAAAAATGCAGTCATGAACAAACAAAAAAGGTATTACTCCATATCTCCAACCCAACTGCATAATTTACTGCAAAAAATGCAGTCATGAACAAACAAAAAATGTATTACTCCATATATGACCTTTTTTGTTTGTTCATGACTGCATTTTTTATTGCATTTTGCAGTAAATTATGCAGTTGGGTTGGAGATGCTCTAAGTCCAAAAACAGGGCGACAACTTTCTTTTGCTTGTATCTCCTCCATGTGTAACGTGTATATATGAGTAATACTATGTATTAGTTACTACCAAATCGATTTTCTACAGAGTTTTAGATAACACAACTCATCAAAATTTCCAAAGATTGTCGTTTGCGTTGGAAGTGGTCCAATCTTCGATTACCACTGTTTTTGAGATGTGATCAAAGATTCTTTTTTAAAAAAAAAATCGATTATCAACTATATGAACTGACATTTTATTACAAGTTGGATTCGAGATAAAAGGGAAAGCATATTTTTTTGTCCACAATACACAGTGAATTACAAAGGACGAAGAATAAGAGATTGTCAACTAATTACGGGCAATTCTCTTAAATAACTCTTTTTAAGTTTTTGTCACAAAAATAGTCTTCAAAATATAAAATGATCAAAATAAACTTTTTTTTTTTAGAAATTTTGATTTTTTTTTATATTTTTTTTTTTGAAATTTGAAACCTTAACCCCAAATTCACCCTTAACTCTAAACCCTAAAGTGCAAATTAGTTAACCCTATGGGTATAAATGCATATAAATGAATTTTTTAGTTTCTAAAAAAACATTTTGGTCATTTTCTTCCTTAAAAACTATTTTTGTGACCAACAAACTAAAATGGGTTATCTAAGGGAATTTCTCAATATTTGTAGTCTTGAGTATTTGTTCTTGGAGTAAGATGCATTCTTCCCGTTTTCTTATTGTTTATTCTTTTTTTTTTTCTTTTTTTTTTTAAATGGCTTATGAATGCCTCATCAAAACGCATTGATCCAATTCTTTCGTCATTGCCGTTTAGATTCCATCTATATAACTATTGAAGTATATGTTCTGGACTATAAATTAAAACCTAATAAGTTATAAATCAAGGATCAAAACAAAAGTGAATAGGGTTTTCAAACTGAAAAACAAGTCAAAGTAGTAGGCTCAGATCCACACATATTGAATGGCATGGTTAAATATACGTGGTTTGACATCGATATCAACTCCAAAATGATCTAAAATTTTATCCAGAAGAGTAATAGAACGCTTTAACTGATGACATGGTATTCCACTACGAAGGCATCTGCTAGCCTGTATAACTTTTTGAGAGGAGTTTGGTTTCATGCCATTTCAATGGTTTCAGTCTCATTTCTTCTTTTGTATAGAGATTGCCATTAGGTTGCATGCGGATGATAAAAGGTTTTTCATGAATATCTTAGTGTAAGAGTTAGTGATCCTTTTTGACGTTTTTCAATCAGGATTTTAAGGTTTTAATGTTGTGTATTTGTTTTTGCCGGTGTTTATGCTTGTGAGAGTTAAACCCACAACCAGAATTTTAATAGAATAAGTGTTTGGAAATGATTTATGTGAGTAGATTTTTTAAGATAGTTTATTCGAATTGGACTAATATTATTGACAACAAATGTGATAAATACAAAAAAATAAAACCAAAGACAATAATCTTAAAGAGAGTATTCTCGATTTCAAGTGAGTAAATATAACACAGATATCTAATAATGATCTTGGTTTTATCTTTTATACTTGTTAACTCGCTTCAATTACTCCACGTATCTAGAGCATATGCCATGTCTTGCTCTGACGATCTCGCATGTTGAGTAACTATTTGACTACGAGCAGGCTGGGTCTTAGTTATTATTTGTTTGAGCTCACTACCTCTGTTTGTGAAGTAGCCCTCTAAATATAATTATTGGGTTTCTCTGACAGGGCCACATAAACATTGGTCATTCAGTTTGTCCCGATTGTGTCTTTTAAGGGGCCAGATTTATATGCTAAATCATAATTCAATAACTGCTCCAGCCCCTTAAGCGATACATGTTTCATCTTTAATGAGTGGAACCTTTGAAATGGTATCCTATATGCTTTTATTTCATCTGTCCGATCAATAATCATTTATTTCCAATCCAACGATCCAACGTATCTGTGAGCCCGTAATTTTTTGAAAAGAATTTGGTTTCATGCCAAATCAATGGTTTCAATCTTGTTTCTTCTCTTATATATAGGTTACCAGTATGTTACATGCAGATGATAAAAGTTAGTGATCCTTTTTGACGTTTTCCAATCAGAATTCCATGGTCTTAGTGTTGTGTATTTGTTTTCTCCAATGTTTTGGTTCATATGGTAAGCGTGTTTGAAATATTTATTGGCTAAATTCTCATTTGAGTTTTGCATTTGTTTTTGTTGGTGCTTATGTTTGTGAGAGTTAAAACCCGCAATCAGAATTTTAACAGAATAAGAATTAAGTTGAACCAAAAGATTATGCAGTAAATCTTTAAGATAATTTACTTAAATTGGACTACTATTACATGTGCTTGCGTCGCGCTCAATTCACTTCGCAGCTAAGCAGTCTCGTCATCCCGTCTCTGACAATAATACGATGTCTCTCTTGAAACGTCGTTAACGGAACCAATTCTTAATGTACGTTCCTTTTTAGGGACCACCTGGAAAAAGACTAGTTTTAGTAAAAAATGTAATATTAAATAAATAATAATAATAAATAATAAAAATTTGTACCTCTTCGTAAATATGATCCACTTCAGGTGTGGATAATGTGACGCGTATTCCATCATGAGACTACTGAGTCAGCTGGGTCTGGCGCTATTCAATGCGAGCAACCACGTCGTTCTAGATTTGCTCAGACCTAGAATCTACAAAACTCTCAACCTTGTTCTTGTGGGTCTTCTCGTAAAGATCCTTAAGAGACGGTAGTGTTCCCGTCTCCTTGGCCTAAAAATATATATGAAAGCTATTAGAATTATTAAAAACTTAATAAAAAAGTTAAATGAAATACGTACCATCTTTAGACGGACACTGGCGTGGAGAGTTTGACCTGATGAGTAAAGCATCGGCAAGTTACCATTCTCATCTCTGGCCAGACGAGAAACATAGCAACTGTTGGTGACTCTAATCGCTGAATAGGTGTTCCAATAACGGATGAGGCCCTCCCACACATCCTTTGTGATCTCAGAGGGTTTCCCGAGCTTATAACCCTTCTTCACCCAATCATCCTTCCAGTTTGATACCGTGTCGGTCAATCGAGTCTTCGCTTTCGCGACAAACGCCTTCTTCACCTTTTCATTGATCCCTAAAGACCAATTCCATTTTTGTTGTAAAATAAAAAATTAAATTAATATAATTAGTTATAAATAAAAAGTATTAATATTAAAAAAATAAAGTATATATAACTAATAGTAACTTACAACAAAATATTTGAACCATATCTTTCTGATATGGTCCGGTGTCGATTTCCTGTTCGGATATGGCTGGAAAAAGTAACTTTTGATTGTGTCAGATATTCTCCGAACGACACAACCGTCAACCTCAAACCTAAAGAAAATAAATTAAAGTATAAATTATTTAAGAGTAATGTTCTTATAAATTACAATTAAAGCTTTTAAAGCTTAGAACAGAGAGCAAGGTACTTAGTATGGCGACCATGTGCTATAATCTTACCATTCTTCTTATTCTTTAGCTCAACAATTATAACTGCTAGTGTTTTACTCATATGCAAAGCCTTCGACTTAATCTCTATCTCTTCCTGTAGAAAAATATCATTAACCATTACTAACATGAGTTTTGACTCTTGTAAACATAATATATAAATATGGATCTTAGGTTTATTTACATGAAAACTCAGCAAATAGAAATGAAAATTTTTGAGATCCAGTTTTCTCTAGTGTAGATATACACTATTCAATTTAAACTTATCATTGATTAAATTTTATTCCAAATTTCGTAGGTACGTGCAATTCGTTTTTATATTTGTAATAGATAAGTTTGATTTTGTTAAGTTTAACAAAATTTCATTTCATCAAATTTGTTAATTTATTTTATTCTGTTATCCTTTCGTACTGCAATTATACAAACAAATTGCATGTTCCTATGAGATTAGAACAAAATAAAATCTAATTACTGGAACAATTGAATGAATTATCTTAAATCCACATGACATAAAACTGATCTTTTATAAATATACAAAAAATTGCAGATAGCTACGCAATTTGTTAGAAAAATATAATCACTGATACGATTGAATGGAATAGCTTAAACACACACGACCCCAAACTGGATGTCAAAACTTTTCATTTATATGTTCCAGATTTCATTAAAATAAACCTAGGAGCCATATTAATATAAAAATGGCAAAATCCCCTTAAAACCCCAGAAAGACAGACGATAATGTTTCATTCAAAGTTTTGTAAACTGATTTCTTCATGTTAAGTATGTATTTTTATTTCACTAAATGAATCATTTTATGTATTTTTGTATTTGTTTGAAAGAGCCTATATGGGTCCCCTAATATAAATTAATGTATTAATTGTTTGACTTGCTAAATATTTTTGGTAGCTTCATATTCTTTGTCGATTATTCAATCGTAGGTTTTAATTTAAGTGTTTATTTAAATTTTAATGAAATTTTTAAAAACATTTAAAATTTAATAATCTTAATAAGAGAAAGTAAAGTATACAGTGACCACCAAAAATATAATATATATTTTAAAATGAATGTTTTTAAATATGTTTTTATAAATTTTCTATAAAATTTAAAATGAAAAGTTAGTAACTATTAATTTTTCATGAATTGATATCAGAATACCAATGAAATTTGTTTTCTAAAAAACAATGAAACTATCAAAATATTATAAATAGTCATACTGGTAATAATTAAATAATTATTAGAGGACCAGTATAATATCTTTCCAAAATATATAAAACTACCTAAAACGATATATGTAGTCAAACTAAAAATATATACTTGACATAAAGAGATCAATATCCTTATCTTTGAATGACATGTCTCGTCTGTCCTTTTAAGATTTTAAGGGGCTGTAGTATTTTTTATATAAATATAGATCTTAGGTTTATTTAAGTGGAAAATCAGAATATACAAATTAAAAATTTTGAGATCCAGTTTTCTCTAGTTTATATATACACTATTCCATTAAAATTTATCAGTGATTATATTGTATTCTAAATCTTGTAGGTATGTGCAATTTTTTTTTATCGTTGTAAAAGGTAAGTTTGATGTTGTGATGATTTACTATAATATCAATTTATGTATTAACTGTTTGACTTGCTAAATAGTTTGGTAGTTTCATATTCTTTGTCGATTATACAATATTAGTTTGTAAATTAACTGTTTATTTAGATTTTAATGCATTTTTCAGAAACATTTAAAATTTAATACTCTTATTAAGAGAAATTAAAGTAAACAATGACAATCAAAAATATAATATATATTTTAAAATGAGGTTTTTAAATATGTTATATAAATTTTCAATAACATTTTAAATGAAAAGTTCGTAACATTTACAAATATTTTTTAAAAAATAAAAAACTACCAAAAAATTATAACTAATAATATTGTTAATACATAAATTGATATTAGAGGACCAGTATAATATGTTTTCAAAAATATATAAAACTACCTAAAAAGATATATGTAGTCAAACTAAAAATGTATATTTAACATCAAGAGATCAATAGTCTTATCTTTGAATGACATGTATGATCTGTCCTTTTACGGTTTTAAGGTGTTGTGGTAAGTTTTATATAAATATGGATCTTAGGTTTATTTACATGAAAACTCAGAAAATACAAATGAAAATTTTTGAGATCCAATTTTCTCTAGTGTAGATATACACTATTCAATTCAAACTTATCATTGATTAAATTTTATTCTAAATCTCGTAGGTATGTGAAATTCGTTTTTATAGTTGTAATAGATAAGTTTGATGTTGTTAGGATTTACAATATTCCATTTCATCAAATTTGTTATTTTATTTTATTTTATTCTGTTATCATCTCGTACTGCAATTATAAAAACAAATTGCATGTTCCTATGAGATTAGAACGAAATAAAATCTAATCAGTGGAACGATTGATTGGATTAGCTTAAATCCACATGACATAAAAATGATATTTTATAAATATACAAAAAATTGCAGATAGCTACGCAATTTGTTAGAAAAATATAATCACTGATTCGATTAAATTGAATAGCTTAAACACACACGACCCCAAACTGGATGTCAAAACTTTTCATTTATATTTTCCGGATTTCATTAAAACAAACTTAGGAGACATATTAATATAAAAATGGCAAAATCCCCTTAAAACCCCATAAAGACAGATGATAATGTTTCATTCAAAGTTTAGTAAATTGATCTCTTCATGTTAACTATGTATTTTTATTTCACTAAATAAATCATTTATGTATTTTTGTATTTGTTGGAAAGAGCCTATATTGGTCCTCTGATATAAATTAATGTATTAAAGGTTTGACTTGCTAAATATTTTTGGTAGTTTCATATTCTTTGTCGATTACTCAATCGTAGGTTTTAATTTAAGTGTTTATTTAGATTTTAATGCAATTTTTAGAAACATTTAAAATTTAATAATCTTAATAAGAGAAAGTAAAGTATACAGTAACCACCAAAAATATTATATATATTTTAAAATGAACTTTTTCAATATGTTTTTATAAATTTTCTATAAAAATTAAAATGAAAAGTTAGTAACTATTAATTTTTCATGAATTGATATCAAAATACCAATGAAATTGGTTTTCTAAAAAAACAATGAAACTATCAAAATATTATAAATAGTCATACTTGTAATAATTAAATAATTATTAGAGGACCACTATAATATCTTTCCAAAATATATAAAACTACCTAAAACGATATATGTAGTCAAACTAAAAATGTATACTTGACATAAAGAGATCAATAGTCTTATCTTTGAATGACATGTCTCGTCTGTTCTTTTAGGATTTTAAGGGGTGTGGTAATTTTTATATAAATATAGATCTTAGGTTTATTTACGTGGAAAATCAGAATATACAAATTAAAAATTTTGAGATCCAGTTTTCTCTAGTGTAGATATACACTATTCTATTAAAACTTATCAGTGATTTAATTGTATTCCAAATCTTGTAGGTATGTGCAATTTTTTTTATCGTTGTATAGGTAAGTTTGATGTTGTGAGGATTTACTTTAATATTAATTTATGTATTAAATGTTTGACTTGCTAGATATTTTTGGTAGTTTTATTATTCAATATTAGTTTTTAAATTAAGTGTTTATTTAGATTTTAATGCAATTTTCAGAAACATATAAAATTTAATACCCTTATTAAGAGAAATTAAAGTAAACACTGACCATGAAAAATATAATATATATTTTAAAATGAGGTTTTTAAATATGTTATATAAATTTTCAATAACATTTAAAATGAAAATTTCGTAACATTTTTTTAAAAATATAAAACTACCAAAAAATTATAACTAGTAATATTGTTAATACATAAATTGATATCAGAGGACCAGTATAATATGTTTTCAAAAATATATAAAACTACATAAAACGATATATGTAGTTAAACTAAAAATATATACTTAACATAAAGAAATCAATAGTTTTATCTTTGAATGAAATGTTTGATCTGTCCTTTTAGGGTTTTAAGGTGTTGTGGTAAGTTTTATATAAATATGGATCTTATGTTTACTTACATGAAAACTCAGCAAATAAAATTGAAAATTTTTGAGATCCAGTTTTCTCTAGTGTAGATATACACTATTCAATTCAAACTTATCATTGATTAAATATTATTCCAAATCTCGTAGGTACGTGAAATTCGTTTTTCTAGTTGTAATAGATAAGTTTGATGTAGTTAGGATTTAAAATATTTCATTTCATCAAATTTGTTATTTTATTTATTCTGTTATCCTCTCGAAATGCAATTATAAAAACAAATTGCATGTTCCTATGAGATTAGAACAAAATAAAATCTAATCACTTGAACGATTGAATGGATAAGCTTAAATCCACATGACATAAAACTGATCTTTTACAAATATACAAAAAATTGCAAATAGCTACGTAATTTGTTAGAAAAATATAATCACTGATACGATTGAATGGAATAGCTTAACCACACACGACCGCAAACTGGATGTCAAAACTTTTCATTTATATTTTCTGGATTTCATTAAAATAAACTTAGGAGCCATATTAATATAAAAATGGCAAAATCCCCTTAAAACCCCAGAAAGACAAATGATAATGTTTCATTCAAAGTTTAGTAAACTGATCTCTTCATGTTAACTATGTATTTTTTTTTTACTAAATAAATCATTTTATGTATTTGTTGGAAAGAGCCTATATTGGTCCTCTGATATAAATTAATGTATTAATGGTTTGACTTGCTAGATATTTTTGGTAGTTTCATATTCTTTGTCGATTACTCAATCGTAGGTTTTAATTTAAGTGTTTATTTAGATTTTAATGCAATTTTTAAAACATTTAAAATTTAATAATCTTAATAAGAGAAAGTAAAATATACAGTGACCACCAAAAATATAATATATATTTTAAAATGAATTTTTTTAAATATGTTTTTATAAATTTTCTATAAAATTTAAAATGAAAAGTTAGTAACTATTAATTTTTCATGAATTGATATCAGAATACCAACAAAAAAAATTCTAAGAAAACAATGAATCTACCAAAATATTATAAATATTCATACTAGTAATAATTAAATAATTATTAGAGGACCAGTATAATATCTTTCCAAAATTGATAAAACTACCTAAAACGATATATGTAGTCAAACTAAAAATATATACTTGACATAAAGAGATCAATAGTCTTATCTTTGAATGACATGTCTGATATGTTTTTTTTATGGTTTTAAGGTTTTATTGTAAATTTTATATAAATACGGATCTTAGGTTTATTTACATGAAAACTTAGCAAATACAAATGAAAATTTTTGAGATCTAGTTTTCTCTAGTGTAGATATACACTATTCAATTCAAACTTATCATTGATTAAATTTTATTCCAAATCTCGTAAGTATGTGAAATTCGTTTTTATAGTTGTAATATATAAGTTTGATGTTGTTAGGATTTACAATATTCCATTTCATCAAATTTGTTATTTTATTTTATTTTGTTATCCTTTCGTACTGCAATTATAAAAACAAATTGCATGTTCCTATGAGATTAGAACAAAATAAAATCTAATCAGTGGAATGATTGACTGGATTAGCTTAAATCCACATGACATAAAACTGATCTTTTATAAATATACAAAAATTGCAGATAGCTACGCAATTTATTAGAAAAATATAATCACTGATTCGATTGAATGGAATAACTTAAACACACACGACCCAAAACTGGATTTCAAAACTTTTCATTTATATTTTTCGGATTTCATTAAAATTAGCTTAGGAGCCATATTAATATAAAAATGGCAAAATCCCCTTAAAACCCCCGAAAGACAGATGATAATGTTTCATTCAAAGTTTAGTAAATTGATCTCTTCATGTTAACTATGTATTTTTATTTCACTAAATAAATTATGGGTGTTTTGCAAAAGTAACCCAAAACAAAAAAAAAGCAAATGCAAAACTAACCTATGATTTTTTTGGAACTTTCATGTGCATTTTGTACCCTAAAAACTTGGATTATTCATGAAAATGCCATTATTATTTTTTTCTTTTCGAAATTGATTGTTTTACTTTATCATCTTCATCTTCATCTCTTATTTACAATATTGTCATTGCCATCAATACATCAACCACCATGAACAACCTATTTGAAACTCTTAATGCACCTAAAATTTGATTTTCATTCTTCCTAGATCATTTCTTATGCAAAAAAACTACATCTCTCTTCACTTTCTCTCTATATTCACCCAAAAACTCAATTGTTGGCATTTAAACATTCAAATATTCATGTACCCATTCAAGTTCATAATTACTGGTCATTAAAGAGTGGGATCGATTTCTGGATGAATTTATGTGTGTTTGGAGAAGCTAAGCAAGTTACCTCAGTCGTTGAAGGTATTAAATAGAAACTCTTTTCTGAACTGTACGTCGGAAGACTTACATGTAAGTCGTCTGGTCAATGCGTAGGTTAGTTTTGCATTTGACTTTTTAGTATTTTCTTGAGACAACTTCCACATAAGTCGTCCAGATTTTCAATGTTAACAAAAAAATCAAAATTTATTCAGACGACTTACATGTAAGTCATCTGGAATAAACAAGTTACTTTTGCAATTGACCGAATTATGTCAGAAAGTTGACTGGTCAGAGACGACTTACATATAAATCGTCTAACATTTTCTCATAATTTTGACTCAGTTGAGACGAATTCCAGACGACTTCCAGGTAATTCGACTTAGGCTACTTTTGCAATTGAGAATTTAAACTTAGATATTTAATTTTAAGTAGACGACTTCCTGAAAGTCGTATGTCGAACAAAAAGTGATGTCCGGATTTTTTTTCCGAGAATCTGGTCAAACCTTTAGTTTCGACAGACGACTTCCTGGAAGTCGTATACTTAAAATTAGATATCTAAGTTTAAATTCTCAATTGCAAAAGTAACCTAAGTCGACTTACCTGAAAGTCGTCTGGAATTCGTCTCAATCGAGTCAACATTCTGAGAAAATGTTAGATGACTTGTCTGGAAGTTGTCGGCTTGACGACTTACATGTCAGTCATCTCTGGCCAGTCAACTTTCTGACACAATTTGGTCAATTGCAAAAGTAACATGTTTATTCGAGACGACTTACACGTAAGTCGTCTGAATAAATTTTGATTTTTTTTGTTAACAAAGGATGACTTATTTGGAAGTCGTCTGACTGGACGACCTCACTTTAAGTCTTCCTTTGTAAATATTCAATTGCAGTCGTCTAGGTCAATCATTAATAAACTTTTATTTTTTCAAAAAAATTAATGGATTTATAATATTTTCTTGTTCATGTATATTAGTCAATATTGCGGCTATTGAATGAAATTTATAACTTAATTGGTGATATTTATGAGCTTACCAACATACATGTTATTAACCTTTTGTTTATAGCAGACGGCTTCCAGAAAGTTGTCCAAGTCATCTCTCTTAACTTTTTTGAATTGCTTTTCTATGTTTGCTAATGTGATTTAATTTTATTATCTGCAGATGATACGTCATATACATGTAGTCTACGGAGAATGGTCAGTGAAAGACGACTCTTGGGATTTTATGGTTGATAAAGCTAAAGGAGCGAGAATTTTCTTTTTGAGTGAAGGTTCTACACATGCCGAACTTGTTGAAATGGTTGTAGAAGGTTATAACCTGGAAGAAGAGGTTGTGGAGTTAACCTACTTATTACCAGAAGCAATGAGGCATCAAGACTCTCCTCCTATTCATGTTACAAGTGATAGACAAGTTCGGAACTTGATCGAGATCACTAAAATGCATGATGTACGTCTTTCTGTTTTAAGCCGAGTGAAGCTGAGAACGGTTATAGAAGCTGAAGATTTTAATAAAATTTCAGAGGAAGGGGAAAAAGATGATGATTGGGTTGAAAATGATGATTGGGAGGAGGATGTTAACTTGCCTGAAGCTGAAAATGATGATTGGGAGGAGGATATTAACTTGCCTGAAGCTGAAAATGATGATTGGGAGAACGATGCTATCTTGCCTGAAGCTGAAAATGATAATTGGGAGGAGGATGTTAAAGCGGATGATCTTGGTGAAGATTATAGCGAGGATGAGGATGAGGAAGAGGGTGAATAAGATAATATATGTTTTGAGGATCTGAAAGAGACATATGGTAGTGAAGGAGGAAGCTCGAATGCCACCAATATTTATGTCAACCAGAGTTTTGTTAGTAAGGATGCACTAGTTTCAGCGCTGCGATTGATAGCGGTGTAGCGTAAGTTCTCCTTCAGAATATTCAAGTCAACAAAAACTATATTTGTGGCAACTTGTCGTGTTAATGAGTGTGGATGGAAGCTTAGAGCGAGTGTGAAACATGGAACAAATACGTTTTGGGTAACCAATTATTTGAGCACTTATACATGTTCGGTTTTGGACCGACTGGCTGTACGAAAACATTTTACTCTGAAGTATGTTGGTAGGCTTTTCATCGATCGCGTTAGAATCATTGATGGGTTGAATCCGACGTATATCAAAGATGCGATGAAAAATATGTTTGACATGACTCTAGATTACACCACCTCATACAGAGCATTGTTATATGCGCAAGAATTGGTGAGAGGATCAGCAGAAGATGGGTATGAGCGACTGTCTTCATATTTGGAGCAAATCGAATTAGCAAATCTGGGTTCTATCACTAGTATATAACTTGATTCTGAGAGTAGATTTAAGTATCTATTTCTATCTTTTGGAGCTTCTATTGCTGGATTTCAGTTTCAAAGAATGGTCATCATGGTGGATGAGACTCACCTAAGTGGGAAGTATGGAGGTGTTATGTTAGTAGCAGCTTCACAAGATGGTAATCTTCAGATATTTTCATTGGCTTTTGGAATTGTAGATGCTGAAAATGAATATTCTTGGAAATGATTTTTCATAAAATTGACGACTTGTATATCTGATCAGTTTGCTTTGGTGATAGTCTCTGACCGGCACATAGGCATTATAAAAGCTTGTGACAAATTTCTTCCTTGGGCAACCCGAGGAATATGTTATTATCACCTACAACAGAACATTGTCAAAAACTTTAAAGGAAAGCATCTCTTATACTTCGTCAAAGGTGCTGCATATGCTCATACACTTAACGATTTTAATCGGTACATGGACGAGATACGGAGTGCAAACCCGGCTCTTGCAACATACTTGGAGGAAGCCAACATGGCTCTATGGTCAAGGGTTCATTGTCAAGGAGAAGAGTTTAACATAAAAATGAGCAACATCGCTGAATCTATTAATTCTGTACTAAAAAAATCAAGAGGATTTCCCATACCATTCTTTTTGGAGTTTATAAGGGAGAAGCTAGGAAGGTGGTATTGGAAAAGAAGAGAAGATGCTTTGACTCTCACATCTGAACATAGCCAAAAAGTTAAAAAAACTTATTGACGGTTCGTTCAGAGCTAGAGGATCATTTGACCGTCCAACTAATCGATGGATGGCGATTCTTAAAACATGAGGTATCCGAAACTGTATTGTTGATTTGGAACAGGGAAAGTGTGACTGTGGTGTATATGCAGTGGAGAAAATACCTTGCTCACATGGCATAGCAGCTGAAAATCATGTTGGATTGCATATATCTACCCTAGTGTCATCGTTCTACTCAAAGGATACTTTGTTTGCAGGATACTCACAAAATATATATCCTCCTGGTGGAGAAGTTAAGGCAAGCAAATGTCTTACACCGAATGTAAAGCTTCCACCGGGAAGACAAAAGAAATCAAGATGACAATCTTGGTTGGAGCTTTCCAGGATGAGAGGACACAAACTCATGAAGAAACATATGGTTTATAGATGTTTAAACTGCAAAGAAACAGGTCATACAACTCCACATTGTGAGAACTGATCTTCTGGACGACTTTTAGAAGTCGTCTACAAGTCGTTTATAAGTCGTCTGGAAGTTGTCTGGTGGAAGTCATCTTGAACTTTTCTGGAAGTCGTCTGTAAGTCGTCTGGTAGAAGTCGTCTGGTGGAAGTCGTCTGGTTGAAGTCGTCTGGAAGTCGTCTAGTGGAAGTCGTCTGGTGGAAGTCGTCTGGAAGTCGTTTGTATGTCGTCTACATATCGTCTGGTGAAAATCGTCTGGAAGTCGTCTGGAAGCCGTCTGGAAGTCGCCTGGAATCCGTTTGGAAGTCGTCTGGAAGTTGTATGAATGTCGTCTGTATGTCGTCTGGAAGTCGTCTGGAAGTCTTTTATCTTCTTATTATGATCTTGTTATGAATGTTATTATGATCTTGTTATGAATCTTGTTATGATCTTGTTATGTTCTAGTTATGATCTTGTTATGATCTTGTTATGTTCTAGTTATGATCTTGTTATGAATACAAAATATAAAATTATCCGAACTTGCAAATATATACAATGAGTTTTATAAAATAAGCTTACAAAATGACTTTTACAAAATAAGTTTACAAAATGAGTTTTTCAATTTTGGGTTAGGGTTAGAAGACTTTCACATAAGTCGTCTGGTAGTAGACGACTTACAGACAAGTCTTCTAATCATACATGTCCTGGTTGACATCAACGTCAGTTGTCTCTGTTTGATGGGTGTCGGGGATCTCTTCAAATATATTCACCGCCATCTTCTCCCTAATATCCTTGTTGTTCTTGGGATTCAAGGAACCGGGAAATGGAAAGCCAAGAGCATGACATTCAATGTACTTCAACGCGAAGAGGCCACAATCTCCACTTTCACACTGAGGTGCATTCACAGTCTCATACGTGAATGGCTCCAGTGAGTATTTGAAACGTTCTTCAATTGTGGGAGCGCACTCAACAAGCAAATAAGGGACCATATTGACAAAAGGCGCCATTACCTGATCTAGCTGTGCTTGTCTAATACATCCAACGATGCTGTCCCAGACGACTATGTGCCTCTTAGGGATTGATATCCAAATAGCAAGCCAATGATTATTCTTGTAGTTCACTGGCGCATATATATCATCGCCATGTATCCCCCAAATCTTGTTCGTCTGGCAAAATGAGGGTACAACGCCTCCGTATAAATTCCACGCCCCCCAGGAAGACTTCTTCCTAAATCGTTTGCATCCAGCTCCGAGCTCACCCAATCCGGGTATTTGCTCATCCACCACTGTGCAAAGGCATGATCAAGAATACACATTCTTTCACTCCTAAACATATATGGATCATTGGTGTACCGTTTCCTCACAACATTGATAAAAGCATCCATATGCTGCAATGAAAAAGAATAAAAGTTAGATAACTTAACAAATATGGAAGACTTAACTAGGTCTTCTAACCTGGACGACTTCCCAGACGACTTACGGGAAGTCGTCTGGTAATTCTTCCCACTAGACGACTTCCTGAAAGTCGTCTAGGTTAGAAAACTTATTTAAGTCTAGTTAAATTTCACCGGCAGTATAGAAGACTTACAGAGTCAGTAAGCCATTCCAAGGGGGTTCGGAGGGTCTAATACCAGAGACTTGGACATCGTGGTTCTTTCTTTTTAGGAGTGGTTCTATACCATCTGTAAACACCAAAAGTACATAAACAATCATTTTACGATCGTCTGGTAAGTCATCCAAAAAAGAAGACTTACTTATCTTTCTTCAGCTAATTGGTAAGCGTTGAAGTTATGTGCTTCTCAACAGGTAATGCAAAAGGATCATAGCCACGTCCAATTTTCTTGTTTAGAATGATACTTTTGGCTGTGTTGTTTCCCTGAAAAAGAAGATTGCTGTGAGAAAACAAGTTTCCTCTCTCGTTCACTCCTTGCCCTGACATTTGTCAAACCAACCTCACTCTTTGCAAGCCGTCTAGCTTCCTCGGTCTCTAGATCTGAAGCAGTTGGTTTTTGTTTGTCCATTATCACAAAACTCCCTTCAGATGCTTTGCCTTCCTCGTCATCTTTGGCCTCTTTGACCTATTTAGCCTCTTTGGCATTTCTAGCCTCTTTGGCCTCTCTGGCCTCTTTTGTTGTTTTGGCATCTTCGGCCGATTTGGCATCTCTAGCCTCTTTGGCTGTTTTGGCATCTTTGAGTGCTTTGGCTGTTTTGGCCTTTTTGAATGTTTTCTGCTTTGGCATCACTAGCCTCTTTAGCTGCTTTAGCTGTGTTGGCCTCTTCGGCCTCTTTAGCTGCATTGGCCTCTTCGGCCTCTTTGGATGCATTGGCCTCTTCGGTCTCTTTGACTGCATTGACCTCTTCAGCCTCTTTGGCTACGTTGGCCTCTTTGGTCCCCGTGGCCTCTTCGGCCTCTTTGGTCTCTTTGGCCTCTTCGGTCCCCATGGACTCTTCGGCCTCTTTCATCTCAGTGTCCTCTTTGGACACACTCGGGTCTCCTTTCTCCCCATTTATACTTTTACTCTGCAAGTGAACCAAAGAAGATGACTTAAAATAAAATCTTAACCAAAAAGAATAAGAGCCAGACGACTAACCAGACGACTAACCAGATGACTTACCAGAAGACTTCCCGTAAGTCGTCTGATGAGACGACTTACCAGACGACTTCCTCTAAGTCGTCTGATGAAACGACTTTCTGTAAGTCGTCTGATGAGACGACTTACCAGACAACTTCCACGAAGTCTTCTCGACTAAGTCGTCTGGTAAGTCGTCTCACCAAAATGCAATGAACATTGAGAAACAAAGAAGAACCATATTATTTTATAAAATTTGAACCAACAATGCATTCTGATTTACAAAAGAAACAAATCAATTTTTTTCCTACTATATTTTTTAGAAGTTCTTCCGGATTTTTTTGTGGAAGAGGTACTAACCCCGAATTCGTCCGTGCGTTTAGGCAGTTCAGAAGGGGTGTGAGGAGCCTCATTAGAAGCAGTCCCTTTGGTGCTTTTGGCAAGCTGCTCCAGAGTTTCGACCCTTTCGGCAACAACTTCGACCCTATCGGCAACATGTTTGATCTCCCTAAGGATCATTCCAAAACCATCCTTCATGGCATCAACCATCTACTTCATCCTTTTTTCAAAAACTTCTTGGGTAATCTAACCCACAGGAGCCTCCTCTGCCTCTCGAGAAGACTCTTCTGCCTCTCGAAGAGACTCATCTGCCTTCACAGTAGTCTCTTTGCGAGCTTTCTTTCGAGGTCTCTCTTCTTTCGCAGTAGTCTCTTCTTTCACATAACCCTCTTCATTCTTCGCATACACGACTACAAACTTTTGATTGGACCCCAAGGTAGTACCGGCGACTTCCCAGCATTCCATGGTCCAGTGATGATTCCCATTCCACATAACTTCAACAATGTGGTATGCGGCCTTATCCTCTACATCATGGTCCCATTTTGTCCGCATTTCATTAATGTCCTTCTTCTTCACAAAGTTCTTCACGACACTCTACAAAAAAAAAAAAAAAAACTTAGACGACTTACAAACGACTTACAGACGACTTACAAACGACTTACAAACGACTTACAGATGACTTACAGATGACTTACAGACGACTTAACTATAAGTCTTCTCACCCGACGACTTACAGACGACTTAACTATAAGTCGTCTGGAAGTCTTCTAGTGAGAAGACTTATAGTTAAGTCTTCTGGTAAGTCTTCTGACTAAAAGACGTACCAGAAGACTAAACTATAGTATGTTATAAGTCTTCTGATGGAATTACCTGTCTTCTGATGGCATCTTTAAAAAATTTGTGTTCTTTGCCACCATTGTAAGCCAGCAGAGGTGGAGACAGTTTGTTTTGTACGGGATGACTATACTCAGCTCCAAATTCTGGCAGAGCATAGTACACCCACACCTGGATCACTTGAACAAACCCATCAATAGTATAAGATTTTGTTAAATCTTTATTCTACAGTGAGTCCATCAGTATCTTGAGCGCGACTCTCCCCCATGGATAATTTTCAAACTCTTATAAATCCATCACTAGCCTTGCAAGACTAGCCCGGGTTACAGTTGAGAACTTTCTTCCTTCAATGAATCCTGTGAAGATGGCTAGGTATCCCAGCCGCATCCGATCATCCCGAGACCACTATGAATATCTCTTACATGCTGCTATTATCTGCTCCGTAGTAGGACCAGCATCGATACCAACACCCAAAAGCTGCCAGAAAGCAATCGTCTCCTCCATAACCTCACACCTCAGATTTTCCAGGTTCTCAACGTAATCGCAGTTGGGACCAGTGAGGTGTTCAAACTCAATCAGAGAAAGCCTCGTCGGTTCCGGACCAACAAGACACCAAAGCTCATACTTCTTCTTGATGTAAAGCTTGAAACAAAGCATAAAGTGAACAAGCCTTGATGCCCAAGCAACATTCAGCTCCTTGAACTTGAGGAAGACTCCCAACTTTGCGTCCCTCAACTCATGGTATTCGTCTGGATGTAGAGCACCCTTGATGGCAATAAACAACTTCGTATCATCAGTATGATAAGAAATGCTTTTGACTGGTTTGGGCTCTTTTCCTAAGGTAAATAACATCTTCAGAAGTTCTGGTAAATCCATTTTCAGTCTGCAAAAAAATCAAAACCAACATCTCAACACACAAACCACACAGAGAAAGGTTTATAAACTAGTAAATTTAGGGGTAGAAGACTTCTTGGTAAGCCGTCTAGGTAGGATGTGTGTAGATGACTTCTTTGTAAGTCATCTAAGTAAGAAGACTTTCAGATAAGTCGTCTGGTACTAGACGACTTATCTAAAAGTCGTCTAGTACAATACGACTTTCCTGAAATTCATCTGGAACAAGATGACTTACCAAGAAGTCTTCTGGAACATCGTGTTAAACCTATAGATCTGAAATTCGTGTTAAACCTATAGATCTGACGTTTGAAGTAACTAACTAGATTGAATGGCTACAAATGGATGAACTTACAGTCGGAGGCGAAGAAGTACTGGTCCGCAATGACAACAGTGGTTACAGATCTGCAAAACAAGACGGGAGATAAGAGGTAGGAGTATAAAAATTAGGATTTAACGGCGGCGAAAACGATTCGCCTTAAGCAAAACACTGAACGACGGCAAGGAGGAAGAACTTACCGGTGATGAGATCGGCAGCAAAGTTTAACGATACGCAAACGTTTAGATCTGAAAAAAATGAAAAGGATTAGGTTACTCTTCCTCGGACATGATGGAGAACGATATTCGATGGCAGAAATGAGGTTACCGGTAGTGAGATCGATGGAAAACGGCTAGAGGTTTCGACGGAAGACGGCTACGGTTTCGACGGAAGACGGCTACGGTTTCGAAGGAAAAATCGCCTTCAAAATCGCCTTAGAGACAAATGTCTAGGGTTTCTTTTTTCTTAGCAAAAAGTGAAAATAACAGTGAAAAATAACTATTTATATTTTCAGTAAAAAAAGTTGTTAGATAAATGTAATTTGGTAAAAGTAAAAGTTATTTGCGGTTTGGACGACTTCCGGCTAAGTCGTCTAAAACTTAGACAACTTCCAGGAAGTCGTCTGAAATCCTATAATATAAAATCTAACTCAAATAACTAACAAAATAACATTTAAACACTTCGTTAAACTTAATATCAACTTTAAAAGTGTTTAATATACACAAATCTAAACACATATACCTCAAATATAAAATTTCCAAGAAAAAAATTAAGCTTCCAACCTCTTACCCTTAAATGTACATACCTACAACATATATTACCAAACCCTTAAGCAACTAATACCATCACTTACTTCATTCATCTCATCTAGGTTTAAATCAATTCAATTTAACTAGATCTTAATTTATATCATTTATAAATGTTTATAATTACATTATAAACATTTTTCCCCTGTCGAAATATTTTTCATAAAATTTATAAATTATTTTTAAGATTTACTCTTCCAGACAACTTCCTGGAAGTCGTTCAGGAAAATTTCCAGACGACTTCCAGGAAGTCGTCCAGAAAGTCGTCTCTCATAAGACCTAAGAAATTGCGCAGACGACTTACTGGGGTTAAATTCGTAAAAACACACTGTTTTTTTGTTTGGTCATAAAGGACTGTTTGTAATTTTACACTATTTTTTTATTTAGTTTGGGTTACTTTTGCATTTCATTCAAGTAGGGAACTAGGTTTGCATTTAAAATCAAGTTTTAGGTCAAAATTTTGGCAATTTTCCCATAAATTATTTTATGTATTTTTGTATTTGTTGGAAAGAGCCTATATTGGTCCTCTAATATAAATTAATATATTAATTGTTTGACTTGCTAAATATTTTTGGTAGTTTCATATTCTTTGTCGATTACTCAATCGTAGATTTTAATTTAAGTGTCTATTTAGATTTTGAATGCAATTTTTAAAAAAATTTAAAATTTAATAATCTTAATAAGAGAAAGTAAAGTATACAGTCACCCCAAAAATATAAAATATATTTTAAAATGAATGTTTTAAATATGTTTTTATAAATTTCTTATAAAATTTAAAATGAAAAGTTAGTATCTATTATTTTTCAATAACTGATATCAGAATACCAAAAAAATTGTTTTTATAAAAAAACAATGAAACTATCAAAATATTATAAATATTCATACTAGTAATAATTAAATAATTATTAGAGGACCAGTATAATATCTTTCCAAAATATATAAAACTACCTAAAACGATATATGTAGTCAAACTAAAAATATATACTTGACATAAAGAGATCAATAATCTTATCTTTGAATGACATGTCTCGTCTGTCCTTTTAGGATTTTAAGGGGATGTGGTAATTTTTATATAAATATAGATCTGAGGTTTATTTACGTGGAAAATCAGACTATGCAAATTAACAATTTTGAGATCCAGTTTTATCTAGTGTAGATATACACTATTCCATTAAAACTTATCAGTGATTAAATTGTATTCCAAATCTTGTAGGTATGTGCAATTTGTTTTTATCGTTGTAATAGGTGAGTTTGATGTTGTGCGGATTTAATATAATATCAATATTTGTATTAAATGTTTGACTTGCTAAATAGTTTGGTAGTTTTATATTCTTTGTCGATTATTCAATATTAGTTTTTAAATTAAGTGTTTATTTAGATTTTAATGCGTTTTCAGAAACATTAAAAATTTAATATCCTTATTAAGAGAAATTAAAGTAAACAGTGACCATCAAAAATATAATATATATTTTAAAATGAGGTTTTTAAATATGTTGTATAAATTTTCAATAACATTTTAAATGAAAAGTTCGTAACATTTAAAAATATTTTTTTAAAAAATATAAAACTACCACAAATTATAACTAGTAATATTGTTAATACATAAAATGATATTAGAGGACCAGTATAATATGTTTTCAACAACATATAAAACTACATAAAATGATATATGTAGTCAAACTAAAAATATATACTTAACATAAAAAGATCAATAGTCTTATCTTTGAATGACATGTTTAATCTGTCTTTTTAGGGTTTTAAGGTATCGTGGTAAGTTTTATATAAATATGGATCTTAGTTTTATTTACATGAAAACTCAGCAAATACAAATGAAATTTTTTGAGATCCAGTTTTCTCCAGTGTAGATATACACTATTCAATTCAAACTTATCATTGATTTAATTTTATTCCAAATCTCGTAGGTATGTGAAATTCAATTTTATAGTTGTAATAGATAAGTTTGATGTTGTTAGGATTTACAATATTCCATTTCATCAAATTTGTTATTTTATTTTATTCCACTATCCTCTCGTATTGCAATTATAAAAACAAATTGCATGTTCTTATGAGATTAGAACGAAATAAAATCTAATCAATGGAAAGATTGAATGGATTAGCTTAAATCCACATGACATAAAACTGATCTTTTATAAATATACAAAAAATTGCAGATAGCTAAACAATTTGTTAGAAAAATATAATCACTAATACGATTGAATGGAATAGCTTAAACAAACACGACCCCAAACTGGATGTCAAAACTTTTCATTTATATTTTCCGGATATCATTAAAATAAACTTAGGAGCCATATTAATATAAAATGGCAAAATCCCCTTAAAACCCCAGAAAGACAGATGATAATGTTTCACTCAAAGTTTAGTAAATTGATCTCTTCATGTTAACTATGTATTTTTATTTCACTAAATAAATCATTTTTTGTATTTTTGTATTTGTTGGAAAGAGCCTATATTGGTCCTCTCATATAAATTAAAATATTAATTGTTTTACTTGTTTAATATTTTTGGTAGTTTAATATTCTTTGTCGATTACTCAATCGCAAGTTTTAATTTAAGTGTTTATTTAGATTGTAATGCAATTTTTAGAAACATTTAAAATTTAATAATCTTAATGAGAGAAAGTAAAGTATACAGTGACCACCAAAAATATAATATATATTTTAAAATGAATGTTTTAAATATGTTTTTATAAATTTTCTATAAAATTTAAAATGAAAAGTTAGTATCTATTATTTTTTTAATAATTGGTATCAGAATACCAACAAAATTGTTTTTCAAGAAAAACAATGAAGCTATCAAAATATTATAAATATTCATACTAGTAATAATTAAATAATTATTAGAGGACCAGTAGAATATCTTTCCAAAATATATAAAACTACCTAAAACGATATATGTAGTCAAACTAAAAATATATACTTGATATAAAGATATCAATAGTCTTATCTTTGACTGATATGTCTCATCTGTCCTTTTAGAATTTTAAGGGGATGTGGTAATTTTTTTATAAATATAGATCTAAGGTTTATTTACGTGGAAAATCAGAATATACAAATTAACAATTTTGAGATCCAGTTTTATCTAGTGTAGATATACATTATTCCATTAAAACTTATCAGTGATTAAATTGTATTCCAAATCTTGTAGGTGTGTGCAATTTGTTTTTATCGTTGTAATAGGCAAGTTTGATGTTGTGCGGATTTACTATAATATCAATTTATGTATTAAATGTTTGACTTTCTAAATAGTTTGGTAGTTTTATATTCTTTGTCGATTATTCAATATTCCCTCTGTTTCATATTAAGTGTCATTTTAGCATTTTTTCTTGTTACATAAAAAGTGTCATTTTACAATTCCAATGCAATTTATACTTACTTTCAGCTCAATATTAATTGCAAAATGCATTGATCTTATAAATAAATCTATTTATCTAAAATCCTATTGGTTAAATAGCTAACATTAATGAAAACATAAATACATTTCAACCAATTTCTTAATATGTGTGAAAAGTGTCAAAGTGACACTCTTTGTGAAACGGAGGGAGTATTAGTTTTTAAATTAAGTGTTTATTTAGATTTTAATGTAATTTTTAAAAACATTTAAAATTTAATAACCTTATTAAGAGAAATTAAAGTAAACAGTGACCATCAAAAAAAATATATATATTTTAAAATGAGGTTTTTTAATATGTTATATAAATTTTCAATAACATTTTAAATGAAAAGTTCGTAACATTTAAAAATATTTTTTAAAAAATATAAAACTACCAAAAAATTATAACTAGTAATATTGTTAATACATAAATTGATATTAGAGGACCAGTATTATATGTTTTCAAAAATATATAAAACTACCTAAAATGATATATATAGTCAAACTAAAAATATATACTTAACATAAAAAGATCAATAGTCTTATCTTTGAATGACATGTCTTATATGTCCTTTTAGGGGTTTAAGGTGTTGTGGTAAGTTTTATATAAATATGGATCTTAGGTTTATTTACATGAAAACTCAGCAAATACAAATGAAAAATTTTGAGATCCAGTTTTCTCTTGTGTAGATATACACTATTCAATTCAAACTTATCATTGATTAAATTTTATTTCAAATCTCGTAGGTACGTGAAATTCATTTTTATAGTTGTAATAGATAAGTTTGATGTTGTTAGGATTTACAATATTCTGTTTCATCAAATTTGTTATTTTATTTTATTTTGTTATCCTCTAGTACTGCAATTATAAAAACAAATTGCATGTTCCTATGAGATTAGAACGAAATAAAATCTAACCACTGGAAAGATTGAATGGATTAGCTTAAATCCACATGACATAAAACTGATCTTTTATAAATATACAAAAAATTGCAGATAATTACGCAATTTGTAAGAAAAATATAATCACTGATACGATTGAATGGAATAGCTTAAACACACACGACCCCAAACTGGATGTCAAAACTTTTCATTTATATGTTCCGGATTTCATTAAAATAAACCTAGGAGCCATATTAATATAAAAATGGCAAAATCCCCTTAAAACCCCAGAAAGACAGACGATAATGTTTCATTCAAAGTTTAGTAAACTGATCTCTTCATGTTAAGTATGTATTTTTATTTCACTAAATAAATCATTTTATGTATTTTTGTATTTGTTGGAAAGAACCTATATTGGTCCTCTAATATAAATTAATGTATTAACTGTTTGACTTACTAAATATTTTTGGTAGTTTCATATTTTTTGTCGATTACTCAATCTTAGTTTTTAATTTAAGTGTTTATTTAGATTTTAATGCAATTTTCAAAAACATTTAAAATTTAATAATCTTAATAAGAGAAAATAAAGTATACAGTGACCACCAAAAATATAATATATATTTTAAAATGAATGCTTTTAAATATGTTTTTATAATTTTTTATAAAATTTAAAATGAAAAGTTAGTAACTATTAATTTTTCATTAATTGATAACAGAATACCAACGAAATTCTTTTCTAAAAAAATAATGAAACTATCAAAATATTATAAATAGTCATACTGGTAATAATTAAATAATTATTAGAGGACCAATATAATATCTTTCCAAAATATATACAACTATCTAAAAAGATATAGGTAGTCAAAGTAAAAATATTTACTTAACATAAAGAGATGAATAATCTTATCTTTGAATGACATGTCTTGTCTGTCCTTTTAGGATTTTAAGGGGCTGTGGTAATTTTTATATAAATATAGATCTGAGATTTATTTATGTGAAAATTAGAATATACAAATTAAAAAATTTGAGATCCATTTTTCTCTAGTGTAGATATACACTATTCCATTAAAACTTATCAGTGATTAAATTTTATTTCATATCTTGTAGGTATGTGTAATTTTTTTTATCGTTGTAATAGGTAAGTTTGATGTTGTGTGGATTTACTTTAATATCAATATATGTATTAACTGTTTGACTTGCTAAATAGTTTGGTAGTTTTTTTATTTTTTGTCGATTATTCAATATTAGTTTTTAAATTAAGTGTTTATTTAGATTTTAATGCAATTTTCAGAAACATTTAAAATTTAATACTCTTATCAAGAGAAATTAAAGTAAACACTGACTATCAAAAATATAATATATATTTTAAAATGAGGTTTTTAAAATTGTTATATAAATTTTCAATAACATTTTAAATGAAAAGTTTGTAACATTAAAAAAATATTTTTTAAAAAATATAAAACTACCAAAAAACATTAATATAGCATTTAAAAATTTGTGTCTAACGTAACTTTTACTAAAAAAAATCTTCATTTAGACCCCAGGGAAAATATAAACTCGACACTTAAAAAGTTATGTGCATAATGTAATTATTGATGATTTCATTTTTTGTTACTTAGTTACTTGAGAATTTGTTATTTGTGTTATTGTTATTATACTTCATTTTTGGGCACAAAGTTATTAACACTTGAATTTTTTTTTTCTGTTTTATTTTAGAGTTGGGAGATTCTTTTGTATATTTTGAGTTTGAAAACTAACATTTTATGCTGTTTTTGGAGTAGTAAGATGCTTTTTTGAATTGTCTTCACCTCAAAGTCTGCAAACGGTCTGTTTATTTTTAATGTGTAATTTTGCTAGACATGATTTCACAAATTTTTAATCTGCTATATTTTGTATATTTTTGTGTAGATACTCGCCCAAAATCTCATGCTTTTGTATAACCTATCTTGCACCAAATTTGTGAGTAAAAACACCTGTTTTGTAATTGTCTCCATTCTTTTTTTTTTCTCAACACTTTTGTCTTATTATTTTTTTTTTTGTTTTTAACAAGAAAATCTACAATTAACCAAAAAATATAACTGTACCACGTTTTATCAATAAATACAGAAGAGTACACTGGAAATTAGTAAAAATAGACATTTTGTTCTTTTTCAAAAATAGTTGTGATTTTATCTTTGGTTGCTACATATATTTAGTTAAATTTTACAAGGTTAAAGCATTATAAATCAAGTTTGAGTGTAACAAAATTCATTCTCCTTTTTTTGAAAAAAAAAAAGAAAGCAGTTGTTTAATTGAGATTAACTTTAATTTATAAGACTAAGTATAAAGAAATATAATGTAAAGTTGGAATTCTCATCTACAGCAAAAGACTCGTTTTAAAATACTTATAAAATGGTTTCGTTTTTTCTTTATCTTGTTTTGTTAAATTTGAATCGGTCATCTCCCTATTTTATATGTCCTATGTAAATACATGTAAAACATTAAACTCTTCATATCTAAATAAACAAACTGATGAAAGATTAACCTATTGCTTCCATATATTACTTTTGAGACTATCTCATGTTTCTCGTATTTCATAATTGCTATCTAGACTGAAAAAACATCATCAACAGAATCTGATATTATTTAATAGAAGAATTCTCTTTATGCTTTTGAATCATTACATCTTCTCATTCCCTGAATCACATTCTCTTATTCTTTCTGTAAGGGTAGAATTTTTTTGACCAAGATGGATCCAATGGCTTTGATCGCCTAACTTTATATGATCACCAATCCTTGCGAACCTTGGTCACCTTCACTTGAGTAAAAAAAACTATAAAAGTATTACTTACCGATTGAAAAGTCATGAGAAAATCACCACAACTTTCTTTTCTTGCACATGTGAATGTAGACATGTGAGATGAAGATCTAAGTAATAAATAAAAGAGAAATTGGTAATACCTGAAAAATTAAGCTGTAAATGAAAAAAAAAATTAAGTTATGAACAAATTAAAATATGGCATCGCTAATCTGATACATTGTTGATACATCGCCGTCAAATACAAGAAAATAAATAAGGCCCCTTTTTGATACATCGTTGTCTAGCTAATATCTTGAGAACAGAGATTCTTTGGAGACTTAATCTCCCTTTATGAACCTGAAGAACTCTTCTTCTTATTCCTTCAGAACATTCTCAAGAAAGCTTGTGAGCCAATTGCCATATCTGGTTATTAGAAAGAGAAAGGAAAACTAATGTATGTTATAAAACAGAGGAACCAAACAGAGGAGAGCATATGCATAGTACACAATCTGCCATAATATCATTTAGCTTCATGGAATTTTCTATGCAAATCAATTGAACATGAATCAACACAAAGCCGATCCTATTTGTTTGAGGTGAAAATGATAGTAAATAAGATTCAAAGCTTAGAACAGGGAGCAAGGTACTTAGTATGGCGACCATGTGCTATACCCTTACCATTCTTTTTATTCTTCAGCTCAACATTTACAACTGCTAATGTTTTACCCATACGCAAAGCCTTCGACTTGATCTCTATCTCTTCCTGTAGAAAAAAAATCATTAACCATTACTCTTCCTCAACATGAGTTTGGACTCTTCCTCAACTTTCAAGAATCAAAACAAAAAGACAATCTTACGTTCAAGGAAAGCATCATTACGGTGGAAACATTGATCTCCACTGAAACTCCCGACTGTAAAATTAACTCATGTTGTCTAAATTATAACTGATCCTATCAAATCCACCAGAGCCGACGTTGCTCCTCCGTGTAAGAAATTGCATGCGTTCTTTCTTCCATTCCAAAAACCAAGTTTAACGTATCATCAAATTGAAATTAGGGAGATGAGTCAGCTGATGTGTTGTTTACGTGTACAAATAAAATGTTTTGATTAGTTTTTGAAGTTTTTCCAATGACATGTCGACTCCACAAAGCTCGAAAATGCGGAGGTATTAACTCCTTGAGAAACATTTGTGTTATTATTGTATTGATTTTTATGCAATGATATATTTCAAAGGGCAATTCTCTTAAATAGTCTTTTTTAATTTTTGTCACAAAAATAGCTCTCAAAAAATAAAATGACTAAAATAGACTTTTTTAAAAAAAAAAATTGATTTTTTTTTTATTTTTTTTTTGAAATTTGAAACTCTAACCCCAAACCCATCCCTTAACTCTAAACCCTAAAGTGCAAATTAGTTAACCCTAGGGGTATAAATGCATATAAATGAATTTTTTAGCTTCTAAAAAAATATTTTAGTCATTTTCTTCTTTAAAAACTATTTTTGTGACAAACAAACTAAAATAGGCTATCTAAGGGAATTTTTATATTTCAAATAACTTTCAGAAATCATGTATGCATTATGTATGTTTAAAGAACGAAAATTTAAAGAGAAATTCCTTTGATAGCCCTTTTTAGTTTGTTCTTCACAAAAATAGTTTTTAAGGAAAAAAATGATCAAAATGTTTTTTTAGAAGCTAAAAAAATTATTTATATGCATTTATACCCCTAGGGTTAACTAATTTAGACTTTAGGGTTTAGATTTAAGAGGTGGGTTTGGGGATAGGGTTTCAAATTTCAAAAAAAAAAAAAAAAATTGAAAATTTCAAAAAAAAAATGTTATTTTGATCATTTTATTTTTTTAAGGCTATTTTGTGACAAAAAAAACTTAAAAACTGATATTTAAGAGAATTGCCCAAATTTAAATTATCCAGGTAAATCGGACAATCAAATATTCTCAAAATCATTTTCATATTTTCTTTTTAGGAAGTATTTTTGACTTTCTTAAAATTCTAAATATTTCTTTCACTATTGGTGTTTGATATTTCCTATTACAAAGATTTCGGAAGATCTTCAATAGTATTATAATAACTAGCATATCTTCCATGACTGATTACTCCCCGGTATTTGTTCTTAATTAATCCTTTTCGAAACAATTAAGCTTCTATCTGCTCTTTCTTCCTAGGTTTTGCTTCCTTCGTCTCTCCTATCTTTCGTTTAGTTGATAGACAAACATTTTTTGGTGTTTATAACTGCTTAGTCCTATAGCTTTTGTAGTTTGAAGGAGATAAAAAAACTCCAGGGAAATGTCTGAGATTACTAATGAAGATTCTGGTATGCGTTTGAGTATTCCTTTTTCATTTGCACTTAGTTTTTTTATCCTCAAAGTACTCCTCTATTTGTTTTCTTGCTATGTCATATTTTATGTATTTTTTTTTGTTAAAATTTGCTCTTTTATAAATTCTTATACCTATCACACGCAGCAACCCCTTCTGAATTATATGGGACGTATACATGGAAGATTGGGAACTTTTTAGAAAAAAGTAAGAAAGAGATCCGTAGCAATGTTTTTGAAGTTGGTGGCCATCAATGGTAAATAACAATTTCTTCTTCGGTGGATTATATAATAAGCCTCAGACTTTTTGAATAATATCTTATTTTCTTCTATACCTATGACAGGTATATTTTAGTTTATCCACAAGGGTGTGAAATTTCTAACTATCTCTCTGTGTTTCTCTGTGTTGCAAACCATCATAAACTTCTTCCAGGTGAGTATTATATATATTGTCTCGATCTGCATGCAAACCTCTTAAACTAATTCATCAATTAGGATAACACCTTTTGGAGACAGGTTGGAAACATTTTGCTGTGGTTACCGTATCTTTGATGAATATTTATCCAAATAAATCGAAGCATTCAGGTTATGTTTTTTGATCATTTAACTTTGCTTAGATCCCTTTATACCTAGACAAAAGTAATTAAACAGGTTTCTTGCAGATACGCTACACGAGTTTTGTAAGAGAGAGCGTGATTGGGGATGGAAAAAGTTTATAGAGTTACCTAGAATACAGGAGGGTTTCATACACGACTCTTGTTCTCTTATAATTAAGGCTCAAGTACAGGTCATTAGGTAAATCTGCAAGATTTTGAGTGTATCTAGAGTGATTAAATATATATATCCATTTCTCTGTTATTTTTTTTCTTGGCACCATTAACATACAACCAACTTATCTTTAGAGTTAAAATTGATTATTGTAGAAAGAGTGTGGACGGACCTTTTCCCTGCCTTGATGGTCAGTACAGAAAGGAACTTCTTAGGGTTTATTTAACAAATGTGGAGCACATTATGTTGAGGTTTATGAAAGAAAAAAGAAGTAAGTTGATGGAGGACAAGACAAGATGGACAAGGTACATTTTTCTTGTGTTGTATTCTTGATAAATTTTCTCTAAAAAGTTTTGAGAAAATTATCTGCATCATATATAACAAAGAATGTGTGTTGTTAATATCCTGGTGGTGCAGCTTGTGTGCCTTTTTGTTAGGGATGGATCAAAAATCAAGGCGAACGTTGTCTGCAGAGAAAATGGATGTGATTCAGAAACTAGTTGTGAAGCATTTTTCCACCAACAAAGAAGTTACATTCCCTTTGGTGATGGATTTCTTGTTTAAGGGGTTAAGTTCTCTTGTTTTGGATACCAAGGAGAAAATAATACATACAACTTCAAAACAAATGGTAAAGCTCCTCAAAGATTTGGATTCTCCGGTAAATACAATATTGAAGGCTCTTGAAGAGGAACCTAAGAAAGAAAGAGCATTTGATGGCAAAGAATTGACAGCTCCAATTGTTACTGTGGACAAAGATATGTTTGTTTTAGCTGATGATGCGATTTTACTCCTGGAGAAAGCTGTTCTTGAGCCATTTCCCGATGAAAGGGTTCCTCCAAACCGTATGGAGGTTAGCTTCACATCGTTTATTCGGCTCCATAACTATTAGAAATTCTGTTGTATTTGATGATCTTATTATTATTATTTTTTTAAGGTTGATTATGATGGAGATCAGCGTGATGATGAGAAGCTACTAACTGAGTATGGTAGACACACTTTGGAGGTATTTATTATTGATCATATCTTCTGCAACAAAATTGAGTTGGCATATAAAGACGCCATTGCACTGAAAATGCAAGAGGAGCTTATTCGTGAAGAAGAAGATCTGAAGAAGAGAAGAGTAAAGTCAACTAAAAGTTCGTGAAGAATACAGAAGTTACTGACTTTGTTGGAAAGCAAGTCAACTAAATTTATTTTAGTTTTTATTTCTATGCCTTCCACAAAATATTTATTGTTCTGGATTTTAGACTTTCTCTATAAACAATTCTACCTTTTAGTATTGGAAAAGTTAAGATTAAATATGCTTGTCATATTTCATTCAATTTTACATATACTATCTCCGTTTTCAGATTATAAATCTTTCGAAAAAAATATTTTAAAAAGAATTAAATGTTTTAATATATATTTTTTTATTAATTAATAATGATAAATTATAAACTTCAAAATATAACTGAGATTCATTTATATAAAATTAATGAAAATAGTTAATCATACGTAATAATCAGTAGAACAAATTTTTAATGTGTAGAAACACTAAAAATTGTTATAAGTAGACAAGAGAAAAAGAGAAATTGGTGTGTTTTATTCAATGAATAATGATTTTTTTATATCGGATTACAATAGCTTGGATACAAAGTCTAACTTGGAGTAGAGAACAAGTATATCTAAGACTTTTTATATGGACATCACAACAATATTCATAACACTTTCCCTTGATGTCCACTATATCAAAGTGTTTTCAAAACGCCATAGATGTTACCTCGTTAAAAAACTCACCAGGAAAATCCAATGGGAAAAATCATGGTTAAGGGAAAAAGAGTGCAACGCGTAGTGACTTCCCCTCATGTGTACATACGTCATTATCTTTGAGATGATGCAATCCAATAAGATGAACCGATTTCTTGAAAGTAGTAGTGGTTAGCGCCTTGGTGAAGAAGTATGCGAAATTATCACTTGAACGAACTTGTAGGACACGAACATCGTCATTCTTCTGCAGTGCATGAGTCTTCTTATGACTTGATCATTTTCTTCGATTCTCTTGATTTCAAAGACTTTAAATCAATGATAGATTTTCAACTTTGAAATTATAGTATTCACTTCAAGTGTGTATCATTTGTGTGTTATTTGTTGCCTCGTTAAAACCTTTTCATAGAAAAACTCATTGGGATAAAAACCATGATAAGGAAAAAGAGTACAACCACACTTACTATCATATTTCTTCCCCTGGAAACAATATCTTCAGGATATGCATTTCAATAAATTTCTCCAGAGAATTGAGTTTAATAAAATAAACTCTATTTATTTCTATTATGATATCTAGGGTCTTTAGACTTTTTGTCCATAATTCTCTTTTGACTTAGATAATAGTTTATTGGTCTATTTGGATTTTAAACCAAATTTCTTACATACAATCGTCTAGAAATTCGTCTCATACATACGAGTTATTCATTTGTAACTATAAAGTTACTAATATGACTTTCTTTCTTGTCATATGAAATTACATCTTTCAGTTATGAAAGAGATTGATAACTTTCTCAAATAACACTCTTACTTATGATACTTCAGGGTCAATCGTATATATGATCATCTTAAAATCTTTAACGATCTTTTAAGATAACATCTCTTATTTTAGATGTTCAGTTTGGAATACATAACAATGTAGTCTTTTCAAAATCTTTCTTCCAAACAAACAATTTGTTATAATTCTTCAGGAGTTTGGATTATATTCAAATTCATGATTCTATTGATTCATAATCTCTTGATAAATACAAGAGTTAATCTTCTAATATTTTATATATCCCATAAAATATTTTGTTTCGAATCGATCAAATAACTAGAGCTTGCGGGAACATGATTTTGATATCATCAATCCTTCATGGATTCTATCTTTCAAAGATTATCATTTTACAGTAGGTCATACAATTCACGTTCTTCCTTCATTGCTAGACTGATAATGAACTTGAAAGTAGTTGCATCTTCCACATGAGACTATGTCTATTCACAATCAATTCCATATTGATCTTTCTTTAGTGCAACAACTCATTTTTATCCCACTTATTTTACACCTTCTAGTGTATGGACTATTGGTCCAAATACTTTTCTCTTTCACAAGAGTGTATCTTTGTCTATTTCTTCGTTCTGATTTGACCAATCATTTCATCGTGTACACTTTTCAATAGACTTTATTTCATGATCCTCTTTCTCATTTATCATATCAACTGCTACTTTGCATGCATAAATATCATCGACGTCGATTTGCTTATTGATTCCATTTTATTTTATACATAACATAACTTATTTGAGATCTTTTCATTTATTTCACTCAAGTTTCATTGTTCTTTGTTATGAGCTCAGATTCCAATCACGTACGATTTAAAAACCTCAACCCAAAAGTGAATAAGAGAGAAAGATTGCAAGATCTTTTACGTTAGGCCGTATTAGCCAATCCAAGATCTGATTTCTTAAGGATCTTTCACCTTATTTATCTAAGTTCTTTTTAGATCTTTCTTTTTTGTTTTTTCGATGGCTCAGCCTAACTTTTACAAAAGATAGATAAATAAGAAATAATGGATGTGATAAGAAAAAAAAACAAAAACACTAATATCTCTCAAGAGGCTCTGATACCACTTGATACAACCTTGAATGTGGGCATGGACGTTCGGGTATCCGTTGGCGTTCAGATCGGGGTTTTTTGAATTTCAGTTCTATTTTATAACACCTCATAGGTCTCATTCTAGTAAATTTGCAAGTATGGGTCGGGTTCGGATATAACACATCGGTTTTGGATCAGTTTTGTATCACATTCAAGAACCCATAAAGTAATCATATATTATTCGGATTTGCGTTATATCAGATCGGCTCGGATATACCCTAAGTAAAATCTAAAATTTAAAAATAAAACATAAGAAATTTATACTTATTTATATATAATTGAGTATTTAAGGTACTTATTTAAATTTTAAATGTTTATTGTTAGATATTATATCAAAACAATTATGAAATTGAATATTTGAAGTATATACTTATGTTTCATATATTTATATTTTATATTAATTTGGACATTCAAATCAGTTTCTTCAGATATTTTTTGGATATTTTGATTTTTTTGAGTTTTTCGGGTTACCTGTTCGAGTTTGGTTAATAGCACTTCGGGTTTATATATGTTTTATAACACCTTAAGAGACCCATTCGGTTATTTTTTATATTTTGAATTGGATTTTTCAGGGTTTGAATTTTAGATTACCTTTTTTATGCCCAGCCCTACTTAAATGGATACATTCGTATTCGTCCGGATCACCTGAAGAATGAGAAAACAAACCACAATACTACTAGAATTGTGGGTGGGTCATGAATTCGTTGGTGGTTGATATATTCAAAGGCTACTAGCGCTTTGCATGGTTGATGGTTTCTTCACGCAAGGAAATGAGAGTTCCTTGAATTACTTTGTGTCTGACTATATACAAGTGTGATCTTGTATAGGTTGAATCCTGATGGAGTTCATGTAAGGAGAAGAATAAACTTCTTGGTGATTGAATATGGATTTATTCGAAGCTGAACAAAGGGGACAAGTCTCTATACGAGATGGGATTTAAGATTGAAACTGAAAACCACAATCCTAAACCGTTTGTGAAAATCAAATCCTAGTTGGTTTGAGAATACCAAACCTACTCTAATTGATTTATACTCTAATTAGCCTATGAGGATGAGAATAATGCCTCTTCTTTTATCACTGGAACCTTTCAAGGCATTACACTTCATAACAGCTGCAACCGTGACAAAAGCCGAACGTGGAAGTGGTGTATAATCTAAAGGAGAAGACAGTGGAGGTTGAGAGGGACATAAAACTGAACTTACATGATACAAGAAGAAACAACAACATTCCCAGACCTATGAAGATGACAAGCCGCTGTTGGAAATGGTAGATGTGTTCCATTCTCTTGCACTGGTCAAACGATGTGGAGGTTTCTTCTCTGTTTTGATAGAGGTATGATACATATACACGGTGGGAGAGAGAAAGAGACTTGAAAAGGAACTTAAGAAAGGCAAGGTATGTAATTGCAAGCATGTTTGCTGGTTCCAGAAGGTATGGACCAATCACTTGTTTCACCTCGAGATTCATACATGCAGTATTACCAATCTTTTCATTAAATTTTTGAAAAAGGGCTGAGAAGAAGTGGTTTGAGTACATTTACACAAAACCGTATCCATCAACTTAGTTTTGCTTGGAACAACACTGTTATCTATTTTATTTCACATTGATCAATACATTACGAGAACCATAGAAGAGTTCAAACTAAGCAACAAAAAGATTAAATCTTGATCACTTGGTCTTTAATCTGCTGTTGGAAAGCAACATTGTTCCATTGATACATGAAAGGGGAGTAAAGACTCAGTTAGAACACATATGCAAACGGTTAAGCAACAATCTTTTTCGTGTATATTGTAACATTAAAAACAATCTTTAAAAAGAGGAGACTACAAAAAGATAAATCCCAAGAATCATCCATTTTACAAACTTTCATTTATGTCAAAGCTAATAAAGTAGATGATGCTTGGGATCTATCTTGTCATCACCCAAACAAAAAGAAAGAGTGACAGTAACACTCTTCAAGACTTTGCAAAAGTCGATTCATGAGATCATTATAAGTCACTTCGTTTGGGAAAGCAACACCTTGATTATCAAATGCAGTGACTTATAATACTCTCATAAAACAATCTTCAGCAACTTCTCAAGAAAAGATAAATCGAAAACTAGATAAGAGTAGAAAACATCTGTATAGAGTACACTTCTCTGAGATCTGTTTCCATTCCACCTGCAGATACAAGAACAGGTCATCATAGTCCACTTGAACTAAGACTGACTATCAAGACTTATTAAGAACAATTATAGAATCTACCTTTGCCGTTTATGAAGTTGCTTTCTTCGCAATCTCAATGGATCGATTCTTGCTTGAGCTGATTGAGAGCTCTGTTTCGTGAGAAACAATGTAAACGGCGGTGTGCCCTAAATCCGTAGGTTAAGCGTTTTTACTTTTAGATGTTAAATTGTTAATTAGTAATTAGGGTTACTATTACTCAGCCTGCTGCCTGGCCCGTAGAAAGCTCGGCCTATTATGAGCCCGTACACAATGCATGTCATTTTATTTTTATTTTATCACAATCATTGATTATCAAAAATGGAGTTTACTGGGAAATCACTTCTTCAGATGGTACGTACTACAATGCTTATTTTATTATTCAATATATTCTTTTAAATTATACTGGGTGTTTGCCCGCAGTTTTGCGAATAATTATATTATATAAAAATATATATTGTGATTAAATTTTATTATAAATTTTAAATAATAATTAAAAAATATTTTAAATTAATTTCAAATATTTAGATAATCAAAATTTTTTATAAGACATGTGAGATTTATAATAGTTCAACAACGTAAATTTTAGTCACTATAAATATTTTCTTATAAAAAATAATATTATAATCAATTCAGATAATTAATTGTAGAATTACTTAATATTTTATTTTAACATGTGAAAAAATCAGAAATACTCTAGCTTTCAAGAAATAAAAATGAGAGTTTTTTTATGTAGGACATCATATGCTTTTATCATGAAAATATTTTGTAAACGTTTTGTGTGGATTTTAGAAAACATAAAAAGTTCTAATGATTCTTTACCTACAAATTTAATTCTTTTATATAAGAATATATATGGTCTCAAATGCTAATGTTCACAATTTACAAAATTTCACCACTGAGCACAATGTTCACAATTTACATTATGTTTTTATATAAGAATATATCATATAAAATATATATATTATGGTTACATTGTTATAAATTTTGAATAATAATTAAAAAATAATTTTTAATTAATTTCAAATAGTTAGATAATCAAAAAATTTAGTATATACTTTTATAAGACCTGTGAGATTTATAATAGTTCAACAACGTAAAATTTAGTCACTACAAATATTTTTCTTATAAAAAATAATATTATAATCAATTCAGATAGTTACTTGTAGAATTACTTAATATTTTATTTTAATACGTGAAAAAATCAGGAATAATCTAGCTTTCAAAAAATAAAAATGAGAGTTTTTTTTATGTAGAACATCGGATGCCTTTTTCATGAAAATATTTTGTAAACGTTTTGTGTAGACTTTAGAAAACATAAAAAATTCTAACAATTCTTTACCTACAAATCTAATTCTTTTATATAAAAATATATATGGTCTGAAATGCTAATGTTCACAATTTACAAAATTTCAACACTAAGCACAATGTTCACAATTTACATTATATTCTTTATCTACAAATCTAATTATTTTGTATAAGAATATATATGGTCTATAATGTTCACCACTGAGCACAATGTTCACAATTTACATTATATTTTTTTATCTTTAACTTTAACAATTATAGAACATGTCATTTTTTTATTTATGTCTCCTTTATTTTTTTACTATTTAAAACAAGTATGTTAATTTTATTATAATCAAAGCTATAAGAATAGTATTAATAGGAGTTAGAAAAAACATGTAAAAAATACTTTGATTAATTTAATTTTAAATGACTTACTATATAATAATTTTGAATGAATTACCATATAATAATATTTTAAGTGATTTACCATATAATAATTTTAATTCATTTTTATATTAATAGATGAATTAAATAATATTTTTAATTAATATAATTTTAAATGATTTATCATATAATTTTTATGTTTTAAGGTATAAAAATATTTTAATCATTTCTAAAAGTGATAACTTATTTATGATATCACAGTATTATTGAAAAATGATAAGAAGTTTTTAAACTATATATTTGACTGTTCTGCATTTATTTTAAATATTTTAAAATATATAGAGAGTGAATGAGTGAGTTTAATTAATATTATTACGTTTATATTAATTAGTTTTCTCGAATAAATGATTTATTATATTCATTACTAATATAAATAATATAAATATATTAAAATCGTTTATAATTATTTATGTAGTATCATATGTATTTAAATGTATATTATCAATTTATATAATGTAATCTATGATATTTAATTATTTCTATAAATAAATTATATTAATTCACATATATTTAAGATGTTTAATTGTATGTTTGGAAACATATATTAGATTAGGTAATTTTAAGATTAGTTTCCTTTTAAAAACTTTAATTAAATAAATTAAAAATTAAAAATCATCAACCAATCAAATTATAACAATTAATTAGAAAGCTCTCATATGAGTGACACGTCAGCAAAAGTCACTTAAGTGATTTCTCAATTAATATATAGGGGAAAACACCTAAACCTAGTAGCTAGCCCAGACAACTTAAAATAAGAATCAATCTAGCCTAAGCGCAGAAACAAAGCTTAATGCTAATCCCCAAAACTGCACGACTAAGGTATGCTCGACCTTAATCTAATAATACTAATAATAAACATGGCCAAACGACCATCAACTCAAACGGATCCCTAATCTAACAATCAAGACTCAGTCAACATCGTATCTCGGTGCTAATACTAACTTGAAGGTTCCTCACCTTTGAGACAACACAATAATAATAACTCGACACACTATTCTAACACTAAACGATTCAATTCTTTAACATGGGCCCTGGTGATTTCGTGTTCATCCTCTCTATCGGCAACATCCTAACTTTCCACCACAAAAGCCAGAAAGAAGGAACTTTCAACCGACCGTGGCCCACAGTCCTTTGGGTCACCGCGCGACAGCCCACAGTCCTTCGGGTCACTGCCACGTTATACCGTCGTGTAACACTCAGCCATAAGCCATGACCTCGTCCCTCTGAGTCTTCCCGATTCAGCGAATAAGGGGTGTTTCCTTGAACCCGCTGGATATGAGGCTGAGAAAACACTAATCAACCCTAAACAAGCCTAGTATGGACGGGTTACGTATATACTGTCGGCAACACACAAACACACTAATTCTAGAAACGACCTATGGAACAAGACTCCTACAACAAACTCAAATACACTAAGGAGTCTACGACACTAACACAAGTACTCGTAGTCCAGCCTATATGGCGTAGGACTCGTAGTATTAAACACAACACAACAAGGAAATCGGCCTATATGGCCAAAGATCTTCTGAACAACACAATCCCTGCACAACAACAATCACTACCAAATCAAGCAATCAATAGTCCTAATATCTCTAAGGAAGGTCTAATCCATTACTAACCAACCCATAAATAAATAAAGGAAGACATGAATCTCAATCCTAACAATTCAGCTATGCCATAATACTATATCGGTTAATGCATCATTCGTCCTAGTCCTAGTCAGGTTATAACTCAGTCTCAATTTCATTATATCTCAGATTAGCCCATGCTAAACTGAGTCCAATTCATAAATAAAAATAACCCTAGGACTCTATCATGCATCAATGTGAGATAACTACTCTATATGCTACTCGATTTATCCTAAGTTCCAAGTGGAACTCAAACAAACCAACTCACAGTGTTCTTGCAGCTTGTCGGTCGGAGAGAGCCTAGCCAAAACCCAATGCTTCTGTCTTGAATGGACTGGTATGGAAGAATTATGACTTGGACAGAACCTCCTCTAGCTTCTGGACGTTCTTCTTGGACTTCCGGTAGAGTAACAACTCTTGAAAATGCTCTAACTTCTTCAAAACAGCTCCAAACCTCTTACTTATTTTTTCTACTTCTCTTTCTCTCTCTAACCCACATTTTGTAGTGATGTTTCTGTGTGAGGAATGAATGCAAACGAGCTGGGGAACTGGGTTTATATAGGTATGGCCAACCACTGAAATGGTGCCACTCCATCACTTGTGTGTCGTCCTGCATGCTTCCGGTCGCATGCGCGGCGACACACGGGCGTCCAAATTTCACAATTCATAAATCCTCTGCATTCCAAAAGCCAGCACCACGTCCAGATGTCTCTCAGCATGGCTGGAGCTCATGCGTCACGACACACGGGCCTCTAGGTGTTAGTACGATGCCATGTCGTGCTTCGGTGTCATGCTCCATGAAACTCTTCTTCCTGCGGACACATGTCATGATACGGAGACACTAAGTTGCTTGGATAAAGGACAACACGTCCTGATCCCTCACGTAGAGTCACCTCGAGCTTTCCGGTTGATTTGTGCGATTTTGGTCTTTCTGGTGAATTTTCGTCTTACGATCAATCCTGAATATTTTTCTGCTCCCGTTCTGATTCTCTGAATATTTTTAATAAACTCCAGAAGAATACTGAGATCCTCTAAAAATATTTCCCGAGCCTCCGGCTTCCTCCAAAATTTTTGTAAAACCGAAATTATGGTTTTCGTCCAACTTTGGGGTTTCCCGTCGTGCTTGCTTCCCGTCCTGCTTACTCCCGTCCTGCTTCAAACTTATAATGTCTCTGAAATAATATTCTGGTGATAGATATGAAGTTTCGCGGAAAACTTAGTGGCTAAGAAATATCGGGTTTCTGAAACGTCGAACTTTTAAACCGTCGTGCTTCCAAAAATGTGATGCTTCCAAAATCTTCGACTGATTAATCTGAGACACTTCTAATAATGGTAGAGAAACTTACTTTTGACTCATGGTTCACTCATGATCCATTACTTGACCACATCGTACTTTGAAGCTTCTCGGTTGATCCGTACCGCACACGGTTCGACCATCAAGTTGATGCTCGACCAATCTTCTGTCTTCTCCGAACCATGCTTAGTTTTGTGTGATCAAAACTCAACATTACTCCAAATATGTAATCTCTCAAAAGCTTGGCTCTAGATGCTGAGTTTCATTCTCTCGGCCATTTTATCCCGAAGGGCGGGTTATCACATTCTCTCCCCCCTTAATAGAATTCGTCCTCGAATTCTTAGTTGTCTGACGGCTCGGCTTCACGACATTCTCCCTACTTGATGACAATTTCTCCTTGGATCTCTTTGTCTCGCGGCCTTGATCACTTGATGTGCTTCTTTACAGTTTGCCCTTGGTTTCTTCTTTTCGGTTTCTTTGGTCTCCACCCAAACTTTTGGTTCTGAACTCACTTTTTCTTGATACATCTCAAAGCGTTCTCCTTGGTCTTGAATCCTTCCTTCACTTCTTGATTTTTCCTTGCTTCACTCATTCTCAACTCATCTCCATATCGCTTCACTCTCATGCTGAGCTTATCTTCATATTGCTTCACTGTGTTTACTGCTATCCCATGAGTCTCCTTCTCAAAGTCGCTACATAACTCTTCACTTAATGAATACTGAATCGTCTTCTTCCATTTACTTTGCCATAACGCTCACCATCCTTGCTTCCGATTACTCAAACTCTTTCTTTTCCCAAAACTGATGAAGTCTTTTCCCAAAACTGATGAAGTCTTTTCCCAAAACTGATGAAGTCTTTTCCCAAAGAAGTCTCGTTTTCACTTGTCCAGTCCATACCACTGTCCAGTCCCTCTGAATCTCTTTCTCTTCAACTTTGGTTTTTTGGCCTTGAACTCTTTTCACTTTAAGGTTTCTATTCCTTAAAGTTCCGATCAATGAACACACAAGCTGCAACTCAAAAGAACACTTCACATGCAAGTTAGTTAACAACTAACCCAACAATTTAATTGCAAAACAAACCAGCAACCTAGCGAATTTATACTCACAACCTAGCAATTCTATCCGGGCAACCTAACCGCAATTCTAACAAAACAACCTAGAAATTCTAGGTTCCACTAACCAGCCCTAAAAGGCGGCCTAAAAACTAAGGTTCTACTAAAACCAACGATTTGTGTGATATTCTAACAATTGTAAATGTTTTGTTAAACCATATGTCCAAACGATCACTATTTTTCATCTTGTAAACCACATAATTCAAATATGCAACAATCAAACAAAAACATGCATACTTGAATGACATGGTCACGTAATTACTAAATAGAAAAACACAAATGATAATCACTTTCACCACAAAACACATCCTCCCATCAAATATATACATATACTTATAGAAAAACATCTTTTAACGTTACTGATGATATATCATACAACAAAAGACATTGACTGTCACAAAACACTACAAAAAATCTATACACCGCTATATCACAACAAAAAATCAGTATCCTACATACCCGGGCCAAGGCGTCTAAGAACGTCATATATAAAGTAACATGTCGCAGTTGGGGCGGAAGCCCCACTCTGAGGATTCCCCTTCTGTTTGCGCACTGTGTGGATAGGGTATCCATGTTGGCTCATCGTAGCTCGAGCAGATGCCAGTTAAATGTCATATGCCTTCACAAGCAAGGCACCTCGGGTGTAGATCTGATCCGCCAAGATAAGTCATTGTGTGATATGGGAATCCGTGTGGATCCACATATCCTGCTCCGACACCAAAAACATTGTTACCTTGTCCATAGTGATAGGACTGAGGTGCATAAGGATCACCAAGGGAAGTAAATCCTCCAAGATCATACGATGCGTTCATCTCTAGAAGGTAAGATGGTCCTTCGGTCTGATAAGTAGTATGGTAGAATTGTAGCTCGGTCATGGCTGCCTCCATAGTCGGAAAGCTGGAAGGCTCTCCATAGTCGTAAATCATCTGAGAGAATGGTAAGTATGTCGTGAATGGCTCCATAGGTGGAAAGATGGAAGGCCTCCACTCTCGAACATGGTATAAGAAAAAGGTAAGTCCGCTGGATAAGGAAGTGGCTCTTCCATCATCATCACGTCGGAATCATATAATAAAAGGTCGCCGTCTGTGTCTCCAACGCTCTCCATGGGCTGATAGTATGATGGCTCATCCGGAATCATGATGTCTGGATAGTAAAGTAAGGGATCATCTTGGTTGTCACCAATACTCTCCATCGGCTGATCGTAAAATCCATCCAGACCCATCTCGAACCCATAATGTATGTCAATCGCCGGGCTGAGAGTAGGATCGGGTAATCCCGACGCCATCGGTGATATCAGAAGCTCAAATTGCCTCTAGTGGTGGAGATCCAGACGTAATCTCTACTCCTGGTAGTGAAAGATGAACTCCAACAGAATCCTCGCTAAGTCTCTCTCCCAAAAAGCTCGAAGATGAAATAGTAATCGGGCTCGGATGTGCTGGTGAAGGCACCTCCGCAATAACATCATCGGACTCAGAGTCGGATATGATAATAGTCGGTGCTGGAACCACTATATCATCAATCTCAGTGTCATCATCCGAAATGATGATAGGTGTCAGAAACATATCTGGTACAGTCTGACCAAGCTCCTGCGGCTTAAAAAGATCGGCAAGTATAGGACTAGGCAAAACGTCGATATCCTCCATAACTCCAAATCTTCACCCTACCACACCAGTACAGCAACCTGCGGAATCATGTCACAATATGTATAGGGGTTAGACAATATCTATCTTACCCCTCCCCAACGATTGGACACGACCGGATTCCTAGAGAGTGCATCAGCGACTCATTTTTGTCTCGAAAAACATTGAAAACATTTGAAAACCACGGGAACCAATGAGCATAATCGTAACCATGCTCTGATACCACTTCCTCAGCCAGCGGACTTACTTTTTTCTTATACCATGTTCGAGAGTGGAGAGCCTTCCAGCTTTCTACCTATGAAGCCATTCACGACATAATTACCATTCTCTCAGACGATTTACGACTACGGAAAGCCTTCCAGCTTTCCGACTATGGAGGCAGCCATGACCGAGCTACCATTCTATCATACTACTTATCAGACCGGAGGACCATCTTACTTTCCAGAAGTGGACGCATCTTATGATCTTGGAGAATTTACTTCCCTTGGTGAACCTTACGCACCTCAGTCCTATCACTATGGACAAGGTAGCAATGTTTTTGGTGTCGGAGCAGGATATGTGGATCCACACGGATTCCCATATCACACTATGACTTATCTTGGCGGATCAGATCTACACCCGAGGTGCCTTGCTTGTGAAGGCATAGGACATTTGACTGGCATGTGATCGAGCTACGACGAGCCAGCAGGGATACCCTACCCACACAGTGCGCAACCAGCAAGGGAATTCTCCGAGTGGGGCTACTGCCCCAAATGCGACATGTTATTTTATATATGGCGTTCTTAGACGCCTAGGCCCGGGTATGTAGGATACTGACTTTTTGTTGTGATATAGCGGTGTATAGACTTTTGTAGTGTTTTGTGACAGCCAATGTCTTTTGTTGTATGATATATCATCGGTAACGATAAAATATGTTTTTCTATCAAGTATATGTATATATTTGATGGGAGAATGTGTTTTGTGGTGAAAGTGATTATCATTTGTGTTTTTCTATTTAGCAATTATGTGACCATGTCATTCAAGTATGCATGTTTTTGTTTGATTGTTGCATATTTGAATTATGTGATTTACAAGATGAAAAATAGTGATCGCTTGGACATATGGTTTAACAAAACATTTACAATTTTTAAAATATCACACAAATCGTTGGTTTTAGTAAAACCTTAGTTTTTAGGCCGTTTTTTAGGGCTGGTTAGTGGAACCTAGAATTGCTAGGTTGTTTGGTTAGAATTGCGGTTAGGTTGCCGGTTAGAATTACTAGGTTGTGAGGATAGATTCGCTAGGTTGCTGGTTAGTTTTGCGATTGAATTGTTAGGTTAGTTGTTAACTAACTTGCATGTGAAGTGTTCTTTTGAGTTGCAGCTTGTGTGTTCGTTGATCGGAACTTTAAGGAATAGAAACTTTAAAGTGAAAAGAGTTCAAGGCAAAAAAAACGAAGTTGGAGAGAAAGAGATTCAGAGGGACTGGACAGTGATATGGACTGGACAAGTAGAAACGAGAATTCGTTGGGAAAGGACTTTATCAGTTTAGGAAAAGAAAGAGTTTGAGTAATCAGAAGCAAGGATGGTGAACGTTATGGCAGAGTAAATGCAAGAAAACGATTCAGTATTCATCAAGTGAAAAGTTATGTAGCGACTTTGAGAAGAAGACTCATGGGAGAGCAGTAAACATGGTGAAGTAATATGAAGATAAGTTCAGCATGAGAGTGAAGCGATATGGAGATGAGTTGAGAATGAGTGAAGCAAGGAAAAATCAAGAAGTGAAGGAAGGATTCAAGACCAAGGAAAACGCTTTGAGATGTATCAAGACAAAGTGAGTTCAGAACCAGAAGTTTGGATGGAGACCAAAGAAACCGAAAAGAAGAAACCAAGGGCAAACCGTAAAGAAGCACATCAAGTGATCAAGACCGCGAGAAAAAGAGATCCAAAGAGAAATTGTCATCAAATGGGGAGAATGTCGTGAAGCCGAGCCGTCAGACAACTAAGAATTTGAGGACGAATTTTATGAAGAGGGGGAGAATATGATAACCCGCCCTTCGGGATAAAATGGTTGAGAGAATGAAAATCAGAATCTGGAGCCAAGCTTTTGGGAGATTACATATTTGGAATAATATTGATTTTTGACCACACAAAACTTAGCATGGTTCGGAGAAGACATAAGATTGGTCGAGCATCAACTTGATGGTCGAACCGCGGGCGGTACGGATCAACCGAGAAGCTTCAAAGTACAATGTGGTCAAGTAATGGATCATGAGTGAACCATGAGTCAAAGTAAACTGTTCTACCATTATTAGAAGTGTCTCAAATTGATCAGTCGAAGATTTTGGAAGCATCACATTTTTGGAAGCATGACGGTTTAGAAACTCGACGTTTCAGAAATCCGACATTACTTAGCCACTAAGTTTTCCGCGAAACTTCAATCCATCACCAGAATATTATTTCAGAGATATTATAAGTTGGAAGCAGAACAGGAGTAAGCAAAACGGGAAGCAAGCACGACAGGAAAACCCGAAGTTGGACGAAAACTGTAATTTAGGTTTTACGAAATTTTTGGAGGAAGCCGGAGACTCGGATAATATTTTTAGAGGATCTCTGTATTTTTCTGGAGTTTATTAAAAATATTCAGAGAATCATAAAAGGAACAGAAAAATATTCGGGATTGATCGCATGACGAAAATTCACCAGAAAAACCAAAATCGCACAAATCAAACGGAAAGCTTGAGGTAGCTTTACCTAAAAGATCAGTACGTGCTGTCCTTCATCTAAGCAGCTTAGTATCTCCGTAGCACGACATGTCTCCGCAGGAAGAAGAGTTTCATGGAGCATGGCACCCGAAGCACGACATGGCATCGTACTGACACCCAGAGACTCGTGTGTCGCGACGCATGAGCTTCAGCCATGCTAAGAAACATATGGACGTGGTGTTGGCTTCTGGCATGCAGAAGAGTCATGTATTGACATTTGGACGTCCATGTGTCATCGCGCATGCAACCGAAAATATATAGGACGACACACAAACGATAGAGTGGCACCATTTTAATGATTGGACATACCTATATATACCCAGCTCCCCCAGCTTGTTTTCATTCATTCCTCACATAGAAACATCACTCCAAATCGTGGGTTAGAAAGAGAAGTAGAAAAAAAAAAATAAGAGGTTTGGAACTGTTTCGAAGAAAAAATCACTTAAGTGACTTTTCAATTAATATATAAGAGATTAGTTGTTTTTAAATTTAATTATTTTAGTTATTTTTGACTAAATAAGCTACTCCAAATATGAAATAGGGGGTAACAATTATCTAGACACGAACCCAAAACTGAAGTTACTGACTTCAGTATCGGTGCTCACTCCTAATATGAGATAGCTTCAGTAATTAAAACGTTTATAAAGTAAGTCATCTCAACGCCAAATTAACTATTAAGTAGTCCAGTTTTTAAAAAAACTTGTAAAGAAGTCACTAAACGTTTCCATAGGGATGATGGTGATGAGGCCCCGCCGGAGGAGGAGGGTACGCCGCGGGTGGTACAGAGGCGACCCCAGGAGGATTATGCCGGTAACCATGTCCCATGACTGGCGCAGGAGCCGGCACAGGGGCTTGATGAGTCACGTGGCCGTGAGAAACGTGGTGGTGAGATTGCTTAGCCATAAGCTTCTCCTCGGCATGAGCAGCTTTAGCGATGTGCATATCCATCTTAGCCTCTGCTTCCTTGGCCTTCCGACGCTGGTGGGCTATCTCTTCCTCCTCTTTTGTACGTGCCATCGCCTGCTCCGCCTGTCATGATTAACATTCAAATCAACCAAAGGAGTCATAGTCATATTAAACGCTAATATCAAATGAAAATCGCAATTTGATTAGAACCTTCTCAGCTGCTTTTGCTTCAGATATCACCATCCTCTCCTTGGCTACACTAGCCATATCGCTTAGCTTCTGTTTCGCCGATTGCATTTCTTCTTCTTTTGACTCTTCTCCAATTGTATGTACTATTGTATGGTTTTTGTTTCATTTAAATAAAATGTATGACTCTAGCCTCGTCGGTCCAAAGAGGTCATATCAATGGCACGTGTTATGGATGTCGTCACGTGTCTTGCTTAAAATCCGAAGCTTTCAAATAGCTGCCACGTAGAAATGCTTCGTTCGCCAGATTTGATATCCAGTGCACGTGCTTCCTCAACCGGATCTGACCAACCAAATTAGTCGTTAACCGTTGGTTTAACAACCGAGATCACTGATTTTTTAAACCGTAAAGACAAACCGGTTTATGATTTCTTCTCCTCGGTTACAGTAACTCAGTAAGTGAATGGTGGCTGATCTTCTCTTATCTTCTTCAACCTTTCGACGTAGAGCCGCGAAAAGGATGGCTCTGATTTTCCCCTGCACATCTTGCACCTGGCTTCAGCGAAAGACTTTTCCGACTAACCGGCGATATTCTCCGAACTTCCGACGAGGAGCTACGACGTGTGAGTATCGAATTCCTGTAGAAGTGTCCAGTCCAGCCGATAGAGGATCCTTGGCAGTGCCTTCGCACAAGGTCACTGTACATGATCGCCAACGAGGAGTTGTTCACGAGTTTGAGGTTCCAGAGGTTAGTTTTTTTTTCCTTGATTCTGTTCCTAACTTTGCCGGGAAACTGTTGCCGTTCTTCTCTGATTCGCGATCAGATTAATCACAGATTATGATGATTCTTCGTTCGTTATATCGGATTAGAAGCTGTATTTAGGGACTGTTCATAGCTTAGACTGGGTGCTTTAGATTACAACACAGAACGCAGTGTATATCATTCAGCCACTATTCCATTTATCTCTTTCTTCCTTTAATGTGGCTCTCTTGGTGTAATCGTTCTTACTTATAGACATTGTAGAGTGTGGCTGACATGATTCTCCCTTTTCTGATACATGAGAATCTATTTGGAAATGCAGGATCAATACATATTGCACTCAGCTGAATCTCAAAACATTAATCTTCCTTTTGCTTGCAGGCATGGTACTCTCTTCTCTTCACCTCTCTAATTTTGTTTCCTAAGAAAGACCTTATAAAGTTTGCATACGTTTCCTTGTCCTCCTTACATGTATACCATATTTGAAAAATTTCAAGGTTGGCGTTAGAGCCATATGCATGAAGAATGTAGCCTCTAATTGTTTCTGTTAGATTTATGTGTTAATTATACGATTTGGCAGTCTACATGTTTCTGTATGGTTAGCGTGTTTTAAATCGCTTTAGCTATGAGATTCGTCTACAGTTTGAGTTTTACAACAGTCTTGAATGTCTCTTCTTATGTTGGTAGGTTGCTGTACTAGCTGTGCCGTACGTGTAAAATCTGGAGACTTGAGGCAGCCACAAGCATTGGGAATATCAGCTGAACTTAAGTCCCAGGTAATAATATCCTTTTACCTTGTGCTTCAGAAGGCTAGAAACTACATAGACTAATTGCTTGATGATAGTTGCTGTCTGTGGAAAAACTAAGTAAAACTCTTACTGAGTCAACAAGAACAAGGCGAAGCTTTAAACAAGTACTCAATTGTAATGTTGATTTTTCCTAATGCTTGAGATTATACAGTGTCAAAGACATATCTAACTGTCAGCCTTTAGAGAATGTATAGCGTAGTTGAGGTGGACAACTTCTTCTTCTTAGAAATTAATTATATTGAAGCATAGGTTTAAACCAATGGGCGTGCTTATCCTTTACAAAGCCTAGTGATTTTGGTTCTTAGATCTTTTATTTCAAGTTTATTTTGCATATAAGTTCTGTGGCTTTTAAATGCAGGGATATGCACTTCTTTGTGTGGGTTTCCCTACATCTGACCTTGAAGTAGAAACACAAGATGAGGACGAGGTAACTTATTCATTAGAATTACTCTCCTGAAAGTCCAAGAACTGCTTGCAACAATATTTGTCTTCTCCCATTTCATTCTAGTAACACATTTCTAAATCTTTTGGAACACACACAGGTCTACTGGCTACAATTTGGAAGATACTTCGCTCGTGGACCAATTGTAAGTCCTCACAGCAGAAAAAAGACTTGGTGCACTTTTATTATTACCAATTTTCTAAGTTTAACAAACGCACGAGTAAGAAAACTAATGGTGAAGAAGGTCTATCCAGCGAAGAAGTGTATGGGTAGATTGACTGTTAAGAAACTCAGGAAGTTATTTATTATGATTGATGCCCGGTTTTACTAGGTCTAGCTATTTACTTGATGTTTTCAAAGATATCAAACTTAGTATTATATTATCAATTCTTCCATAGTTTTTTCGGCATTGGGTTTTTAACAGCCTTGTTGATGTAACATTGCAGGAGAGAGACGATTACGCCCTTGAACTCGCCATGGGAGACGAGTAGGAACAAAAAGAGTCATGCAAGGTCGCCAACTTCCTTATTCCTGAAATTTCTTGGTGGATCATTGTAAATCTCTAATGAATTATGAAAACCTATGCATCTTTCAACCATGAACTCGAAAAATTCATACATAGTTTTTGTTTGCATATCTCTAGCCTCTAGTGAATTGCAACCTTTGGTCCCATCCCAGGTAAGTAATGGTGACAAACAGTATTCTTCATGATCACATATTTGTGATCCATGTGAGAGGGAAGGTAATGGGTCTTGTGATCGTGAGACCATATGAGATAATCTATACTATTAAAAGGGACTATATTTGGCTACAGAGAGCGTCCACATCATCGTAAATTTTTCTTTCAGAAAAAGCCACGTGGCATTATAATTAAAAACACAAAAATTAATAAGTAAATATACAATATAAAGAAATCTATACTATTAAAAGGGACTATATTTGGCTACAGAGAGCGTCCACATCATCGTAAATTTTTCTTTCAGAAAAAGCCACGTGGCATTATAATTAAAAACACAAAAATTAATAAGTAAATATACAATATAAAGAAATATAAATAATAAGTAAATATACAACATAGAAAATAGAAATATTACATTAATATCATAATTGTTTCTCTCAAAAAAGTCATGTGATATTATTATTAAAACACAAAAATAATTAATAAGTAAATATACAATATAAAGAAATATACAATATAAGAAATCTATACTATTAAAAGGGACTATCTTTGGCTCCAGAGAGCGTCCACATCATCGTAAATTTTTCTTTCAGAAAAAGCCATGTGGCATTATAATTAAAAACACAAAAAATTAATAAGTAAATATACAATATAAAGAAATATAAATAATAAGTAAATATACAACATAGAAAATAGAAATATTACATTAATATCATAATTGTTTCTCTCAAAAAAGTCATGTGATATTATTATTAAAAACACAAAAATAATTAATAAGTAAATATACAATATAAAGAAATATACAATATAAGAAAATATAAATAATAAGTAAATATACAACATAGGAAATAGAAATATTACAATAACATTTATCACAATATTATCATTTGTTATAAAAAGTAAATATACAATATAAGAAATAGAAATATTACATTAAACATATATCACAATATTATCATTTGATATAAAAAGTAAATATACAATATAAGAAAATATAAATAATAAGTAAATATACAAGATAAGAAATAGAAATATTACAATATAAGAAATAAAAATAATTAATAAGTAAATATACAATAGAAAAAATATAAATAATAAGTAAATATATAACATAAGAAATAGAAACATTACATTAAACATATATCACAATATTTTCATTTGATATAAAAAGTAAATATACAATATAAGAAAATATAAATAATAAATAAATATACAAGATAAGAAATAGAAATATTACAATATAAGAAATAAAAATAATTAATAAGTAAATATATAATATAAGAAAATATAAATAATAAGTAAATATACAATATAAGAAATATAAATATTGCATTAAACATCTATCACAATATTATCATTCAATATAAAAAATTAAATATACAATATAAATAATATAAATAATATAAATAATAAATAAATATATAATATAAGAAATAGAAATATTATACTCCCTCCGTTTCATTTTAGTTGTCGTTTTAGACTTGGGCACACATATTAAAAAAACATTTAATTTTACATATTTTCAAAATAAAAACACAACTACCAATAAACCTAACCACATTTCAACCAATTGAAAATAGATTAGAATAAAAAGTCAATAAAATTTGCATTGAAACTATAAAACGACACTTATTTTGAAACGAAAACTATACTCTACAACGACAATTAATCTGAAACGGAGGGAGTATTAAACATCTATCATAATATTATCATTGATATAAAAGTATACTAATATAATGGACTATTTGAGGCTTCAGGAAGTGTCCACATCAGTATAAAATCTTTATTCCAAAAGAAGTCATGTGACATTATTAAAAACAAAAATGATTAATAATTAAATACAATATAAGAAAATATAAATAATTAGTAAATATACAATATAAAAAATAGAAATATTACATTAAAGATCTATCACAATATTATCATTTGATATAAAAAGTTAATATACAATAAAAGAAAATATAAATAATAAGTAAATATACAATATAAGAAATAGAAATATTACAATATAAGAAACAAAAATAATTATTAAATAAATATACAATATAAGAAAATATAAATAATAAGTAAATTTACAATATAAGAAATAGAAATATTACATTAAACATCTATCATAATATTATCATTTGATATAAAAGCAAGAAAACTAGAATAAGTAAAGATACAATTTTTAAAAAAAAATAAATAATAAATAAATCTACAATTAAAAAAAAAACTAAATTAAACATTTATCTGAAGTTGAGGTACAACATGAATAACATCATTGAGTATTTTTCACACGTTATTTAGAATGAGATTTTTCATTTAACGAACTCTAATAATCAGTAGTCAAACTTGGATGATTCATGGTTCCATCAAGTGTTATACGTGAACATAATTGCAACAACAGTTGCATTGTCTTGAAGATTTTGTTACAATTTCGAGTATGACCTTAAATTGAGTATCTTTTAATGTACATTTGAAGTAATAAAAGAACTTGATTGTTAAAACTACTTCTCAGTTCTCAGTCTGATGATTTTGCTCAGCTATCTCAGGTAAGAAGAAGAAACAAAAATGTAGGAGATAATATATTTTTAAAAAGTTAGAATCTTAAATATTTTTTCTATCATCTTCTTTAGATTGAAACATAAAGAGAAGAAAGGATATGCTGGATTAATGCAAGAAATGACGAGTCCTGCATCAATTGGCGCTTTAAAAATTATAAAAAGTAACAAAAGTGAATAAATGTCAAAGTTTCAGGATGAGTCGAATGAAAGTTGTTGTAGAACGGTGGAGAAGTGGTGGTAGGGTCATGGTGAGCTATGGCAGTGATGACAGAGTTGAGTCGCGGGAGGTGGTGTGGTGACGGATTGGCTGTGATGGTTATATGACTTAAAGAAAACACATATTAGAGCAGTAGAGAGAAGGAAGAAGATGTTTCAAGATGGATTTTTGAATGTGCAATTTTGATATTTATCAAGCCTTAGAGGTTAGATCGAAAGTGTATATTTACGGAAGACATGTCAAAAAGCAGAATAACTGTCCTAGGTATTATCAGAGCTAAACCGAAGCCATAATCGTCATTGCTTCTTAGACATGCTTACATGAACATACAAAATTGTATGTGAAGGTAAATTTAGAAGAGTACGCGAAAATCAAATTATGATAAGAGCACAATGCATATAATCTACATCAGTTCACATTTTATAATTTCAATATAAAATTTTAAAATAACTATCAAACAATCGGTCAATATTAAAATTTTAATTGGTTTATGGTTCGGTTGGCAAGTAAAGACCGATTTATCAACCAACTAAACTTAATACACATAAATAAACCAAAATAAACCGAATAAACAAAAATTTACATACCTGATTTTTTGAATAAACATATATAAATATATATATATATATATATATATATAAATCAATTTCAGTTCAAATAAATATTTTTTTCAAATGAATAAGAAATAAAAAATATAAATTAATATAATATTTTGTGAAGAGTAAACTAAATATTTAAAATATATTATTTTTTATTTATTTGCATACCCCGCCCGTAGGGCGGGTTGATCACTAGTAGTAATAATAATAATTATGTGTAGGCATATGCTTGGTATATGCTGCTTTTTTTACCACTATATTTTGACTCGAGCGGATATTTGTTTTAATTTAAGATTTATAAATAAATATTTATTTTGTTTAAGTAATAATATATTTTTAATTTATTTATATTAAAAAATTATATAATGTAATATTTATAAACATAATAATTTTATATTTATAATAATTAATTTTATTTTGTTTTATAGATCGTCAATTTTACCATTCATATTCTTAAAATATAAATTTTGCGTTCATACAAATACACTTTTAATTTTTTGTGGATTAAAATTTTATGATAATGTATGTTAAAACTGTTTTATATACTATTTAAAATTTACTAATATATATTTTATACTTTTAATATTTATCCTACTGAATTTACATTGAGTTATTTTATATGAAAATACACTTAATATATATATATATTAATTTATATTTTATTTATATATTATAGAAATATTTCTTTTTATATGGTTTTTTATTTTAACTGTTACTAATAAATAATGAAATATACTATATAAATTTAAAACAATATTATATTCTAAATTTATTAAAAATATACCTAAATTGTGGTGGATTTTGATTATTTTTGTTATGTTTTTTTTTCTTTTTTGTTCAATTTTTTGTTATGTTTATTATTTAGTTATTTAAAATATAACTGATGAAAATCTTCTAATGATTGCATTTAAAAGTTGGTGGAGGATAGGTTTTGAATCGAAAAATTGATCAAAAAAAGGTAGATTGATGGTTCTTCAGGCTGCGGAAAAGTGATGTACTCAGGTTTTAACCACTAAAACCAACCGCAAGTGCACGGGAGTGCGCGGTAGTATATAGGGATCGAATTCCTCAAAGACCAAGGTTACACTATAAATCTTCGAGAGAAAAGTCAAGCTAGAACGACATGAATTTGTTTTGATTGTTTCAGTTCAGAAATGTAAATAACAGTATGTAAATTAGGTTTCACAGATGAATAAAAAGCTAGGCCATGGGTATTCTCAGGTAAACATAAATCAAGTTTATGAATGCTAGACAGGGGATTCATATTTAAACCGTTCTCGAACTCAAACGACAAGCATAGTTTAGTTAACTTTCGGAAAACTAA
>MU105825.1:160061-270580 GCA_012274485.2 Sinapis alba | reverse complement strand
CAGTCCATTAAGTCCTTTTAAACAGTGTGAAGGTTCTTATGCATCATGATCCATTCATCTATCACCCTAACTCCCATTATGATCTATCAACCTAACTCACAAACAGGGTCTAACCAAACCCTAGTTCCAACATAAAGAATGCTGAGATCAATAGAACAGATCTGGGATCGAATCACCTCACCTTAGAGATTTGGGTTCTGGATCTGGATCTGGATCTAGAGATCTGGAACAAGGGAACAAGGAAACGAGATCTGGTCACCACCACCACTTGGCGATCACTACCACCACACGCACGGCGAGGAGAGAGAGAGGAAGAGCCGCGGAGAGAGAGAGAAGAGAGGAGAGAGAGACGCGCGAGAGAGAGAGAGAGAAAGGAGAGAGAGACGGCGCAGGGGGGGAGAGCTCGACGGCTAGGGTTTCTGATCTCCCGGGACTTCTCTGCAGAGCTTCGCTTCAATTTCAGAATGGAAGAAAAGAGAGAGGAGGCTGCTTTATTTATAGGGAAAGAGGAGGAAACCTAGGTTTTTCCCTAACGGGCCGTAGGCAAGGCTTCATTTTTCATTAAAAAAATGGGCCTAGTTTTGGGATGTTACAGATGATCTGATGGTTTGAGAGAGATATGTGTTGATTTTGATGATGATGGATGGATTGATTGGATGATCTTCAGAAATGATCTATGGACTGATCAGATCTTGTGTAGTTGTGTCTAAGATCGAGAGAATGAACTCTGTTTAGGATCCAAGACAAGTTCTTGCTTGCAGAGAATGAACTCCTAGCAATCAGTGTTCATAGATGAACAAAGGATTCACAAAATTTAGAGAGAGTTTTTGATAAAAAGAGTGAATAATATTTCTGAAAACAAAAGAGAGTTTAAGTAGAGAAGAAGGAAATGAAAAAGTCCTAAAATTGTAGAAAAAAAAAAAACTTAATTAAAACTAAAATTGTCTTGAAAACTCAATATTAATTATTTTGGCTTATTTCTTGACTTCATTTTCGTGGCTAGCCATTCAGAAAAAGAGAATGGATCCTCAACTTGGGTATTGATCTTCTTTTAGGCTGAGAAAATTCCTAAGCCATTCATGAGGCTGATCCACATCTTTTCCATCTTGTTTGTGAAAACTCGACGGCTAGGGTTTCTGATCTCCCGGGACTTCTCTGCAGAGCTTCGCTTCAAGTTTCTGATGCAGAAACAGAAGGGGCTGCAGTTCCTTTTATAGGAAAAGAGGGGTGAAACCCTAGGTTTAGGCAAACGGGCCGTAGACAGACCCATTTCTTTTAAAAAAATTTGGGCTTGAGGTTTTGGGATGTTACAAATAGACTGGAATAAACTGATGCTTCGAAACCCCAATTCCTTATTTGTAATTTGGTTCATTCTTTTGGCATAAAGGGAAAAAGAATACCGAGACAAAAATCATTTTCCATATGTTATCAAAGACATCTCAATCGATTACTTGAAGCGAGTTTACGTACACCAGTTTATCTCAAACTAAGGCGTCGGCAAGCGGGTTTGCATGGGCTGAGACGAAGAAGAGAAAAGACAACATGATAACTTTTAACGCTCTTTTATAATCAGTTTGAAGGATTTGTCATCATCTTTAGTGGGAGTACTTCACCTAGTTTCTTAACAATTAAAAAAAAAAAAAAAAAAAAAGGAAAAGTGAAGTGAAAGAAAAGAAATGTCCTATTATGAAGAAACGATGGTAGGAAGTTTTTACAATTTTTTCCCAACTAGAGGTTGGATTATGTTTAAATTTATAATTCATTTAACTAATTATTGATATTATTATTATAAACAAATGAGAATAAAATGTTCCACTGTTGAGTTTTTAAAGCAAAATTTGTTTCACGGTTCTAATCACTATTTTTTTATTTAAGAATAAATAAATATAAGTATATAATTCAAGTTTATAAACACATGCATATATAATTAAAAGTTTAAATATTTTTTCACAAGCTTTATGCCACAAGACATTTATATCAAAATATCTAGAGAAGTAATAAATATAAAAAGCACCGACGTTTTTGGCAATGCCGTAAAATTTGGAAATTTACAGTTTATCTACTCTTTTCAAGCAAAGACGATGTCGACATAATTTTTAAATGTGTAATAAAATAAATAAAAAGATACGTGTTGGGAATAAGAGATTGAGAGGCGCGTGAAATCCGGGGTATTAATAGAGTGCACCGCTCACCTAATCTTTTATATAAAGAAACATCGACCCCTTGTTTTTCCGTTCAGACTTCTCCTCTCCTTTTGTTTTTTTCGTGTAAAAAGATAATATAGAACTCTCTTTTTATTATTTCTTCTTTTGTAGTTTGGTCCGAAGGACTTTTTCTTGATATGGAAGCTGTTTGTTTTGCTGTTGGATTTCGAGATGAGCTCATCCAATATCATCCGGTGGTTCTCTTCCGCCGCCGCCTCTGGTTGCTCTCTACCGCCGCCGTTTCGGGTTGCACTCTACCGTCGCCGTTTCCGTTTCTTCTCGTTCGATGCCGTTTCCGGTTACAGATGAACCCGTCAACAATGGTTGCAGCAAATCCAGATCTCTCAAAGGTGGTTGGATAAACGGCCCATGGACCTTATATAGATCTCTGGCCCATAAAAGAAATCAGGTTATCTATCAGATCCTTTAGCCCATTGAAGATTGGATATAATTACAGAAAAACTAGCTGTTCCAAACAAAAAAAAGCTGGGTCTCTTATTACATGTGCGCATCTAACTAGATCCGCTTTTTAATTTTTCATCTGATCTTTTGTTGCTCTTATTTTGCAGATGAAACATGTTCCCATCTAACAAATACATAGCTCCTCTTAGGTATTCTCTAATACTTGTTCCCATCTAACAGATAGATCCTCATTTCATCTGCTGATCTTTTGTTTCCCTTATTTTGCAGATCGAACGCGTGCCCATCTAACAAATACATGGCTCCTCCTCTTATAAATACAGAAAAAACTAGCGTTTTCAAACCACAAAAAAAGCTGTCTCTTAGGTATTCTCTATTACTATGTGCCCATCTAACAAATAGATCTTCTCTTCATCTAATCTTTTGTATCTTTTAATTCTGCAGATCAAACATAGCTTCTGAGATTCTGCTTAAGGTATTTGTCTATCTCCAAGTTCTGATCTTACCAAATTGATAGTTCTTTTGTTTATCTTTATGCTGAATAACTTTCTATATAAAAGTATGTCTTTCTTTCTATATAAAAGTATTTCTCTGTTTTGAGTATCGGAGTCAACAGATCTTATAAATAGATCGATGTATTTTTACAAAAAAAAAAATAATCTTTTTCAATAGACTAATTGCTTGACTTTTTGGATTTAACAGATCCTGTAAATGTTTTTTTTTTTTTTTTTTTGCTCTAGGAATGTCGAGTAAAAACTTGCTTTTCACCTGGAGATCGATGGTACCATGTTACCTCTGTGATGTCATTACCCAGACTAATGATATCTGCTGGGCGATTGCCTTTGTAAGGCAATTCGAATTTCTCCTAAAGAAAAACAATCGTATGGATAGGAATGAGCATCTCTCTGTTCAATATTTCATCAACAACACACCAAAAAACTATTTGGAAAAACATGGTTATGGTGGGATCATCAACATTGATCTTCTACCAGAGGTTTTGAACAAACATGGCACGGTATTGGAGAAGCACAGTCCACTCTCTGAGACCCTACAGGTTAAAAGAATTGATGCTGATGTAAGAAAAATCATTTTCTCGTTTTAATCATTTTCACTTTTGAGACTTGATTTATAATTTTTTTTTTTTTTTTTTTTTTTCAGGTAGGCGTCACTGTGTACCGACCTAGCAGAGTTAAAGTGCGCCGTATGTCTGAGAAGGAGTTTTATGATGATGTAGATCGTTTTCATCGTTTTCATGGAAGTCTTATTCATCAGATTGAAGTAGTGGGATGCGTCACTACAAGAATACCTGTCTATCCAAGCTACGATAAACTCGTAGGAAAAGTAATCAGTTTTTCACTTTTGTTTATTATTATTTATTATTAAATATATTGTTCCTGTTAACTAATATTTGTTTTGAGCAGCAAATTTATTGTCCAAGCAAAGCAGAGATGAAGAAAGGTGAAAAACATGGGCATATTGTTCTTTTAACGGGGCATGGCTATGATGAAGAAAATAAAAGACAGTACTATCAGTACCAAGAGACTGCTGGAACTTCAGTGGGAGATGAAGGTTATTGCTATGTTTATGCCGAGCTCGTCCACATGTACATTGAGATGGAGGTGTGAGCTTATTAGAGAACAAGCCCAAGTCAGGCCCAAGACCCATATATGTTATAGGATTTCCAGCAATCTAGACTCTTATATATATGTTGTTATGAACTCTTGTGTTAGCAACCTTGGCTGTTATAGTTGCAGCCTCTTTCAGTCTCATTTTATGAATCAAATATAATATTTTTTATCTTGGTGACAAACTCAAAGTCTTTCTTACTGTCAGAGTACTACTCGGCATGTATATGATATATCGCCTGACAAAAATATAGAACATTTCCTTAGTATAATCCCATATGGCTACTATCTATATTATGCATAAAATCTACTAAAGTATCGGAGGGTGGAGCTCACATTCGATTTACGAGAGTCGGCGCAATATTTAAGACTCATTATCTTAAAACCCAATTTTATGCCCATTAAATTAATTTTTAATTATACAGACCCATCAAGGGATCCAATAAACAGAGTGAAAGGTCTGCGACAACACACACACGCTTTAATCATAAAGCATATGAAAGGTATATAATTCTATTAAAGAGACTGAAGAAATCTTTGACAAAAGAGGGAAACGGTAAAAGAATGAATCAAAAGTGAATAGTTTCAGCATATGGTAAGAATTTCTGAACCACTTCTAGTTATCAGAATTGTATGTTCAAACTGTGCGGCTACACCACCATCAGTTGTTAGACCCATCATCAACTTGTTATTACTATACAGTATCATAATAAGCAAAAAGAAACCATGAAATGCAAGAGCTACAAACCGATGGTGAACGTTTGTCCCTCAACCATATGGCCAGGCTCATCATTTCCTGCAAATTGAATAGAAAAAAGAAGCCACCAAAGTTGAGTTACTAACAAAAACATTTACAGATAATAAGTATTGTTTCTTCGATTGATGATTTCAGGTTGCATTACAGAGAACAAATCTAAGGCGTTTTCCTAAACAAGCAAAGCAAAGCTAAGAAAGGGATTACTTACGGTAATGATAAATGAGAGGTTCAGAGTGAAACACTGGTCCAACACCCATGTCCAACAAATCGCTCCACAACGTTGTAGCCATACTTGTCTGCATGCTCACTGTTTGAAATGTTGAAACCATCACCCTTCTCTGCTCGGTTATATCTTTCATCAAGAATGGTTATAGTTAATAGTTACCTGATTCTCTTGCCGATTTTCTTGAAGCTTGCTTCATCTAATTTACACACGGCTATACCTTTCTCCAAGCATTCCTCCGTAACCTTCATACAACAGAATTAAAAAAACAAGCAACAATTAGCATACTCAACAAAATCCACTATTGAGAGACACAGCACAGCGAAAAAGGAAGAAAGCTACCTTCACAAGTCGTTTAAAACCTTCGTCCACCTCTCCACATAAAAGAGTTCTTGATGTATCTCCATGGTAACCCTGTTGCAGTTTCAAATCCCCAAAACAGGTGTTAATATGATTCCATCTTTAAGCATACAAAAGTGGCTAGAGATTAGTGACTTACATCCAAGTAAACCGTGGCATTGATGTTTATTATATATCCCCACTCTACAATAAGAAGAAGTAATAGTTAGTGAGAGTTCATTCATTCATTCATATACTCTTCAGCTTGAAAGCAAGATCCAAACCTGTAGCTGGCGAGAATCTGGTATCCCATGACTGAAGTACACACACTCTTAGGGAAACCACCATATCCAAGAGGTGAAGGATAAGCACCAGCTTCAACAATCATATCATGCACCGCCTTGTCGATTTCATTAGTCGTAACAGATGGCTGCACATCCATAAACAACTACTCAGAGCATATACATTGATAATGCAGAAACAACAAGGATATTCTTACTTTAACCAAAGTTCCTGCAAAGTTCAAAACCTGAGCAGCAAGCTCAGAAGCAGCTCTCATTTTCGCAAGGCCTTCAGGACCAGGGATCTGGAACTCATATCTCAATGGTGGGCTTCTCTTAACTTTTGAATTACTTTCAGCTTCTCTCATCCTAGCAATGAATTATAATTAATATCATCAACCAGAGATGAATTAATCTTGAATGTTTTAGCAATTATTTAAAAATTTCATACCTTCTGATTCTAATGGCTTCCTCCAAGCCAGAAACTTTCTTGGCAGAAACATGGAGTTTTCTATATGTGTTCTTCTTATCTACAGCTGTGAGAGAGAAAGTAAACTTCATCTCTTCAATTAGATAACTAACAACGAAACGAACAGAGTCAAGTAAGTGACAAAAGAAGTGATGGCCACTACTAAACAGGATTCGCCGGTGTTGAGAATCAAATAACCTTCAGTCGCCATTGATAAGCTTCGAGAACCACGAGCTCGAGCTTGAACCAAAGAACACATCGATATAACCCGGTTCACGGTGTTAACGAACCACTACATCCGGTTAGGATCTTTCGATCCCCAAGTTCGATAGATGAACCGGAAAGCACCTCCGGCGTGGTTTTACAACGCATCCCTCACCACCGATTACATATCAACCGGTTTACAAGGAAGAAGGAGAAGAAGATGAGAAAAGTACTGAGAAACCCCGAGAAACCCAAACCCTAATCTGAAAGTATCAACCTCTTTGATACAATCTGTTTCTCTCTCTCACAATCTCTCTCTCGTCAAGAACCCAGAAGAACTAGCTTGGAAGCTTTAATAATCAGACTCGTAAACAAGAAGATGTATACTCACGTGTTTCTCACGTGAACCACTAAAGCTTTCCTCTTTGAAACCTTCTTTCTGGACTAGAGTGTTTGTCACATGACTAACTCTTTCTTCTTTTCTTTCATTGGTTCTTAGCTTGTTCATGTGAATCACAATCCAACAAAACTTTGCGTTGTATTACCATAGACCTGCATAAGTTTCACTTATACACACCAACCACATTAGTAAGATTAATCACAAAACCTCACTTATGAATCAAGATGCAAACGACACTGTTAAGATAAGCTTGTACTGTTAGTAACCAAACAATATCTCTTATCTATCAACACTTGTCATTGCAAATTCGAGTTGTTCTCCAGCCTTGACACTAGCTTGTGCTCAGCTTAACTCCCTTTGATCCATACTTGGTGCTTTCTTCATCTAATCCCTGAGATAAACACTCAGAAACAACCATTAACAAGTCTAATACCACCATTAAACATGTTAACTCAACAGATCCTTCACAAGTTATAACCACTTATGAACTTTAATCACACAGTCTCCTTTATGATCTCTGTCCCAATCATAAACCTGTTTCAGTGATTAAAACCTTTATCCCTTTGCCATCTAGTTTCTCTTGCTAGCCTCTAAGAGTTCCTCATGCGCATTGAATCTGAACCCTTTGAAATTACTTGAAACAGATGCAAAGAACTGAATCAACAATGCTCTATTAACCTGAAACATCTCTTGATTCAAACCTGTAAAACAATCTCAACCAACAATCTTGTTAGTCCTAATTAAAATCTGAGATTGAACTTACAGTGACTTTGTTTGACTTTAAGCATCACTTTGCTCCGTTGTTGTTACCAACAAGACACGCCGCGTAGCTCCACCTTGCTAGGAAGACTTTCGAAACAGAGATCTTTGCTCAACCTTGTTCAACCCCTCTGTATCAACAGAACCGTCACGTCAAGAAACTTAAACCTCCGTAAGCTTCTTTAGATCAGTCTCATATCCCCAAGCCTGTGGACTTCCTGAAACTTCTCTTTACAGCCTTGTGTGCTTCACTCTAGAACCTCTGAAGCCATTCCTTTGCTGTACATCACCTGCAATACTTCTTTACGTTTTGCAGCCATTCATTAGTACTCCTTTGACATGTCTTTACCACTAATGAATCTCCACTTCACTTTTCTGAAAGTGGCCTCTTACAACAAACTTAATGATGAAAACCAGACACTTACACCTCCTGTCTTCGTCCCTGAATGCAGCTTCCTTTGACTTGCATTTGCATCATTCTCAGATCCCTTTAAGCATTATCACTCGTCTTTGGATCTCTGTTTGCTTCACCATATACTCAGCCATCTGTTTTGTAAAGTTAATTAAGTAAAAAAAGGTATCCGATCAAAAGGTCGACGGTATTTTTTTTTTAAATTTTTTTTTTTTTTTTTTTAAAAGGTCGACGGTATTGATTATGTAAAAAGTGAAAATTTCAACTAAACGGAAAGAAAAGAGTGAAGATTTGTTCTAGAATAGTTGAAAATTTAAAACAAACTCATCAAAATGAAACCAAAAGACTTAAAATCCGACGAAGTATTTGCTGACACATGTCTCTCCATTCTTGGGGCTTCGGAGATCCGAAGCTTTTTTCCACCGTTAGCTTCATCAAATCAGTTTTCCCATTGCAAACCTATTCCACAACAAAGAATAAACTCCTCATTGTGAAGAGCTTTATTCTTCAGAGTTTAGATCGATCGCCAACAACTCTAAAGTTGCTTCTCTGATATTGTCAATTTCTTTCTTCTCCAATCTTGATCAACCAGATGGGAGGAACACACTCCCATCACCGGTGAACTCGAAAGCATTTTACTGCCTCGCTAAGAATTGATGGTACTAGAAAGATACGAAGTTATCCTCATCAGATGTGGACTTCAATAACAGAAAAAAAAAAAAAAAAAAAAAGATAAAACCAGAGCCAAACACTTTGTACATCCCATCGACTATAATCAGAAGATTATTCATCAACATGAATCAGAGAAAAACAAAGAAACTTGAATAGCTGCTCAGATTCAAGTTGAACACAACAAAATCGCCTAACAAAAACTATAATTTGACATAGCATAAACAAAGATCAATATATCGATCAAAACTAATTTACACAAAAAGAGGGAGGAGAAGAGAGAGATTTCTTACTTTTCAGTTGGCATAATGATATTATTGAGTTTTAACATTTTAAAAAAGAAAAATCCACAGACAAAAAGACATAACATTAAACATCCAGACAAAAAAGAAAAGAAAAATGTTGCATTGCATGACAACAAGTGAATAGCACAAAAGAGCATATGTCTTCTCCTAAGTTAAGAGAGAGATTTCTATTCCGTAGTCTTACTCTCTTCATTCTTCTGCTCTTCAGCCAAGCGAGCCAACTCAGCCCTGCTACCTAAATAAAACAAACAAACAGACGAGAATTAAATTAAATTAAAGGCGTTTTAATTAAGTTAAAATAGAATCAAGAAAATTAAGTTAAAATAGAATCAAGAATCAAAATTAACGTACGTATGAGAGAGAAGCCAGCCTTGATCGGTTTTTGGGGCACAACCTCGGTAACTACAATGTTCAATCCTTCCACAGTACGTCCACTAAGTTCCAGCGCCATCTGTACAGCGTCTTCTCCAATGGCATAAACTAAAGCTGTGCTGTAAATAATCAAATCAAAAAAAGTCGTTAGTTACAAACTGATAACTTTTTTAAAAAAAAATATTAATACAAGCCAGAAAACCTTTTGACACCACCACATGTCATGAAAGCAAAAGCACCAGCTTGGTAGAAATGTTTACACAGCTTGGTCTCGACATCATCCTTAGAAAGGGAAGGGTCAAATCCGGTAACAGTCAACCTAATATTGCAGGAGATTAATACTATCAACATGATAAAGTAAGAACAACACACACATGCAAATAAATTCAAATCTAAATAAAAATAAAGAACAATTTTTACGTGCGGTGTATCCGACAGTCTAGGGTAGTAGCCAAGACATCATCAAGGTAATGTTCCTGAAACGGGTAAGCATAAACTTGTAAAATCCTTCCTCCCATGTCACTTCCATTAAGCCTCAACGCCTTTTCTTCGTCTTCTCCGTTAAGATAAATTAAGGAAAATCTGCAAGACCAAAAAAAAAAAATGTTTATTATGTAGTAAGTTGCAGTTAGCTTGATCAGCGTGCGAGTTGGAGGAACAAGCCACAAACCTGTTGGGAATAAAACTATCAGTATCATTGTTTATGGGAACATAAACATGTATTATGTTTCCACATGAAGCAAAATGTTTTCTCAAAGCCTCTTCGACATCATACGGACAAAGGGAGATGTCGTATCCCTCAACCACAATCCTGCTAATACTATTAGCAAAAGATATGATTAATTACCATGAGACAAGACAAGAACACATTTATCTATCTAATTAATTACAGATCTCAAAAAATAAACGAACCGGCTTTCTCGAATCTCTGCATCACTACCGTTCAGTTCCACACCCTACACGTTACAAAAATATCTAATCAGAAAACCATTAACTGAGAAACAGAAAGAAGCCATAAGGTACGAAGAATTACTCTTATGGCGGATTCTTCCATGGCGACTGCGCTACGTTTCCGAGAGGCGATAAAGATTTTAATTTTTCCAGATGTAATGATTTAGAATCTAGGTCTTGTCTTTATAGAGAGTCACACTGACTTTAGTTATTATTCTGGTTTTGGTTTTGGGCCGTAGATGTTTTTGGGTCTTTAATTTACTTTAGGTCTGGACTAGGCCCATTCATTTATATACATATTCTAAACCATTACCATTTTGGAAGAAAACAAATGTAATCATTGTAGAATTGTCAAATTTCTATAACATTTAACCCATAACAAATACCCAAAATGGATCAGTTTGGTCTGATTTGGGTTATAGTCTATCTACTAATACTAAAAGTTCTTATTTCTCCACATCTAGGTATACAACATATCTATCTATCTATATATTATTATAAAGAAAGGTAAAGAAGAGTTTCTTCCCTCCTGGTTAAGACACGTCAGCATCCACGTCATAAAGTCGATTTTTGTATACGTGACATGTATCTCTTTATCAAAACTCATTGTTTCATTAACGTGAGTCTACAATAGATAGGCTTCGTTTAGTGTTTGGGTCTTAGATTATGTTCAAGAGATCCAGCCCGATAGACAATACTCCGAAGTTCTCAAAACGCGTAGCATTGGAATTTATAGTTTATCCCACTTTCGGTCTCTCTGCCGTTCGAGATCTTGATATGATGAAGTCGACTTGAAGAATCTCTACGTAGGGTTTTGATCCGCCGTTTGATGTTCTTATTAGCAATCCGAAACGCTCCAAGTTACAGATTCATCGCCAATCCACCAACCACAATCTAGCTTTTAATGCGAGTTTTTCTTCTGCAAGCGGTCTATCTGCGAGTATAAAAAGGTTAACCTTCGTTCTCTCAAAACCATACATCACCATATATCTAAAAGTTTGAGTCTTTCCTTCATTTCTCAGTTTAAACTGGATGATGTTAATCGATTGATTTTTTTTTTCCTGTGAACCTGCCATGGCTGCGGCTTTGAGATTATATAATTTTCGATTTTTTATATGATATAAAGATTATTAAAATATCTATTTTTATGAGTAAATATCTATGAAAACTTGATAATATTACAATAATTCTAACATCATGTAATAACTTTAAAAATATTATTATATTATTTATAAAAAATATAGTAATGATGAATTTTTTCAAACCCAGCCCTAACAAGAGTTTTTTTGTCAACTGTTTTTTTTTATTAAAGGTTAATTAGTGAAATGTCCATAGTAAAAGAAAAATAAAGAATATAACTATGCATTATCAGTGTTTAATTTAATATGAAAATGGTAAGTTTCTCCTTCCTCGCGCGTGACCGTTCGTCAATGTAATGCGCGATTAACTATATGAGAGAGAGACTTATTTCTAAAAGTTAATACCATATCATATGCTATACCATATTTTTTATCCAAGTGGTATCCCATTCGTATTTCTGATTTATAGTGTTTAACACATTTTTGATCATTGTCAACTTTCAATAATATAGTATTGATACGTTGTTGCTTGTAATTGATTACTATTGATCAATAAATATAAAATAATTGCTTTATAAAATGATATACTAGCAAAATACTCCCTCCGTTTCGCAAAGAGTGTCGTTTTAGAGAATTTTTTTCGTTACAAAATAAGTGTCGTTTTAGGATTTCAATGCATAATTTATTGATTCTATTTTTCAGTTTAATCTTCTATTGGTTAAAATATGATTAAGTGTATGGGTAATGATGTTTATTTATAGAAAATATGCAAAATTAAATGTTTTTTTAATCTGTGTGCAAAAAACTAAAACGGCACTTATTATGAAACAGAGGGAGTATAATACATGTTCTTTACTGTGAAGTCACATTTCTATTCTACATTGGTTAAATAGATTAATAGAATAAAAATAAATATTAAATTACAGAAAAAATAACAAAGCAGAAGAAAGGATATGACTATCAGAGAAGATGGTTGACCTGCAACACTTCACCAATCCTTGGTACCTGCACTTTTCCCTTCTCAGATTCTACTGAGAACCTTTATGTCCATCAACTCCAGAAAAAATACCATGCCTCTGATATTTTTAACCTCTGCTTGAACATCCCTGCTATAAGCAGTAACAAACGCTGACACTCCTTGAAGCATTTCCCTTGAGACATCCCAACAACGTTGATCCTTGCCTCTTCCAATTGCTTCCTTTGAGAACTCTGTGACATGCTTTCCATGAACCATATTATTGGTTCTTAGCTTCTTCATGTGAATCACAATCCAACAAAACTTTGCGTTGTATTACCATAGACCTGCATAAGTTTCACTTATACACACCAACCACATTAGTAAGATTAATCACAAAACCTCACTTATGAATCAAGATGCAAACGACACTGTTAAGATAAGCTTGTACTGTTAGTAACCAAACAATATCTCTTATCTATCAACACTTGTCATTGCAAATTCTTTTTTGTTTACTATGACTGTTTACGTTTTTTTTTTGTTTCAGTGCTTCTATAGTCATTGCGTATCTAATGAGGACCGAAAAGCTTTCTTGTCAAGGTATGCACTATGATTTTTAAAATGACATTTTTTTCAATATCCCTCATGATTCCCTTTAATTGATATGTTGTTTTGTTTTTACAGATGCGTTGGCCTCACTGAAGCAAAGTGCTCACGCTAGACCCAATCTTGGCTTCTTAAAACAGGTACTGAAGACTAAATTATTTGATATCTATTAGTTTAGTTTACAGCTCTGTGAATTGATGTGAATTTTCATTAACCAATGTTTTCACATCTTGCAGTTGGATTTGTTTGAAAGAATGAACTTCAAAGTTGACCGTTCCAGCCATATTTACAAGCATTTCCGTCTAAAAACTTTAGGTTCTGATTTATTTCATCTTTAGGTTTTGATTTATTTCATCATAATAAGTGCATTCACGTTTGGTCATGTATCTGATTTATATGATGTTTTGTTGTTTTGCTATACCAGGTTATTTATACAGCAAAGATAAGAGATTTGACAAACTAAAGTTAAGGGCTGATCCGGGAATGTCAAATGAGGGTAGTGGTAGTACGTACCAGTGCAAGAAATGCAAGAACGTTTTGTTGTCTCAAGAGCAAGTCATTGATCACACTCCTGGTGAAGCTGATTTAGAGTTTGATGACATGTTTAAAAACATGAAGGGAGAGGTTCACAACAGTGATGAGAAAAAATGTACTTCTATGTTCGTAGAGCCTCTAAACTGGATGAGTGAAGGTAATACTTTAAATCACACTCATTGTAGATATGTATTGGTTTCTTGATTAGTCTGATTTTCTCTCGCTGTGTTAGCTGTGGAAGATGATGTGCCTGAAGGAAAGTTATTGTGTCCCAAGTGTAAAGCTAGACTTGGAAGCTTTGACTGGTTAGGAAGTTTTTGTAGCTGCGGAAGTAAGATTATTCCTGCGTTTCAACTTCAGATGAGCCGTGTGGATGCTATCCCTGTGAAAGATGAGGTGAAGAAGAAGAAGAATATGAAGCATGAGAAGAAAAGAATCTAGAGTCTAAATGTTGGAGGAGAAAGCGCCATTTCAGTGCGATGATGCTTTTATTGGAGTTTACACTAGAACATAGGGTTGATGAGTGTAACAAATATTAATATAAAGAAGACATGATGAATGATATAAAATTGTATAGTTTGCTTAATCATGTCTTCTTTATATTTATATTTGTCAAGTAGAACATCTTCAATAGACATCCATATAAAAACTCCTTTGATTATAATAAATCGTTTGATGAGCTGTGTGGAACTAGCAAGACCCATGGTGTTCCTTATAATTACTTGATACTCATCCTCTTCAAGTTTTTTTTCTTGTGATAAGGCAGTTAAGTGGCTGAAGTTGTTGGAACCAGGATCAATCACCACAACGGTCAGTGTAAATATATCTTCATAAACCACTTATATTCTAAAGCAATGACTGCGGGGTTATTTGGAGTAGGTCTTAATCAAAAATATCAATCCAATAGGTACTATTCTGCAGCTGATCCAAGCCACTAATGCATATTCACAAAATATACTTTCTGTTACTATGTAGATGTCAAAGTCAGCTTAGACTTTTTTGTTGGTTTAGTATACCTGAATCATCTGTAATTGAGAAATCAATTTTTAATTTTCAGGGATAAGTTGTAATTGTATGCAAATCAGATCAAGCGTTTATATTCTTTAGACCTCCTCGTTTTCAACTAGATAATTAAAACACATATAAATTTATGTTCTTCAGTAGTGAGTTATAAGCAGTAATATAAACGTTTTGGCTCATGGTTGACTCACCAAGATTGTCTAAGGTAGTTCTAACCTTGGTTCAATTAAAGGACAAACTACTAGACTTTATGAGATGTGAAACAAGTAATGGTCAAACGGCTCTGTTTTGGTTTCACTATATGGGATCTCTATTGACATTAGAGCACCCACAATAGTGTTACCCATTGGAATTCTTAGAATTTTTTTTTTGATTTTTTAATTATTATTTTTTCAAAAAAAAATAAATATCAATTGATCGTGGGCCGCTACGTGTCGTGAAGCCCTGCAAATAGTGCAAGAATCGATCCTTATTTAGGAATTTTAATGATTCAATCCTTAAATTTTGATGGAATATACTGATTATTTAATTATTTTTCTGCTAAAGACTCTCCGTTAAAGACTTCCATTGCGGGTGCTCTTATAAATTGGAGCTTCTGGTCTTTGTCGACTGCATCTTAGACTGGCAGTCACAGTGGCTGAGGCTATAAGAAACGGAGCATGGAATTTTCCTTATGCAGATAGTCATGACCTCTATCACCCCGCCTAACAGCTCTCTTGGTCTAAGACAAATTCCTCCTGATTCAACATGACGGCTCCTTTGGCCCTTCTTTCTCTTTAAAAGCAACTTGGGAGTGCGTTCGTTTGTATCTCTCGCTCAATAAGTTGCTAAGCAACATGTAAACTCTTAAAATGGTATGATGCTAAAGGTAATTTTTAATATATGTCACCGAATAATTAAACATTAGAAATGTTTTTTCTTACTATAATAGAAACACTACATTTCTTCGTACGACAAGAAAATTATTAAAAGATTATATAACGGCAAGACTCAAGAGCGTCTGTCTGCATTCATCATCTGTGTCAGACAGATTATTACATTTGTTGATAATATGTAGACGTGACAATGTCTTTCCTTATTGAATTTTTCTTCCTTACTGAGGAGTTGAGCATTTCTATAACTCAACGGTCAATAATTTCCAAAACATACAACAACTAGGTCTTATAAAATATATACAGTCGACAAATATGTATATGATCATTTATGGTCAATGATGTTAAAATGTTTTTTAAAAGAAAAAAAAATGCGAGTTCTATAATATTCTTCAGACCAAGTGTACTTAGTAAAATAAAAAGACCAAGTTTTAGAATCTTAATAATACCTATTCTTATAGTCGTACTTATATCTTTGCCTTTAACCTTATCCATCATAATATAAATATCGTTTAACAAACTCCTTCTATATCAAACAACTAGGTATTTTGTATTCATTTTCTAATTTTTATTAAAATTTAAAAAGATACACACAACAACATTAAAGGGTAAATATGAAACATATTTCTAATTGGGCAATTCTCTTAAATAGTCTTTTTTAAGTTTTTATTACAAAAATAGCCCATAAAAAATAAAATGACTAAAATAAACTTCTTTTTTTTTTGAAATTTTGATTTTTTTTTTATTTTTTTTTTTGAAATTTGAAACCCTAACCCCAAACCCACCTCTTAACTCTAAACCCTAAAGTCCAAATTAATTAACCCTAGAGGTATAAATGCATATAAATGAATTTTTTAGCTTCTAAAAAAAACATTTTGATCATTTTTTTCCTTAAAAACTATTTTTGTGACAAACAAACTAAAAAGGGTTATTTAAGGGAATTTCTCTTTCTAATTATATTTTAAACGACATTTACATAAAAATAAATTCAACTAAAATGATACTTTTAAAATTGAGTAGCTTTATTGAGCTCATCTTCCGATGAAAATAATAAGAGAAATTATTTAAAACACCACAAATTGACCTTTTTAATATATATATTTAATTAAAAATATTCTAATATTTGGATTTAGAATTTACTAATTATTATTTAAAGTTTAGTATTTAATGGATAGGGTTGGATTTATAAACTTTGTATAATTTTTTTTATAAATTATTGTTAAACATTTACAAAAAATTTAAGAATGTTAATTTAATTTTTCATCTTTAAAAGTAACTTTTTGAAAAGTGATATCAAATTTATGATAAAATTTGAAATTTCCTCAAATGATAATTGGTTATGTTGTATTTTCCGAGTTATTTGACTCAGTTTTTTTTTTTTTTGTTCAATTTGACTTGGTTTTACTTTTGAGTATTAAGATGCAAGTTGCATTTTGTATGTCAGTATTTATATTCTCTAATAATTATTTTTTTGGTCTAAATGTTAAAATTCTCTAATAATTCCTCTACCTAAACTATATAATCTATGTTGTCAATATGGATTATATAACTACTAGGAGCCGTTATAAGTAAATAAAACTATGGTCAACGGCTAGTCCTAACGGAGCCGTTAAACTTTACAGACCCCGTTATCTCTCTCTCTGTTTCTTCTCCTCTTTTCTTTCGCTATAAAAAGCTGCTTTCCATTAGCTTGATTTACGGGAAAATCTTGGAAGTTGTCTATCTATCTTCCCCAGATTTTTTTTTGTTTTTTTTTTTGTTTTGAAAGCAAAACCACAACTTCTTTTGCGTCTCTGCTAACATTCCTCCCGATATTTCTGCTCTTAAATCAAGGACAAGAAAGCTTCCTCCTCACTCTATAAACCCCTTCTCTTCTTCAACTTTTTCCAGGTGATTTTTTATATTATTATTGTTGAGGCTGAGATGAGTGAACACATCGTTGTATATGTGGATCGACTGATACGTCCCGTTGAGTCTGAAACACCTGAGCCGTCTTGCATCATGGAGGATGATAATGCAGTTGTTGATATCTACAACAGAGAGGAAGAGGAGGAGGAGGAGGAGGAGGAGGAGGATCCACTGGTTTGGTGGGGAGAGTGTCGTATTTGTCAGGAGGAATCTGCTATTAAGAATCTTGAGAGCCCATGTGCTTGCAATGGAAGCTTAAAGGTAGTTTTTTAATCCATTGTTCATCCTCACCACCAAGAAACTATGATTATTCGTGCTGAGAAAAAAACTTTAAAAATGTTTTTGGACAGTATGCTCACAGAACATGTGTTCAACGTTGGTGCAATGAAAAGGGTAACACTACATGTGAGATCTGTCACCAGGTATATAACTCTTTTCTTGACTCTTATATATGGTGTTTTTACCTGTTTATAGCATATGGTTTTTAGTCTTTTATCTTGTTTTGGAGTGTTTTTATTATTATTTGGAGTTTTTAGATCTACTTGGAACAAAAGAGGTCGTATTAGATGAGGAAATTATAGATTATCATTATCAAAAACAATAATTGCAATGGTGAGTAGTTTAGGATCATTCATTTCAAATCATCTCCTGCCTTCCATGCATTTACTGTATAAATTGTATGTAAATTTGAAATCTGACAACATTTGAAATTGTCTTGTCCAGCCATACCAAGGTGGATATACCTCTCCACCACCTCCACTCCAATCTGAAGAAACTACTATTGATATTGGGTATGGGTATTTTCATAACTCTTATCTGTATATATGACTTTGTAATTGTTCTAACTTAAAAAAATATATGTGTGCAGTGGAGGATGGACAATCTCAGGTTTGGATTTAGACCATCCACACCTACTTGCAATAGCGGAAGCTGAACGTCAGATTCTAGAGTTGGAGTATGATGATTATACAGAACAAGATACTAGTGTAGCTGCATTTTTCCGCATCTCTGCTCTAATTGTAAGCCCTAAAAAAGCGTCTCTGAGAGTTCCAAACACTTACCATTTTCTTATCCCTCCTCTTGTTTTCTTGCAGATGATGACTCTTCTATTGCGGTACGCATTGACTATACCAGATTATGCAGATGGTGAAGAGGATGACCCTTCTTCAATACTTTCTGTAAGTTCAAAACCAAGTTTCTATAACAGATTATGCTGCTGATAGTTCCATCTCAAAAATATATAATCTATTAAATCTCTTTGCAGCTTTTCTTACTCCGAGCTGCCACTTTTCTTCTTCCTTGTTACATCATGGCATCAGCCGTTAGTATCTTGCATCGGCGAAGACAAAGACAGGTTAGCTTTTAAACACACAACCTTTTCTTATCATTTTTGACATATGTTGATTAAAACAAAATCACTGTCTCAATAGGAAGCAGAAGCTTTGGCCAGCCAGTTTGCTTTGGTGCTCAGCTCACGTCAACCTAGTGCCATGGCTAATTATCTGTCGATGGAGCCTTGATTTACACCAAAGTTCAGGTACTTGGTGGTGTGAAAGAGTGTCTTGCAATAAGTGGAAAGAAGAGAGGATCTATCTCTCTTTCTTTCACTAGTTGCATTGCAACTGACACTTTTTTGATGAAATTACTGAGTCATGTGTAGTGTAGTCAAGATGAGGTAGCTACAGAATCATCAACAGATCTACACGAAGGTCCTTTTGAGTCGGCTTTCTCACAATGTTGAAGCGTGACCAAGGAGTGTCCTAACTTAGTGCATGGTTCTTTTGTTAAAGTAGAAAGATTATGTCATCCTGTGTATGTAGAATTTAAGAGTTTCTGATTCAGTGAATTGTATAAACTGAAAGATGTGATTTATGTTTCTTTTCTTTTTTTGTAACGTAACATTGAGCTTTATACAGTGACATTACAAGCATTTCACTTTAAGACCGATCAACGAGTCTAACACACAAAGAAAAGAAAAAAAATCTTGTTAAGATCGATCACATAATGAAGAGCAAAGCTCAAAGCTAGTTGCATGCTATAACATACAAAACAAACATATGTTAAGAATTGCGTCAACATAGTAGTGATCACATGAATGAGTATTTTACCTAAGATAATCTCCCATCCATCTCTATTATTCAAAAAAAAATAGAAAATACATTTTTTTATTTTATTGTGTTCTTCTATTATATAAGATGAAAGTTAGAAATGATCTAAAAATGAGCGGAAAAAAAAAATATGGAAACCAATTCAAAATTAAAATTGAGATTACTAATCAAACCATTTGATAAAATGCTTCGAATATGTATTAGAGTTATATAATTACCATGTTTTCTTTTTTTTTTTTTTTTTTTTTTTTTTTAAAAATTTTTTTTTTTAAAAAAATTAAAAAAAAAAAAAAAAAAAAAAAAAAAAAAAAAAAAAAAAAAAAAAAAAAAAAAAAAAAAAAAAAAAAAAAAAAAAAAAAAATTAAAAAAAAATTTTTAAAATTTTTTAAAATTTTATAATTAAATTTTTTTTTTTTTTTTTTTTTTTTTTTTTTTTTTTAACAACTATTTTATATATAAAAACTATAAAAATACATACAAAGTACATAGAATAATAAAACAACAAACATAACTAAAATAATACAAAAACAACAGAGCAAAGAAATTAAATGTAGATGGTTTTTCTTAAAAGGTCTTCTTGATTACCGGAGAACCAACACTAATATTCTTGCGATCTTCAAGTTCATGTCGCATTCTAGACACCATATTCTTTTGTTGTATATTATTGGCCAAATCCCAAATTAGATCTATAGATATATTTCGGATTAGAATCCAATGTATTGATTCCTCCAAAATAAATAAATAGTGAAATCGCCAATTTTTAACGATTGTACGAACATCGCTATACAACAGAAAGAAAACACCTCCAAACCTGAGCCATTGACGCATCCATGATGGTTGCCAGGATTTCAATAAAAGCTCAAAGTGTTCCATTACTCGATACCAACTGTATTGTATCGAAATATGGCTTTTGAACTGTTCATTCACCATTGTAAATGATCTTTGAATGCTCGCCTTTAAGCAATCCCCACCATATTCTAATGGCCAGAAAAGAACAAACACCAAAATCTCATCTTGTAATTTCTCGGCAAGGTTATCTTCCATTAATAATATGAAGATAAATAAACGATTACGATAACGTCTCGTTAATTTGGGTACATGAATACCCAAAATGTTTTTCAAATCCCAAAGAGTTTGGTCATCGATCATGGACATAAAGACCACGCCGGAGATAACAGATGTGAAGTGAATGCAGTCTCTGCAACATCTCACTTGCATCGATCCTATGATAGTTCCGATCTGTAATCGGAAGAGACTAAGAATGATCCTTTGATAAATCGGATCATGGAAAAATTCTGGAAGCATCACCGATGAAAGAATCAATAATAATAATACTGATGCAGTCTTCATGTTAGGCTTCCGGAAAGTATGAAAATTGATGAAAAAGAATAGTGAATATCGAAAATTTTTTGAGTAAATCTCTCATGGCTCTCCTGTTTTTTTCATCTCCCCCATCGCTTATCACATCAAGCGTCGAGAAATTGATTTCTGTTGTAGAGATCAGTGATGAAGATTCATATAGGACAAAAAGAGATCATCTCCTTCAGGATCGCCAAAAAAAAGAGAGAAAACAGAGCGGTTACTATCCGTAAATGCATTGTTTTGTCAATATTTTTATCTTTACCATGTTTTCTATTTATAATCACCTAATTATTTATAAGAATTTTTAATATTACTTTCCATCATTTTTAAATATTATAAGAGTAATGTAAAAGTGGAGGAATGCTTTTTTGGGGGTCAAATTTACCTATAGAAAGCTTTGACCTTTCTTCAAAAATAAAAAGCTTTGACTCTACGAAACTATATGGGCTGTAACAAGACTCTTTTATATTTTATAAATGGGCTTTCCCCAAAACCCAAATTGAGATCCATTTACTTAAACCTAGATAATATCAGGTCATATAAATTAAAAAGCCATTTTCTAAGGATTCGTCGAGCAGCAGCCAGCCCTGTTGTCAGGTTGAGACGCCATGGGAAGAAGTAAGTTTCTCCATCTCTCTCGTTTGTTCATGTTAAGACATTTCTCTGTTCCTTTCAGTTACGTTAAGTGTTTATCAAGCAAATGCCCCCCCTCACTCGTTGTGTTTTGCAACTGACTGTTAATGTCTTTCTTAAGACACAAGTTGATTAGTTATGTCCTGTCGTAGATTCATTGATCTGAGCTGGTTAGTTATGTCCTGTCGTAGATTCATTGTTTAAGCTATGTCTTCCTCTAACAGTTAGTATCTGAATCATTGTAGGACCAGCTAGGTGTTACCGTCAGATCAAGGGTAAGCCATACCCTAAATCTCGCTACTGTCGTGGTGTCCCTGATCCCAAGATCAGAATCTACGATGTCGGCATGAAGAAGAAAGGTGTTGACGAGTTCCCTTTCTGTGTCCATCTCGTCTCATGGGAGAAGGAGAACGTCTCAAGCGAAGCACTTGAAGCTGCACGTATTGCTTGCAACAAGTACATGGTGAAATCCGCGGGAAAAGATGCTTTCCATCTGAGGATTAGGGTTCATCCTTTCCATGTTCTGAGGATTAATAAGATGCTTTCGTGTGCTGGAGCTGATAGGCTTCAGACTGGTATGAGAGGTGCTTTTGGAAAGGCTTTGGGTACTTGTGCTCGTGTTGCGATTGGGCAGGTGCTTTTGTCTGTGAGGTGTAAGGATAATCATGGTCACCATGCTCAAGAGGCTCTGAGGAGGGCTAAGTTTAAGTTCCCTGGTCGTCAAAAGATTATCGTCAGCAGGAAATGGTATATTGAGATTGATTCTTGGGGATCAAGTTTTGTTGCTAAAACTCATCAAGTTTGTGACTTTGTTTCAGGGGTTTCACTAAGTTTAACAGAGCAGACTTTACGAAGTTGAGGCAAGAGAAGCGTATTGTTCCTGATGGTGTTAATGCTAAGGTATCTTAAATTATGCATCAAGTTGTTATAAACATGTTTGATTCTTGGGTTATTCTAACAGTCTATTGTTGTTGAATCTGACATTGTCTTGGTTCTTTTTGCAGTTCTTTTCATGTCATGGACCTTTGGCTAAGCGTCAGCCAGGAAGTGCCTTTTTGCCAGCCACCTATTGAAGTTTCAGGACTGTAGTCTACTCTTTCCTCTTCCGTGAAGAGTTGTATTGAGTCTGAAACTCCTTTTTACTTATCCTTGAAAGTATTGTCTTTAAGTTTTTAGTTGGATACATTTAATATTTTGAATCTTTGTGGCATGATATTGTTATTTCTATGATGACTCCTTTTGCAAGTTTTGATGTGTCTCTTGGTTTCTCATTGCGGAACCTTCGATCTTTACTTTCTGCAGAACTAGTGAAATCGAAGGATTTGTAAACTAACATTGGACAAATATACTTATGTGCAGGTTTCGTAACAGTAATTTTCTCTTAAGTAAAAGGATCTTAGACAAAAAAAAAATCAATGAAAATTCTCCTAGTATGTATTTTCTCTGTTTTAAATAACTTTGAGAATTATTTATTTTAAATTTAGATGATGTTTTTAATTTCGAAAATAAATTTTTATAATTGCTACGGTATAACCAATAATATTATGCATTATATTTACTATTGGTTAATTTATGTGTAAATAAATAGTTAATGATACTTTGTTTATAAAAAATTATGTATCTATATCTGTAACGTCTTTTATTGAAATATGGAGGATATATAAAACTTCTAGAAAGTAATCATATAGATGGGGAACTGGATTATTTATTCATTTCTTACCTTTTATCTAGTTGGTATAAAAAGTGATTTGAAATTAGTAAAGCTTAGCTATAGCTAAAGTTAGGTGAATGTCCATTTTGTTAATATTTATTATCTAATATATAATCAGTTATGCTAGGCTGAGTGATCCTAAAGAAAATGACAAAAAGCTACATATCAAAAATCAGACTCAAACTGGCATTTTCATATGTATAATCCACATCTCTTTTTCCAAGTAATTTGTTGCAATATTTTCTAGGTCCAAAAACAGTCCCAATGCAGAGAACATAAAATGTCATCATTCAAAGTAAGTTTAGGGTATTACTTGCAAGGAAACATAACAAGATAACTTGCAGGTGCAACTAAGTCCATGGGATAAAGCTCTTAGTCTTTTCTGAGAGGAGGAATACAATACATATAATACATTTTTGCAAAGAATGAATGATATATAAATATTCCAAGATGTAAGAAAAACTTTGTATTCAGAAAACAAATTATACAACTTTAACCAGAACTGAAAGACTGAACTTTCTCCACCAACATGTTGTAAAACTTGTTTCTGTTTCTTTCCCCAAAGAACCTAACAATACCACCAAGACCTGAAACTGAATTAAATTGTATAGCCAAATAAATAAGAAAAGACTGCATGCATCTCTAGACCTCCCCAAGCAGTCAAGAATCTTGATTTCAATGTTGCAAAACTTTGTCAGCAACCCATCACTGCACAATTGTAAACAAAACTAGATGAATGTTTCCTATCAAGCAATGTCCACACAGGAGGGCTTCGATCACTAGTTGGTATCCAAGAGTTCAGCTCAATGAACCCTCCACCTGAGCTCTTAGGTCCACCAATCACAATCAACCTCTCACCACAAGCTCTAAACGCTAAACCCCAACCGTTAACCGAACCAGCTCTCTCAGGCAACCTCCCTAACGTAAACCACTTCTTACTCTCTTTATCATACTTCCTAACAACCATACCAGCATGATCCGCAGCATACAACTCATTGTTCACAACCGCAACAAGAGGTGGCGCTTCTGCCGATGGTGGCATCTCCCTGCTCCTTGGCGGCGACATCTCCGGTATCTCAGTCCATTTCTTGGTCGCTAAATCGTACTCCTCACCGCCGCCGATCCCTCCAATCACATAGAACTTCCCATCCATGAAGACACCAGAACACATCTTCCTTGGTTTGTTCATCTTAGGAAGTGTAGTCCATGTCTGAAGCTCAGAGTTATACATCTCCGCAACATCACTGATCTTGCCAAAAGAGTCACAACCACCAGCGAAGATAGCAATCTCTCCTAAGCTCGCTGAGCCAAACAAACACCTCGGCGAGTTCATCTTCTTACCAGAAGACCAAGAGTTAGTCAAAAGACTGTATCTATACACAACATGAGAAGAGCCATCATCTTTGCCTAGAACAAGCAAGTCTGTTCCCACAGCTAACGATTCTTTATCCGTACACATGAACGTATCACCTGAATGCATCGTTGGAAGATTCATCCATCTTCTCTCGACGGGGTTGAAAGCAACCCATTCCAGGAGCTGGCAAGAGAAGTAAACCCAATGTTCAATGATCCGGTTCTGTCTCCTGACCCTGTAAATGGCTCCGGACTTAACCAGAGAACGGAAACTCCGGTTCAAGGAAGCGATTGAGGCGTAGTCAGACCGGGAGCAACGGATCAGACAGCTGATAGAAATGTCCCTGCCGATGATGTCGTTGATGAGTGAGTCGCCATTGGTATCATCGACTGAAACTCCCATCAGTTTGGGAGATTTGCTTTGTCTGAGATCTTCTTTGAGCTCATCATCGTTATCATCCAAAGCTCTTTTGCCGTTTTTGAGGTTAGATGCAGAGGAATCTTCTTGTGGTGGATACATGTAATCCCACTTGGATTCTGAAGGACGAGAAGTTGAGAAGACCCTTGATAACAGATATGTCCGATCTTCAACCATCTTTTCTCTTTTGCCGGAGAGAGAGAGTTATCAGATTCAAAGACAAATCCTTTATCACGAGTTCAACTGAAAGACTAACACTTTCAATAGATCATCCCCAAATCAACGATCCAACCACCAAAAACCAATAAAAGTGTCAGCTTTAGACCTCCAGATTCCAAATTCTGAAACCCAATTTCACTCAAAGATTGAAAACCCAGAAAGAAATAGATGATCACGATCTGAATATGAACTCTTCAAACGAAGAAGAAGAGAAGAGAAGAAGAAAAGAGCAAAGAGAGAGAGCTTATGTAATAAAACAATAACAATGAAGGTACTTAAGGATTGGATTAACGAATTTTAAAAGAAAAAAGATTTATAAATTTGTCGTTGTGATTCTGTTGTTTCTTGGAAACTCTCTGCGAATCAGAGTGAAGCGTATGGAGTCTCAAAGTTAAAAGGTCGAACTCAACTCAATCTCTCTGTTTAACGTTTCTCTCTCTCTCTCTCGTTTTTTTTTTGTGTGTGTGTGTAAAATGTATTAATTAATGAACTTATTTAAATAATTCTTTGAAGCTTTTTTCTTTCTGCTTTACGTTAGAGAGTCCAACTATTTTAGATAAGTTCTTTTTTTTTTTCCACACTGGTGGTGGTTAACGTGTATATAAAATCAAGAAATTGAAACTGTTTCTAATTTTGTTTTCTAGTGTTTAGTGTAAAATGTTTCAGTACATTACCTGTATTCAAACCTCTGGTCAAAGGAAGTTAATTTGCTTTGTGATAAAAGTTATAAAACCATGTACGTACGTCATCCACAAAATAAACTTTTATAGTATGTACGTCATTCATATCTCCTTGTTCATTTTCTTTACCAAAAAAGGAAGAAAATAATCAATTTTATATCTTTTTTTTCCTCAAAAATCAACTTCATATATTTAGTAACATCATCTGAGAAAAATATTGTATCATCACATCATCTCGGTCGATTTATTTATATAAGGTACATTTTCAGTTTTTCATCTTACCACTATCAATGTTCTCTTTCAAACAATTACAATAAAATCTGTTATAAAAAAAAAAAATACAATAAAATAAATCATTTTAACTATTGGTTTCATTTGAATTTTTTGTCAATGGAATATAGTAGTTGTATGTGAATTGGAAAACAAAATAAAAGACTATTATTCGCATTTCACATATAAATATTATTAGAAATATAAAGCTTCTTTTTCACCGAATATAATACTCACTTTTGTGTTTTTCGAATATAACTTCCATTAAACAACTGTACGGGAGAGAGCATGTGTGTGTGTTTTATCAGAATAGCTGAAGAGAGAGATGAGGATTACGAGAAAGCTGTCGACAAAGTGAATCTAGGTTCACGAAGCACGTGCCGACGCACGTGGGAGTATATTTTTGCGCATAAACCATGAAATAATTAGTATCTTTACTTAATTTTAATTCCGAGATTTACTGCATTACTTAACTTTAGTTATGTGGTGGGCGCTGGCCGTTGACCCCAAAAACAACTTATGTGGTGGGCTTTTTATTCGTCAAAGAATTATTAGTCGTCCTTCTTCTTTGACATGTGTTTTTATCATATTCTACACGTCTTATTTTATCGTTAAATGGTGGATTTTTCCACAGCATAGATAGACATAGATTAACCTATAATTACTGAAATGGTCACTAGTAATTATAATTAAAACTAGTTACGTTAACATAAACAATAACTTCTTTTTCTAAAGAATATTAAATTAACTGAACTAAAAAATTCTTTTTTTGACAATGAGTGTTGCTTAAGCTTTAAATTAACTAGTTAGTGTTCTGTTCTTGTGTTCGTATAACGGATAATGCTGTGAAGAACATGTTTACTACTACACTTTGTAAGAAGAGAGCCAAGCATGAGGCAATAGCTAAAGACAACAACTCAAACAACAAAAGAATGTTGTTCTTAGAGGTATTACTACACGTGAATCTCCTAATCCTAAGAGAACAAGGTAACTTTGTTTCCTTTTGATCTAGTAAACATAAGTTTCCTAAGTGTATTCACACATTAACTTCTTGTTGGTTGCTAGCAGGAGAAGTCACATTCTATAGCAACCAACAAGTATTGATTGCTTGGAAGTAGAGTATCAAACAAGCGATGTGAAGGAGAGTGATGGTGAAGGGATGTTTCTTAAGAAGGATGACCCTAAAGTTACAGCTCTGATGCAACAAGCTGAACTTCTAAGCTCACTGGCGCAGAAAGTTAATGCAGATAACACAGAACAAAGCATGGAGAATGCTTGGAAGGTAAACCAAGAAACCACAACTTCTCAACATATCAAAATAGTGAAATGTTCTGAGCTTCCTTATAACAAAGCTCTTGTTATATCTGTACAGGTCCTTGAGAATTTCCTGAATAAAGGCAAGGAAAATGATTTCTTAAGATATGGATTACCTGACACCGATTTTCAGGTAGAGGAGTTTAGGTACCTTATAGAGTATTTGAGTAGTAGTTATGAAGACAATCACCCATCTTGGAGGTGAAAGAATGTTTGTGTTCATTCTAAGGTTTTGATTGTATAACTTTTGCATTTCATAGGCAACATGATCTCCATGACTTACCAGCTAGCTCTGAGTATAGTTAAGGATCAACCATCATGCTGGGATCATTCTGGTGACAGAACACAACCATCATTGCCTAATACTAAGAGAGAACATAAGGAAGGTGAACATAAGAAAACTTCAGCTCTCGCCTATTCAGGTCACGCCACTGTTCAGATCTCTAGCAGACGGCATCCCAAGTCCACAGTTCTCTGAAAGTCTAAGCTTATCTCATTCATAGAATACATCGATCAAACATTGAGTTTTAAAGACTAATTGCTTGTGCAGGAGAGGAGCTTCCTGCTAAAAACACTCGGGATTGAGTCCTCATCTACATGTCCAAATGTTAATCCAAGGTTTTGTGTTGGTTCCTAATGGTAACATGTCTAAGCCCCCTTCAAAGAAAACTCTCAAGAATCTGCCATATACTCAGATTCACAATTCCTTTTTCTTTTCTTAGTAAACACCCATCTACAAAAGAAGGCACAAGTGTGTCCTAAAGGGTCATATACTCAGATACATCATCTGAGCATTTTCTCCTGATTTCTTTTCTTCATTACCTTTGTACAGAAGAGTTTTACCTGTTGTTATTGTTGTTGTTCTCCCACAGTTAAATGTATTTCAGAATGTGATTGCAAAGACATATACATATGAGTGGAAAAACGATTCGACTTTGGCTTGATATGTATAAGTTTCTTCTACTACATTTGCTAAGCACTTCTTCCCTCTACGTTTCAGACCTTATATGGTGAAAGTAATAAGTTTCCCAAATTAAAAAAGAAAAAAAAAACAAGAATTATAGATCCTGCGCCCCCATTCTCAGCTTCAAGTCTTTTTCTTCTTCTGCGTTCTCTGCAGCTTCCTCCATTTCAAGTAAATTTGGTAAGACAAACCACCAAACACCATCGACACACATCCCCATTGTTTGGACGACAATGGATTCCCACTCAGAACTGAAGATACCACGATGCTTACAAACTTCCGTGTTGTGGTTATGGTCGTGTTAGCTAGTGACCCGAATCTGCTTATCGTCAAGAAAATGAAGTTCTGTCCCACCGCGCCGCATAGACAGTACATGAGAATGTCCCATGCTGCCTCAGGGTGTTGCTTGCAGAACTGCACAGCTTCGAATCCGCTCCCGTGTGGCAATCCAAACATGTAAACCATGTTGTATATGGTTCCCCATAAGTTCATTCCCAGCATTATGTCCCATGCGCTAGTTTTCGGGTACCTATATCCATGGAAGAGAGCTGAGCTTGATATTCTGATTGAGCAAGTTTAAGTTTCTAACAGAATGTCAAAAATCATACCTTACGGTAATGGAGTCTTGAGTGGCGTTTGTGAATCCGTCAAAGGCGAGGTTCAAGAAGCACATGCCGTAACCAAGAGGAGCATTTGGATTTGCTAGCTTGCTGATGGTCTTCGAGCTAGTCTGAAACCCGATTCAAATACAGTTTACTATGTTTCCATAGATAACAAAAAGTTAATGAATGCAAGCAGATTTGTTTACCTTAAGAAGGGCAAACATGGATACTCCTCCGGCAACAAGAAAAGTGCAAAGATACTCAGGCAAAGTGTATCTTATGCCATAAACTAATGAACCCATCAACATGACTACATGAAAGGAAAAAAGTATAAGATAAGATATACAAGAAAATCTTGATTTTAAAAAACATGAAAAAAAAAAGTTGTAACGAGTTAGAACGAATAGATTGTCTCTCTAATTAGTCACCTCACCTGGAATCATTTTAGAAGACTTTGCCAGGACCTGCAGAAAAAAAAAACAGAATCCAAATCAATAAGATCCCTTTACTATTGAGTTTTTCTTCTTTTTGGGGGTTAAAAATGGAAGTTATGCACATTAGGCCCATAATCTCCCCCCAGACCGGAGTCAGACTTTAGATATTCCCATTTAAAGAATGATCCTCTGTCAAGGGAACCAATCCCCTTATACTACCACTAGGCTACCAACACTTTGGCTAAAACAAGAACCGCTTAGCTGAAGTATCAACTAACTATAACCAAGACAAAGAGTGTTGCTTATTACAAAACTATGACTAAGTTACCTGAGCTGGATAACTGATATACTTGAGAGCTTCAATGCCCATGGCAGGACCAATGGTATTAGTAATGCCAGCACTCCAGTAAGTCCACCATGGAGCTCCACCACTACCTCCATTGGACCATAGCTTAATCACTGCCTCATGCAAACAAAAATCACTTCAGCTTCCCTTCATATAATACAATTCATATAATATAATCCCTTCAGCTTTCGAATACTCACTTATAAAAGACCAAACCAAGCAAACTACATTCTGAGCCAAGTTCAGAAACGCAAGATGCTCGAATCTTTTCTCATCTTCACCAAATCTCTTCGTGGACCTAACAAGAAAACATTAAAGTTTGTGACTTTTGGATCACAATCGCATTAAAGTTTGTGGGTTAAGAGATTTGCTTACAGGGTTTCCTGAAGAACGCCTTGGTAAATGTAGGCAGCCCAGATCCCGGCGACGCAGAATGACAACAACAGAACTCGCCGGAGACCGGTGCCGTGAGATTCCATCGTCTGTTGTTCTCCGATTGTTACTCCGGCGACGATTCGAATGTGGGTTTTTTAAGTAGTTTTTGCGATCAATTTATGAGAGATGGATCTGAAGTGAAAAACGGAAGGTATTAACAGTGTCGGAGGCGCGCGAGAAAGACGTAGATGTTCCACGTGTAACTGTATTATTGGTTGGATTAACTGACATGGAGTTTCTCATTGGACAAAGGACGTGGATTGATTTCTGAAGTCCAAGTGATACACTGGTTACCATTTATGAGATATCGACGTGAACTACGTGGCGTTTGTTTCTGTCAAAAACGTCAGGAGTTTCATATAACCCATATTTTGGGTTTAGTTCTTTTATTACAGCGGGTATTTTAAATTTTGATTACGGTATTTCTCTAGCCTTCTGCTGATTAGCCAACAAAGTAAAGTAAAAACACACATATATTCACATGGTCTATTAATGATGTATTTTAAGAAACTGATTTGTTAATATAAGCTAATTACAGTCCGCATTTTGAAAGCGTAAATTTATTTTTTAAATTAAATAATTATTTTTTATATAAATTTTGATATAAGATATTGTATAGGTTTCAGCATTTCTTCAGAGTAAATAAATCAAACCAAACAAAACTGATAAATAAAAGTAAATTTTATAAATAATTAAATATATATTATATTTCACGAACTAAAAAATCAGAACCGGACTGAGAATTGAATAGATAACTGAATTTTCAATAAATAGTGTATTTATGCATAATTTATATCGTTGTCGAACCGATAAACTCGATGGCCGTATATATATAGTTTCAATTTAATAGAAAATTTATTAATTAAAAATCTAAATAATCTATTTTTTTAAAAAAAAATAGTCAAACTTCTCATATATTTTCTAATAGTACATAAAACTGCATAAACTATTTGATTTCTCATATAAAGTAAATATATTTATGAGTTTTGGTATTAAACTTATTATTGAACTAAGTATAATTGAGTTAACTATAAATGGGTTAACATAATTTCTACATAAATTAATAAATTAATAGTTTGTTTGTCTATGAAATAATAGTTTGGATTCAACTTATATATATATATATATATAATTGTGATTTAATATTAATAGTTTTTATATTTTAAATACCATGATCGTGCTGGTTACAAGTTATTTGGTCAGATACTCAGTTAGTCTAATTTATCAGTATAATTCGCGATGAGTAATATTAAAATTTATAACGTTATTTCTATTGAGTGAATGCTGAAAAGATGCCAAAATGTTCCTTTTTCACACGTGCCTTATACTATACAACATGCAGCTCTTTCAATTTACCGATCAAAAGCAATGTGAATATTGCTCGAGTAATATCTTGGGTCAATGCATTGCAATGTGATGATAATATTTAAGAAATACACCAAAAGAAAAGTATTTTTTTTTTGAGAAAAAAAAAACGTTGACTACCACTATCCATTAATTCTACTCCTATGTTACAAGCGATGCTTTTACTGCGAGTTTAGTTATTGATCATTGTTTGATACATACAATAGTGATATAAAAATATATTAACAGATTATAAACCGGAAATTTAACATCGTATAGAATGAGAGCACTCTGAACAAAACAAGTTTAATGATATAACACATCCTAAACCTCATACAAAAACCGAAAAATGTCTTTACTTTTTTCACTATACTATCACTCTCGGCCAAGAATTGACACAAATCAAATATCCAGATTTTAAATGTATTTTTGATTTAATCCGTTTAGTCCGAATAATTAATTATCTAATCCAATTTGATTTGTAGTCATTCGGATATACAGTATCCTGGATAACCGATTTTTTTAAATTATTTGACTGGATATTCAATTCAATCCATAAAAATAAAAATAAAATAATAAAAATCCAAAATCCAAAATAAAATAAAATAATAATATTTTATTACAAAAAGTTTATTTATTTTTAAAAATTCTAATAAATAATTTAATAAATTTAGTAAATAAAATACTGTAAAATTTATATAAATATAATATTTATATAACTTACATATATATAATTATTTAAATATATGTATATATATATATGTATATAATGGATCATATCGGATATTCATTCTTAAAAATATTAGTATTTATGATTTGCTTTGTTTCTTATAGATATTATATATTAGTATTTGTTTTACTTCATCGAGTTGCGAATATTCAGATTTTTCAATTCGAATCAAAACTGATAAAAAAAATCAAATCAAAATTTACGAATATCAGTGTTGTTCAAATCCCTTCTTGAAGGTGCTGAATGAAGTTCTTTTCAATTGATGATATATAATTATCCTAGTTCTTAAAACTTCACCACCAAACACAATATTTCATTTTCTATATACTTGCTTTCGCATGTAGGTTTTGTGCATTTTTCATTTAAGGATGCAATTTATTCCAGTCTCGAGTGATACAACATCTTTAAATCCTTAAAAACTACCGATCCAAACTAACTCCAAACTAACTCCAAACTAACTAAAAAAAAAAAAAAACTAACTCCAAAATAAAACGTAAACATTCAGTTTTCTTTTATTCAAAGGGAATTCCAAAGATTATTATTGATCGTGACTGAAACATCAAAGTTATTATCCAACAAGAAAATTTCAACGAAATGGGCGATCCAGCCCCACCACCTTTACTGTCCCTTAATATAAATAATATTTTGATCGTCAACGAAGACCATATATTTGTTTGAAAAACAACACCAAAGCCATAAATTCCGATTTTTTTTTACGTCAGTTAACAAAATAAAAATAAGACCTTCCTTTTTGTTTCTTTATTCCATAACATATATTTTCATATTAATAAATAGTATTTGACAGAACAATAAGCCATTTAAATATAAACTTGATCCTAGTACACGTTTTAACGAGTCAGCTATAACTCGAGCCATCCAAAATATGCCATCACATTTAAAAGACAAATATGGGAAAACTTTTAGTTACAAAAAATAAAGGTTGGAAAAACAAGAAACTAAAAGGGGATATTGAAAGATGGAAGAAAAACAAACATTGTGGTAGAAATCTGGTTTGATTTAATCTATGGTTAAACTTGAAACTGAATTAGAAACAAAAATACAAAACAAATCACTTTTAATATCACGTCTCAGTTGTGTAGTATATAATTTCTATAGTAAAAACGAAAATAAATGATAAAAAAGCTAAGAATTAGTTTGTCTAATTTTTTGAAGAGAAATTCTCTTAGATAGCCCTTTTTAGTTTGTTCTTCACAAAAATAGCTCTTAAAGAAGAAAATGACTAAAATTTTTTTAGAAGATAAAAAATTTATTTATATGCATTTATACTTCTAGAGTTAACTAATTTAGACTTTAGGGTTTAGAGTTAAAGGGTGAGTTTGGGGATAGGGTTTCAAATTTCCAAAACAAAAAAAAAATTAAAATTTTCAAAAAAAAAAATTCTATTTTGGTCATTTTATTTTTCTAATGCTATTTTTATGACAAAAACTTAAAAAATGCTATTTAAAAGAATTGCCCTTTTTTAATCTTTTTAGCCTATTGATTTTATTTTATATTTATATTTATATATTCCCTTCAATTTAATGTATTTATCTCAAGAATTTTAAAATCTTCCTCTTTCTCCCATTCGCAAGCAAGAAAAAAGGAAACAGACAATGAGATGGGAACACGACTTTTTATCCCACCATCTTCCTTCTTGTACTAATCACCACTCAGTTACTGAAAACAAAATATCATTCAAAAGTTCTTTTACGTACAGTCAATAATCAAACGTGAGCATGACGCAACCGGATCTAACTCGAATTGCCAAAACTACCCTGTCCGATGGCGTTAGAAACGTTCTAGGACCACGGACACTTTTGTCATTTCCAAACGAAAACTGACGTCAATATGGACTCAAGGGTATTCTTGTCGTTTCAATAAGTTATCATGAGTAGAAAACAAAAACACACGACGACTTTGTATTTATTTATTTATTTATTTGTTTTTGCTTCTGACTGAACCTCTCTGTTCTTCTTCTTCTTCACCTTCCTTGGTCCTTCCTCTCTCATTCTTCTTCTTCTTGAGTTTTTCTTTCTTTCTTGTTGTTTTATATTTTCATTCTTTTAGCATATATATTCGGCTAAGCAGACACTGCGCCGCCGGAACTTACTGTACTCTGTTCTTGTCCTGATCATCTGTGTCCTTGTTCCACAAGCTTTGTCTGTCTTCAAGTTGCTTTTTAAAAAAAATCTGAAATGGGTAATTGTTTAGATTCATCAGCTAAGGTTGATAGCAGCAGCCATACCCCACATGCTAATTCTGGTAACTATATAGTTACTTAAATTGGGTTCTTCTATGTTAGAGTTTCTTGAAGATTTGTTCTTGTCTCCCAATAAGGTTCTTGAATGATATTTATTATTTTATCTTCTTAGCAAATTAATGAGAGTTTCCTATGATTGATATAGGTTCTTCGGCGTCAAAAGTTTCGAGCAACATAAGCCGTTCAACGGTTCGTTCAGGACAAAGCACAAACTCTTACAGCACAGGGAGCAGTAGTTTAGGATCATCATTACCAAATCAGCCAAGAACAGAAGGAGAGATACTCTCATCGCCAAATCTAAAACCTTTCTCTTTCAACGAACTAAAGAACGCTACCAAAAACTTTCGTCCTGATAGTCTACTAGGCGAAGGAGGTTTCGGTTGTGTATTCAAAGGATGGATTGATGAAACAACTCTCACTGCTTCACGACCTGGTTCTGGTATCGTTGTTGCTGTTAAGAAGCTTAAGCCTGAAGGTTTCCAAGGTCATAAAGAGTGGTTGGTAAGCCCTGGTTACTTTTATGTGGCTCGTTGAAACATTAGCCGTGATTGATTGTTGTTGCTAACATTGAGTTTATGTTTTTTTTTTTTTATAGACTGAAGTAAACTACCTTGGTCAGCTTAGTCACCCAAATCTTGTATTACTAGTTGGGTATTGCTTAGAAGGCGAAAACCGGCTTCTTGTATATGAGTTCATGCCTAAAGGAAGCTTGGAGAATCATCTCTTTAGACGTATGTTTTCTCTAGTTAAAAAAAAAATATATATATATCATGACTTTGATTTTGAAGCATTGTGTTTAATAATCCGTTGGGACAATGATTCTTGCAGGTGGTGCACAGCCACTTACATGGGCGATAAGGATGAAAGTGGCAGTAGGTGCAGCTAAAGGGCTTAATTTTCTACATGAAGCAAAGTCACAAGTGATATATAGAGACTTTAAAGCTGCTAACATTCTACTAGACGCTGTAATAAACTAAACTCTCTTCAAGCACTTTTAGAGAGTTACTTGTCTCTTAACCGTTTGAACATTTTTTTTGTCATATTGCAGGAATTCAATGCTAAGCTTTCAGATTTTGGTTTGGCTAAAGCAGGTCCTACTGGTGATAATACACATGTGACCACAAAGGTTATGGGTACTCAGGGTTATGCAGCTCCTGAATATATAGCCACAGGTTTGTTCTATTGACTAAACCATGAAGCCAATCTGTAGTTTCAAACAGGTTTTATCAGTTTATGTGTGAGAACACTTTTCAAAAGCTTTGACTTCTAAATCTTGAAAAGCTTTATCTTTGACATTAACAAAAAGAATCATTGACCTTTTAGAGTGTTTTTGTTTCTTAAGACACATTCTGAAACCTCATCTTTCAAACTAGTGCAGGTAGATTAACAGCAAAGAGTGATGTGTACAGCTTCGGCGTGGTACTACTGGAACTAATATCAGGACGACGTGCCATGGACAATTCAAATGGTGGAGTTGAATACAGCCTTGTGGACTGGGCAAAACCTTACCTTGACGATAAGCGAAAGCTTTTCCGCATAATGGATACTAAACTAGGAGGGCAATATCCACAAAAGGGAGCTCTCACAGCCGCTGGCCTCGCCTTGCAGTGCTTAAACCCTGATGCAAAGCTCAGGCCGAAAATGTCAGAGGTTTTAGTCACGTTAGAGCAGCTAGAATCTGCTGCTAAGCCTGGAGCTAAACACTCGCAAATGGAATCTCCAAGAGCTCGTCATTCCTCTGGTATGCAGAAATCTCCCGTAAGATTTGGTCAAGATCGGCAACTGCAGAACATAACTGCTGGTGCATCGCCTTTGCCTTCTTACAGTAAGTCTCCGCGTGTGAGATGAAAGTAAATAAGATCATACTCGTTGCTTGTTGTATGTGTAATGTATGTAAAATGCAGATTTTGAGATTCAGGTTTGTCTGTGTTGTATGTATTAAGTGGAGATGAGTGTAAGATAATGAGATGTTAATCTCTTTGCATGAACCTACCACCGTCTCCACACGGTTCTGTTTGACTTATCTGAAACAATCAAGAAAAAAAAGAGAGCTCTAAAAGGTTGTTGATATGAGTAAAGCTTTCACTGGTCTCTAAAGTTCTGAGCTCATATTCCTCCTCTTTAGGAACTACATCTGTGGTAACTTTCTCCTTTCAGCAGAGACTCAAGAGGGTGTCCTCCTCCTTCAAGAACTATCTGAAACCTTCACTTCAGGCTCTGTCTGCACACAATCTGCAGTATCTTTCTCCCTTTCCGCAGACTCAACTGCGTCTCCTCCTTCCATGATATCTGAAACCTTCACTCTGCGCAGAATTCAAAGACCATATTGGATCTTTAGAGGCTGAAAAGCAGTTGGTGATGAAGCCAGAAGCTGAAACAGGCCATTGAAATGATCTTACGTACCTTCAGTAGAAGTAACAAAACAACTCATCATTACCAGAATCTTCTTATATGTTTCAAGTAGTTACTTACAGCAAATAATAAGTACCTGACGAGCTCTGAAAACAGCCTGAACCTTAATTGCAGCTTGAGTCCTTCCATTGCTTAGGGAAACCACATTTAGAGGAGTTGAAGCTGTATCTATCTGGTCGTGATGAAGCCACTGGAGGATCAAGCGATAAGTTTGAAAAAAAAAAAAAATCATCCTTCACAGATACCACCACCAGATTAGACTTGGGTGACTTCTTTCCCATTCTTGAGACAACAAGATGAGTTAAATTGAGTAAAGTGAGTGAACAAGCCATGTTTGTGAACTCGACACAAAGAAACAAGCTGAGTCTAACACAGCAAATTAACAGCACAATAGACAATGAAGGAAGTAGAAGCTGATACAAACCTATTCAAACATAGAAGAAACACACAGTAGCATAATCAAACATCTAAAGTCATCGGTTCAGTAATAAAGGAGAAAGTAGTATGAATCAAGAACATGGATTAAAACATAACTTCACATAAAAATGCCATTAAATAAAGTGAACAAAAGCAGAGATCAGAGATAGAAGATGATGAGCAAGAGTGGAGATAGCCAGAGATCTGGTTACAAATCAAAAGCATAAAACGATCAGTACCAAACCCTATTCTTCATGTTCTTCGAATTTTGTCCTTTAAAGTCACCAGCACAATCAGTGAACCTAAGAGGCTAAAAACAGAGTAGGTCACAGTGAAAATTAGACTCCCCAAAGGTTCCAGTGATAGCCAGAGAAGAACAGAGAGATATGTAACTTAAATACTTAATTAATTAAATAACGCAAGGAACCGACAAATGAAACTTCAGTTTCAAATGACGTTGGTTGCATAGTATGTGTCGGCAAAGTTTAACACCAGGCCCTTTCTGAGCTACACAAGTCAGTTGAATGTTCAGAACAGAAGCATTGAATCTGTAACAACTCAAAACATAATAATTTTGGAACTTCTAATACTTGTGGAATTGTAATACATATATATACAAAAAGGAGGAACAATTCAGAAGGTTTGGTACAAAGTTATTTTTAAGGATGGTAGGTTTCATAGAACCTCCCCATCAAAGCATCCAAATCACTAAAAGAGTTCTTGGAAACACAAAAGACATGAATGAAAAGATAAGTGAAAGCTGCACGTTGCTGAATGATGACATTGAGAGAGAGAGTTACAACTAACTAAATACTAGTCAGCAGTCCAGCTTTGCTCGACAACATCACGCACTCTTCTGTTGTACTCACGCTTGCTTTCGCTGTACATCCGAGCAGCTTCAGAGTTTGCAGGAGAGTTCGGATTAGGGTCACAGAGCAACGACTGCGAATAATAACAAATGTGGGGAAAATGGATTAGAGAAGAAAGAGAGAGTAAATTTTTCAAGCTTTATAAGGCATTTAGATTTGTTTACCTGGATGGAGGTAAGTATAGCAGCAACATCATATATTGGACTCCACTGGTTTTGCAGAATGTCCAAGCAAATACTCCCATCTGCATAAACTGCAAAGAATAAAGTTAACGTGTGAGACAAAAACGCTAAACATTAACCAAGTGGAAGGAAGATCACTATAACATACTATTTGGATGGAACATCCGTGACACAAAACGAACTGTTGGCGGTTTATTAGGATAATCTTCAGAGAACTGCAGTGAGAGTTTGAAAGTACCTGCCAGGAAGAACAAGCAAGAAGAGCCAATGAAGAATACTACTACTATCATGATTCATGATTGATCCCCAATTACAACAAAACATAACGTTACCTCCATCCCATGGAGTATCGTCAGGCCTGCAAACCAACAAAACAAGAAGGTCTAAGTACAGTAGAGAGATGAGACTGTTTCAGAATAGAGTGGTGGTTCAGTTACCCGAAAATGACAGCATTCCAGAGCATGATATTGTTGTCTTGAGGAGCACCGCTTATACCCGCAGGTGGGTCTTGCTGCAACCTCTTGAAATCCCTCATCAACCTCTTCCTTGCTGGAGTCGACATCCTACCTTTAGTCTATATAAACAAAACACATATGTTCATCATTCTGAGGTCTTGACACCTCTCCACATAAACTGATTCTCGTTGATTTGGGTATGCTAAGTAACTAATAAGTAACATATTCAAATCTGTAAAGGAAGCTTACGACCTCTGACACAGCCTAAATAGAGCTTAGAAGCAACATCAAAACTACGACTTTAACATACAAAACAGCTTAAGGTCTCATAAAAACAGAACCTTTACTCTATAAGAACAGCTCAGATGAAAGTAAGAACAAAGGATCAGATGAAAAGATACCGTGGAAAACAGATCTCGTATAAAAAGGAAGAGACGCAAAGATCGCGGCGAGAAGAAGTCTTCAAGCGGACATCTGTGTCCGGGTGGTCAGAGAAACTCCGATGGATTCGAGAATTTCACCGTGTGATGAGAGAAGATGAAAACTCTTCAATGATTTGGAATCGATTCGATCTATAAACTTTGCTCCTCCGACATATCTGTAAAGTTGGTGGCTTTGCGTTGGTCGGCCCTCTCGACGAGCGAGTGGTTTGGTTTCTAAACCTGAATAAACCGTTAGGGCGAATTGTACCGTACCGTAAAACCCGGAGTGATCGATTACCTTAGACCCGAAGACTAGAGTTGCTTTTTTTTTTTTTTTTTTTGGAACGCCGAAGACTAGAGTTGCTATTTAACATATTAACAGATTAACAAATACCAACCAACGTAGAAAACAACTATTCCGGTTATTGGTTTAGGATGAGAGGCACTAAACCGAAATAAACAATTGCACCATTAACCGGACAGAATCTAGACACAAACCAATTGAGGTGAGTGATGTCACTCAAGTGAGATTTTTTTTTGTCTTTTTTTAACACTGAACTTTCTTCGTTAAAACATACTAGGAAGGATAGGATGATGGAATACACGAGCTGGAGACTGGGAGGTTCCTACAACTATACAAAACAAACCGATCAAAAACAAAACTGGGACAAAATCATCAATAGAGAACTCAAGCAATAAACCAGAGATAAAACCTAAAAAGAGAAACAAACATCCTCGTGTCCAACTTTAATGACCCTCGTCTATTCTACAGGAACAGAGCTAACACTAACATTTATTTGGTTTTTTTTTAACATATCATTTATTTGGGTTTTGGGGAAAACAATTTTTTAACTCTTAACAATTACTCCTTCAGTTTCGTAAAAAATGTCGTTTCACACAGATTAAGAAAATGATTGAAATATAATTAAGTTGTCATTAATTATATCTATTTGACCAATAGTATTTGAGATAAATAAAATTATTTATAAAATCAATGCAATTTGTAATTAATTTCTAGCTGAAAGTAAGTATAATTTGCATTGAAATTATAAAATGACACTTTTTATGTAACAAGAAAAATGTGTTAGAATGACACTTATTATAAAACAGAGAGAGTATGTTTAAATAAATTATTTATCATCAACATCTTTATAAACTTTGTAATTAAAACAAATTATGTATATACCAAATATTTTAGGGATATTTTCCAACCAAATTTAATAAATATTGAAATTTATAAAAATATTGAAATCCTAAATATTAAAATATGGATTAAGGGGTAATTTATATTTGTACTCTCCTTTTAATAGATTAGATTTCTCTCTTCTTGAAACAACAACAGATGAGACAAGACGAGAGGTAATGAATCCTAATAAGAATAATAATCTGAAAACTGCCATTGTAAATGCACTCTTTTAATTACTACTCACTCTGTTTCATATTACTTATCGTTCTAGGTTTATGTATACATATTAAGAAAATATATGATTTTGTATATTTCCACAATAAAAACACAATTATCTATACACCTAACCATATTTCAACTAATAGAAAAATAAAATGGAGAATTTTATTAATGAATTTTGCATTGAAACTCTAAAACGACACTTATTTTGAAACGAAAATTTTTCCCTATAACAACAAGTAATATGAAACAGAGGGAGTAATAAACATTCATATAACAACACTCCCTTTTACTTTCTTTCTCCTCTCTTCTTCTCCCCCTTTTTCTTGGACAACAAGCATAACAGAGTATCAGCTTTGTTTGCTTATTGGAAGGGGGACAAGATGGTAGTTTCAATCAACAGGCTTTACCAGGTTCGCAGCCAAGTACTCCTGCGTCCATGGTGAGTTCACGTACCATCGTTCCCGGTTTAGGTCGAATTGCAAACTTGTTTGGGACAGGGTTTTCCGGTTTAGGGCTCCACGCATTTGGTTTTCCAGATTGTACAAAATAAGCTCCGTTTATGAAGTAATCTCCTTCTGATTGCCAATTCCAACTTTTCCAATCACTGTAAGGCGTGTACTCTCTCTTTGTAACCTCTTTTGCTTGTTCATTAGGAGGAGCAATGAAACGGTTGCCTTGACTAATGATTGTAGGGTTCATGTTTCCACCAATAGCATACATTTCCCAATGTGTGTAGTCATTGTTCACCACATGGATCGTTCCGAATCTGCAACGAGGCATTCTTTGCTCCAGTCTCTTACCGAAGTGGTTAAACGCTACTGTTATCTGCATGTTCTTGTCGATCACGTGTTCATCTTTTGCCCCAAAAAGCATCACCTAACCAGATTCAAAGAAGGGCTTTAAGGCTATTTGAAAAATATGCACTATACTTAAGGTACACGCAACTATCACAACAAAAACACATTCTCCCTCCGTTTTTAATATAATTCGTTTTAGAATTATGCACATAGATTAAAAAAATAATTGTTTTTTATATTTTCTAAACAAAAACATCACTAACTATTTATCTAACCACAATTCAACCAATAATAAAATAGAATATATATTATTATTGATCATATAATATTAATTACTAATAAATTTTACATAGAAAATTGAAAGCATCATATAATTTGGAACAAAATTTTTTTCTCTAAAATGACTTGTATTAAAAAACGGAAAAGTATCTACAAGTGTTCTAAAAGTTTGTCCAAATGACGGGAGTCTATGCAAAAAGAATCGGCCATTAACAAACCAATTTTTCTTTAATATTGGTCTAGGCTACACTTAAACACCCGCCTAAATATCAATAGCCTCAAAAGCAGCTAGTTATTACTCTCTTCGTTACAAAAAATCAATGTTTTAGAAAAAGAATTTGTTTCAAAAGATATATTTTTTTTACATTTTCAATATACTAATCAATGGTAAATTGTAAATTTCAAAAAAAAAAAACATAATTGTAGTTTTTAAAATTCTATTAGTTAAAAGTTATGAAAAATAGCTAGCTACAAAAAATTATACATTATTAATCAAAATTTTATCTATTTTCTTACTCTGTGTAAAAATTCTCGATTTTTTTTTGAAACAAATGGAGTACTTAGCGATTTCTTGAATATTTTTACCTCTTGGTGGTCGGTGAAATGGCCGTTGGAAATAGTTACTGCAGTTGATCCTTCAATAGCATCGATCATACCATCAGTACACCTCGTCATGGAGACATGATCGATCCAAACATTGGTTGCTCCAAACAAACTGATTCCATCACCATCACTTTTTGTCCTGAGCCCTATATGTCCCTCAGAGTCTCTGATCAAGCCACCGTTCCCAGGAACAATGTGCTTGACGTAAATATTGTGTATGATCACATTATTCACAAACTGAAGAGTCAATCCAGCACCTTCCATGATGAAAACCCTAGCTCCTCTTCCATCTATCGTTTTATCGCTCGTTATCATCAGTTCTTGTTGAAGTTTTATGACCATGCTGTTTGCGAATATGATCCAAAGCGGTCCGTCTCTGGTCACAGCGTGTCTTAACGTTCCTGGCTTAGGGTTGACAAGATCGTCGTCTGAGGAGTCGTTGACGATGTAGATAGGTCCGTCTTTTCCTCCGGTGGTTTTCCGACCGAATCCGAGGACGCACTCAGCTAGTTTCTTACGGTTTGTCTCCCAGTTAGGGTCACATCGCCAGCATTTGTCTATGGGGTTATAAGCTACGCATTTTCCGCTTATCGCTTGTGAAAGCTCTCTCCTTGTGTTGTTGGTTGATTCAGTGGCGTCCACTGCTCTGTTAAGAAGAAACAGATTGTTTTATTAGGTTACTTGTTTAAGAAGTTAGGTTCATATTTGATTAATAAAGACAAGAAAACTCACAAAGCGACATGGTAGTTCAAGTGGTCGGTGACGTTAAGAGGGTTTGGATCGTAAGAGGCAATGGTTTGTTTCAACGCATCGCCTTGACGCTGTGTCCAGTAGTTGTCGAAGATAGCAACATTGGCTTGAATATGTGGGACCAATATGGCTAATAAGAAGAGTAGAACGTAGCCGCCAATATTCAAAAACGCTGCTGCCATTTTCAAATGAGGCGATAAATGCCGCTGAGATTTTTTTTTTCTGGTGAAAACCACAAGGAGAAAAAATGTGGTTTTCAGATAGATTTGCTCAGGTTAAAATTTGGATGTTTGAATCAACGATTGCTTTAATAACGAGAACCTGGAGCGAGAGGGTGATGAAGGGTCAATGGAGGATTAAGAATTGACAGAGATTAGTCAACCATTAATTTAGATTTCTTTGACCATATCTCCTAAAACTCAGTTTTAGTTTTCAGATGTCATTTTGTTTGTCCTTCTATTCTGGGATATTTTCAGTTATTTTTGTCTTTACCTAATCTTGAGGTACCTAATTTAGGTTTTACTAACCCATACATTACATATGTGTTTTCAATATGATTTCTGTACACGATAAAAGAGAATTTAATCCAATGTTTTTGTCAGAAATTTATAGTTGGAAGGAAGATTTTATGTTTGACTTGCTTGTATACAGAATCATTTGATATATCTGGATTTCACACTTATTAAAAAAATTTAAAGTAAAATTCATGTGTCCATAGTACACACTAACAGTCTTATCTACTTCTTTTTTCATCACGCATTTTAGCTTGTGATTTGATTCGTTAGTATAAAACACTTTCTACCGGAGTAACGTAGTATGGTGCAGACTGCCGACACAAAAGCCCAATGGGTCGAATCAGTTGGTGTCAAACAGCATATAAGCTCGGCCCATAAATGTACTAATAGTCTAATAGTAAGGGAAGTCTTTATTCTTGCCGTCCAAGTAACTAGACTTGTACCTTGCAGTCAGAAGCTTATTAATGGCGGGACTCTTTGTTCCACAACAGAATTTGAAGAAAACAGAACAAGAAATGCAAACTGAATATCATGAATAGTTTCACATACCAAGTTGATAAAAAGAAAAGATACCATACTGTTTATCTCTGCCAAGATGGTCCGTGATCAATTATATACAGATACAACTTCACCAACTTATCTGCACATTTTCAAAAGCAATAAATAATTTCTTGACCCTTATGATATTACATCTACAGATCATTATGTACATAGCACTGTGAGTCTGTGATTATACATTAATCACCATAAATGTTTCTTCTCCAAACCATTTCAAGAAAGATAATAATTACCCAAAAAAGCTTTAACTGTTAAACCTCGTTCTCCAGAGAAACAAGATTCAGAGCTGAAAATAGAAGCATGAAAGAAGAAAGACTCAAGAAGAACCTATACACAGTCTTTCTATCGTCCTTTTTCTTCTTCTTCTTCCTCTGTTCCACGTCGGATTTGCTCCTGCCACGTTCGCCGTTAGAGATTCTCACCGGAGGGAGGTGGGATCTCCTGCAGCCGAGTGTAGGCATATCAGCGATGCACATGCAACTCCTCCACAACAACAAAGTCGTTATCTTTGACCGTACGGACTACGGCCCTTCGAATCTCTCCCTCCCTTCTCAAACTTGCCGAAACGCCACCGTTTTCGACTGTTCCGCTCACTCACTCCTATACGACGTCGCTTCAAACACCTTTCGTCCACTCACTCTCCGATCCGACACGTGGTGCTCCTCAGGCTCTTTAAACGCCTCAGGCTCTTTGATCCAGACCGGCGGTTACGGCGTCGGCGAACGAGTTGTACGGATATTCACACCTTGCGACGGCGTTTCTTGCGACTGGATTGAGAACAGAGCGTATCTCTCCTCTCGCCGTTGGTACTCCACCAATCAGATTCTTCCCGACGGCCGGATTATCATCGTCGGCGGAAGAAGAGCTTTCACCTACGAGTTTTACCCCAAGAATCCGGGAAAATCTGTTTTTATTCTCAGATTCTTGGCGGAAACGAGAGATCCGAACGAAGAGAACAATCTTTATCCGTTTCTTCATCTTCTTCCCGACGGAAACCTATTCATCTTCGCTAATCGGAGATCGATTTTGTTCGATTTCGTCAGTCACAGAATCGTCAAAGAGTTTCCGATGATTCCCGGCGGCGATAAACGGAATTACCCCAGCACTGGCTCCTCCGTACTCCTCCCACTCTTCCTCACCGGAGAAAATAACCGATCGAAGGTAACAGCGGAAGTTATGGTCTGCGGCGGTGCTCCTCCAGGAGCGTTCCTAAAGGCAGCGAGGACGATCCCTAAAATCTTCGTCGGAGCGTCTCGCACGTGCGGGAGATTGAAAGTGACCGACCCGAAACCGAGTTGGGTCATGGAGCAGATGCCGTCGCCACGTGTCATGCCTGATATGCTGTTGTTACCCAACGGTGACGTTTTGATCATTAACGGCGCGACGAATGGAACCGCAGGTTGGGAAGACGCTACAAACGCCGCTCTCAACCCGATTTTATACTTACCCGATGAACCCGACCCGACCCGGAGATTTGAAATCCTCGCGCCAACTCGAATCCCTAGAATGTACCATTCGGCGTCTCTCCTCCTTGCCGACGGAAGAGTCTTAATCGGAGGAAGCAATCCTCACCGGAATTATAATTTCACGGCGAGGCATTACCCGACGGAGCTCAGTCTCGAGGCCTACCTCCCGCGTTACCTGGATCCTCAATACGCCGGCGTGAGGCCGTCGATTGTCACTGTGGAGCTCGCCGGCGATATGCTCTACGGGAAGTCGTTTGCCGTAACGTTCGTGATTCCGGCGTTTGGGATGTTCGACGGAAGAGTGTCGGTGCGGCTGGTGGCTCCGTCGTTCAGCACGCACTCGATGGCGATGAACCAGAGGATGTTGGTCTTGCGCGTGAGGCGCGTCGTTCAGTTATCTGTTTTCGCGTACAAAGCTGACGTGGATGGTCCAACTAACTCCTACGTGGCACCTCCTGGGTATTATATGATGTTCATGGTTCACCGTGGAACTCCGAGTGTGGCTATTTGGGTTAAAGTTTAAACGTGAATGCCGTTTTTTACTCTGCTTTTTGACTCTTTGATTTTACATTAGATTCATTTTTAGTGTAGTAAAACATTTTGTTATGATGAAAGTAAGAGATTTTGTCAAGAATAAAACAATTGAAATCGAAGATTATTAAAAACAACAACAATGGATTATTATTTTGTGCAAGTGTTGATCGTGAGACCTGATTTCAATATATTATCCATTAATTTGTTTTCTATTAGTCGACATTTTATTTTATACAAATGACCTCAGAGAATAAGACCATGATTAACCCTAAGTTCTTAGGTTTTTTTTTTCTTCTTTTTTCTGTTTTTAAAAAAAAAAAAAAAAAAAAAGTTAACCAATCCTGGATCGCCACGTGTCCGTGGGACCCGTGAACAGTGCAAGAAACTCTTAAGAACCGGTTCTTATTTAAGAGTTTTAAGAACCGGTTCTTACACTATTCATGGGACTCATCCCCCTAAGAACCCCTCTAAGAACCCCCTTTAATCATGCTCTAAGCATTTCATAAAGTTTAGAGTAGGAAGAAGAGGGGACCTTATTTTCAACTACATTAATGGAGTTTCCTTCACAAACATAATAAATAGGGCTCAGAATATCATAATTTTTCTTATTTACTGACCCCAATAAATGTAATAGTGACGACTCTACATCCTACAAATTCAGTCATTTCTTTTAGCAAGGTGAGCAGTGATTAAATATCAAAGTTACTTGACGTAAAAAAAAATGAAGGAAGTATATATGCTTTACTACAAGACTGAAAGAGTTATACTCTCTGTTCTATAACAAGTGTCATTCTAACATTTTTTTTTTATTATACAAAAAGTATTATTTTACAATTTCAATGCAAATTATATTTACTTTCAGCTAGAAATTAATTACAAATTGTATTAATTTTATAAATAATTTTATTTATCTCAAATACTATTGGTCAAATAAATATATTTAATGATAATTTAATTATAATTTAATTATAATTATAATTTAATTATATTTCAATTATTTTTTTAATATGTGTGAAAAATGTCAAAACGACACTTTTTGCAAAACGGAAAGAGTAATTGTTTTTAGTGAAAATTGAGACGTCCAGTGCATATGTAATGTATCACGGTTCTTTTCTATCATACATCGGTAACACAAATTAAGCATAATACTCATGTTAAACTGTTTGGAGAATTCTCCATTTCCAAGAGTTAATATTTGTGTGATCAACAATCACATACACAAGGGCATAGAAACATGCACCTGCATTAAACAATAACACATGCGAGGCATGAAATTATTCTATACAACAACCAAAGGAAATTGAAACATGTGACATTAGTAATAACATAAGATTATAACGATAAATTCTTTTATTTATCCAATAGCACATTACACTAGTTATGATACTGAACTAGTTAGTACTCAATAAGTTAATGTGAACGCTTGTGACACCAACTGCATATAGTTACTCAACATTAAACATCACACACAAGAAGACGTAACTTACAACTCGCGAATACATGACTCTCCAGCTCTCTAATACTCCATATGTTCCATAATAAGTGTCGTTTAGATTTATGCATACGGATTAAGAAAACATTTAATTTTACATATTTTCTATATAAAAACATCATTTCCCATACATGTAACTATATTTCAACCAATAGAAAATTAAACTGGAAAATAAAATTCTTAAATTTTGTATTAAAATACGAAAACAACATTTATTTCATAACAAAAAAAAATTCTCTAAAACGACACTCTTTGTGAAACGGAAGGAGTAGTATATTTTTTTTTGTATTTTATTTAATTGTCTCTTAGTTTTGTTATATTATCGTATGTTCAAGAACAAAATAAAAACATGTTACACCAAAAATAAATAAAAAAACATGTCTTGGCCAAAAAATCTCATCATTTAGCCACAGTGAAACTTGTATTTCGTAATAATATTAGATTTGGTGTTTACATTACAAAATATATTAAAAAAAAAAAAAACAGAAACGCCAGCCTAGCCTGTAGCTACTCTGGTACTTAATAGTTATGATTGTTAAAGTCTACACGATTGTAATCCAAGGCAATGAGGCATGAAAAAAAACTAGATTACAAATTACAACCAGAAAAGAGTTATGGTTAGCCATAAAAATAGTATCTATTCTAGATATTTATACCGCTTTCAGAAGTCATGTAGTTTAATAGATATAAATATATAATATACTCCTTCCGTTCCATTAAGATGAATGTTTTGATATTTTCACACATATTAAGAAAACATATTAATTATAGATCATTTTTAGAAATTATCAAATTCCAATGCATTTTAACCAATAGTCTTTCAATAAATTCAATTAATTTTATTGAAATTTGCAATTTTTGTATAGAAAACATAAAAAATACATCTTTGTGAAACAATTTATTTTTATAAAACATTTATCTTAGTGGAACGGAGGGAGTATAACTTAACTTGCATGCAGTTTGTGAACACAATGATCACAAACTGCGAAAAGTCTAATGATGATATAACCAAAGTAGATTTTCTTACATAGCCAAAAGAAGAAGAAGAGTAAATAAGACTCGGAGTGGTCATATATATATTTATTGCAAGAAGTTCAACATATATTAACTTCCAAAAGGAAAAAAAAAAAGATACTACATAGACCAGAAAAGAAAACATATATAATAATCCATATCACTAATCAGATAGCAACACACAAGTTTATATATAAATATAACCACACCAACTAGATCATAATAATATTAAAACCCTAATAGCTAACTTAAAAGATGGACTAATCATAATCATAATCATATTAATTCATGGGACGATCTAAGTCATGTCCCTATTACCGGACAGATCAACATTGTTAATGTTGTTGATCTTTTCGTTGTCGTTGTCGTTGTCTTCGAGGTTAATGTTGTTGCTATTGTTCTTCTTGGAGAAGTGGAGTTTATTGTTGTGCATCCAAACCTTAAGGACTCTTCTCTTTATTCCAATCTCTTCACAGAATCTCTGAACAACTGAATCTTCTTGCCTTTGTAGTTTCCACCCAACTTTCTCGGCAAAACTTAGCATCTTCTCTTTCTGTTCCGGCGTGAACTTCGTCCTAAACCTCTTCTTCTGGTTGTACGGTGGAGGTCTAGACGCGGTGGTTACGCCTTCTTCCTCCATGAAGTCATCAGACTCCGAGTGATGCATATAACGGTAGTTAGAAACTCCCACCGGCATGATCATTTGGTGAGGCATGGCTGATCTGATATTATGGTGGTTGAGCATGAGTTTCCGAGTTGGAGGCGGTTGGTGGTAAGAGGAAATGGCGGTGGCGGTTGCTTCACCTTCAACTTCTTTTCTATGGAAGTTTCTGTGGCAGTTGCAAGCTGAGCAAGTGAGTGCTTCAATAGAGCCATCTTCACCACTAGGCATAAACTCTCCACACCCATCAGTAGCATTGCCTCCCATTGCTGCTGCATGGTTCTTGAGACACTCCTTAAACGTTATTAGAGGCTTCTTGATGATGGCGTTGTAACTCACATGATGAGGATCTTGATGTTGACGATGATCATGATTGTTTCCAAGACCATTAACATGTAACGGCATCTGTGGTGGTTGAGTAGTGATGTTGTTGTTGTTGTGAGTTGGAGGAGCAGAATTAGCAGCATGATGGTCATGATGATGATGGATCATGTGACCATGACCACCACCACCACCAACAAATGCAGTGTTTAATGGGATGGGCATATCATGATCTCCTTGACTTGCAATTTCCATTTTTATTGAGTCTTCTACAAAAAAAAATCTTCTTCTTCTTGCAAACTGTTTCTTGGTTTGGGGACAAAGAAGCTAGCTAAGGAGAAAACAAGACAATTGAAGAAGAAGAATTAGACTAAGACAAAAATGATTATGAACTAGCAAAGGTGCTTTTATTTATTAACAAAAATTCTTAAAAGGATTTTTCTTGGAAAATGTCTACTTTTTTTAGAAACAACTCACGGAAACCATTTTAAATGATTTTATTGAAAAGAAACACTAAGTTTAGAAAATCCATAAATTAGAGGACAAAACGGAAGAATACCAAAAATAAAGAAGTTCAGAGAAGATAAAACTCTTATTGCAAGCCTGCTAGATAAAAAGCTGACAAACGCACTTCAAAAGAAGACTTCTACTTCAATGCAAGTGAGATTTATGGTGATCAATTTTAAAAAATAAAGACAAGAAATTAGTCATAAAAACAATTGTTCTATAGTTATAAGCAACCTATCTTCCCCAGATTTTGATGAGAATTAATAGACAGGGGGAGATAAAAGTTATGAAAGAAAACTGAATTAAGTTGTTGATGACTGAACTGAAGAACACATACCCACACAATTAAAAGCAGAAGACTTTGATCTTAACTTGGTTGAAGATAGTCAGCATTAGCCAAATAGAAACCCTTAAGAGAGGGAAAAGAAGATTAGATATCTAGGATCTTGTAATGAAATACTTTGAAGGAAGAAAGGAGACAAAGATTTGCATTTGAGTTTTGGATGTGAAGACAATGTCTTAAACTAAGAGAGGGCTTAGGGTATTAAGTAGTGAAAGCCTAAAGACTAATAAAGCAAGAGAGAGAAAACCAAACTAGATATTTTCAATACTTCACTCTCCTTCTCTATCCCTTCTTCCCGTTATTTCTACATACACAACATTTATTTATGTCAGTTTTGTTAGTATTTTGTATTAATTACACAACTAAAATGTAGTTCAATCGAATTTTCAAATGCCTATGGTTTCCTTAAATATATATTTTTTATAAGTTATAGTATTTTTACACCATCATAAGATATAGTATAACCTAACTACAAAATTAAATTCCCCAATACAAATTTTATCCAAAGAAGGGGGAGAAATGAAAAAAAATTAAAGGCTATGGGTGATTGCTTTGCTTGCACTATCAGACATCAAATTTTACACAATTTGTAGAGAGATAAAATGTGTCAGAGAGTGGTGGGGAGAGTACTGAATCAGTGAGACAAGCATAAAAGTAATAATAAATCAAATAAATTAACATTCACAAATAAACGAAAGGCGTTTACAAAAACAACAAATGTTTTTATTAGTGAGTTAATAACCAACAAATAATATAAAATCTTAATTTGATTGTATATAATTTGGAAGCTGTAAACAATAGTCCTACTGCTTAGTATTATTAGAACCTTCGTACTTTTTTTTTGGAAGAGAACCTTGGTACTTCATCCTTCATTAATCGGGATTTTGGGGTTATCATATTTTACTGAAATTACACGTTTATTTACAAAAGTCACATATTATAGATAATTTATCGATGAACATCAAATAAATTGAACCTTTTTTCCAATAATAAGACGTTGGACTCTCGAGGTTGTCATGTCATTCATGTGAATTATATAATTAACCAGAAGTTACTATTAATAAAGGTCCTACAGTATTTCGCATATTTATCATAGAAGTGTATTCTCTGTATATAAATGCAATTTAACCCCGGAATTAACACTGGACATGGTTTTTAAAACTGAACTTCTAAGATCATCATGGTATACTCCATTGTGGAGTGCTTAATTTTTTTTTTTAATTTTTTTTTTCATACTAAAAAAAAAATCAATCAATCGCGTGCCGCCACGTGTCGTAAATAGTGTAAGGATCGATCCTTATTTATAAATTTTAAAGATCGAATCCTTAAGTTTTGGTAAAATCCATTGATTATTTAATTATTTTTCGCTAAGGATTCCCTTTAAGGATTCTCCATTAGGAATGCTCTAACAATTTCTTATGATAAATGACTTTTACATGAATTATAAGTTTTCTTAGATATATTAGCTAAAATTACATATTTTATCAATGATAAAGTAATGATACTAGATGGTACTTTAACAACTATTGATGGTGGTATATATTGGATTTTAATTAAAATGTGTACATATATATATATGTATTCTTTTTTTTTTTTGGACAATATATATATATGTATTCTTAGAACCCAAAACTAGATTGGGGGTTCTCTAAATATGTACATTTCTAAGTGCATTTTATCTAACCAGACGAAATATGGTGCATCACACGAAATTCGAGACTTTGAAAAACTATTCAGATCCACATACACCAAATATTGAACCACATCACAAACGACACATTAATTCGTGTTTCTCCTAATTTGTATATATATTTCTGTAAGAAGTTTCAATATATACTAGAACTTGACCCGCGCTCCCGCGCAGGTGTTTGATTTAACTTATGTTTAACGTAAATTCATAAACCGTTGATTTTATAAAGAAAATTATGTATTTTTTAATGTTTTGTAATTTACATACATAGTAAAATATATTATTTTATAGTATAGATGTTTGATAATTTTTTTTTATTTATACATAACGTTATATTAAAATTTTATAACTTGATGCAATTTGATGTGATTGTACTATTTATATATTAACCTATTATTTTTTTCTTAATTTATTTTAAAATAAAACAACATACTAATTTTTTTATTTTTTGCATTAGCTTTTAATGAATTATTATTAATTTTATAATATTTTATTTTCTTGACAAATGAATTCTCGAAAAATTTATATTTTACTAAGCTAAATAAGGTAATACTATATTTAAAATTGTTTTATTTAAATATAATATATTGTAATTGATATTATCAGATTATCAATAACAATTAATTTAGATATTTAATTTTAATTAATTAATTTTTATATATGGATATTTGGTTTAGATATTTGGTTTTAAATGAAATGACATAATCTGTAAATAAGAAAGAAATTTAATGACTAAATATGTAAATAAAAGAAAGTATTTAATATGCTATCCACGTTTCCAAGCAATTCTCATTTATTATGCTATCATTGTTTCCAAACAATTCTCATTTTTTCTGGTATCCCTGTTTCCAAACAGTTCCAAAAGGTACTTCAGTTTTAATAATATAGATACACACCTGTAATATTTGATAAGTTATGGAGTGTATTTACCACTTAAGTATAATTATATATAACCTTATAAATTTTTATTAGTACTGTAAATTAGGAAGCATGGGCAAAAGATAGAAAGTTAAGTGTTCGTTTGCCTAGATATAGGAAGTCGTGGCCAGATGGAGAACCTTGCTTGAAATTACAGACTTACTGCTCTTAGCAGAAGTAACCATGTAATAGCTAGTCACTACAATTTGAAATTACATTCGTTTAATGAACCAATATCTTAGTTTAATAATTCTATGAACATCAGGTCACACATTTGAGATGCGTTTTCTTTTTCTGGTTTTTGTTTTGTTGTCTCTTCTTTATACCAATATTAGTGTTCTTTTGCCTAAATTATAGGCTGAACCCCAAACTTGGGATAATTTAGAGCATTTGTAAATAAATTTGTTTTGGTGTTTTTAGAATTTTTCAAAATATATTTTACTCATGCAAGAAGATAAAAAGGGTCCACAAGAATAAATGACGTTAGCTCGATGGTCCAAAATTGTTCACAATTTTCAAGATGTTCGTATTTACTCATACCCCTTTTATTAATATTAAGACACTTTAATATTTGTATCTCTAAGTTTTATATTTATTGCCTGGTTATTTATTTTGTTTTTCCTATTTATCAAAAAGAAGAAAGAAAATATTTAAGACGTTTTTTTTTTTGAACTGTTTAAGACGTTTTTTTAGGCATGTACAATTGTACATGCCTCAAAAAGACGGGTGAAGTTCCATAGATATTAAAAGATAGTCTTAAGATTCTCTTAAGACTCATTTTCTTGATGTATACATATATGTTGATTTAATTATTTGTATCTATACTTTCCATTTGCCTTAAAAATATTTATATCTCAGTAACTGAATAATTCATACATGAAACTTCTTTATTTAGCTATACTATAGTAAGTTAATAATATACTCTCTATGTTTCATTATAGATGATGTTTTAGAAAAAAGCAAAAGATTAAAATTTTTTACTTTTCTTTTAAAAATATTTCTCAAAATATAAATTAAAATAATATCACCAATTATAAATGAAAATGTATAATCTAACTGGTTTAACTTTTTTCAATAAACTTAAAGTTGACATAAAAATGTTAAAACATTATCTATTATAAAACAACAAAAACCATATAAAATATCATCTACTATGAAATGGAAAGAGTACTAAAGTAGAATTCAAACCTTTTTATATTTTTTAAGTCAAGCATTAAGCTATATGTCTATATCTAAAATATTTACAATATTATGATAAGATTCGAGATGTATTTTAGTCATTTTAAATATTTATTAAGTGACAAGCGTGCAAAGGCAGCCGGTTCATTTCTTTTTTGGATGGAACCATCAATTTTTGGTCAGCAAAAGCTTATATCCCTAAAAAATAATAATAACTTCTTTTAAGATGCCAACTTTCTTCTAACAATCTTTATCACGACAAATCAAATAATCTGTATATGGTCTTATTATTCTTACATGTATAATCAAATTTTCAATCATTTTATGTTAGCTACTCAAAATACAGATTCAGATCACAATCACATTGACAAATAATATAATGATGAGTTCATTTTACAGTTGGTTAGAATAAAATTATGATAACAACATCATTTGTTATATTTTGATAGATTAAAAAGGTGTTGATTATATCCCTTAATTCATGATTGTTAGATTTCATAATCTCATGCATTAGCTATTTCATGGTTATGTGAGTTACCAATTTATCATATAAGTTATGGGTTACACTTTGCATTTAAAAAAAAAACACTTTGTATTTGAAATGAGGATAAACATTTTTTTAAATAAATGAGGATAAACATAAGTACAATATTTACGTATTTTTTTCCATATTTTGTAATACATTTTTTTCCTTCTTATTTTCTTTGATCATGATTCATCATTTTGTAAGTCTCATCATTATGTATATCGCAACAAGCATTTAACTTGAAAGCAACAAAAATGAATCTTAAATTTCACATTTTATTCATGCTGTACCTCTGTTTTTGCCATGTGGACTGTCCTTGCTTTTCTCACACACCATTTCGATTAATCTCACAGTTTAGGAGCATAGTTGATCCATTTGCATAAACTTATATCACTATATTTGGTATAACTATATCGCTTTGCAAAAAATATTCATCAAACTAAATGTGACAATTATAGAACTTCTCCAATAACATTCACGAGTGAAATATAAACATGGCATTGATTGCTACAACTGATTAGCAATATATTATAGAAGATGTATGCTGTAAAAATAATATGTTATCATCAATGTATTTAATAATATGATTGATAACACAATAAATGATCTATATATATAAAACTAATATATAATATTTTTATTTCCAAATAATATAGATTTATTTTTATTTCCAAATAATATAGATTTATTTATATTTATAATATATATATTAAATACATATTTTATTTATAATAATAAATCATATTTAATTATAATTATTTAATTATATCTAAATGTAAATATTATTGTTTTTAAAAAATAAATTTAATTTTTAAAAATATAAAATTTATTTTTGGACACCAATATATTTTAATATTATTAACTAAAATAAAATACTTATATTAAATTTTTATATATATTTTAAATGCAAATATTCTACTAAAAGCTTGATAAGAAAGTATTGGACAAAGAGCATTTGAAGAGTATTTGTATATTTTAAATGCTATTTTAAATATTCTTTTAATAATTATTGATTTAGATAATAAATAGTATAATGCTTAAATGATTTCGACTGATTCTACAAGAATCAAATAAGAGTCGAAAAATGTAGACTATAAGAATGTTGGAAAAGCCTACCATCTCTACATGCAGAGATGGAAGGATTCATATGAGTGATGTTTTGTTTACGAGAATTACACTGTACCGCAATTCATATGGAGACGAATTATTCCGATTTGATGGACATGATTGTTAATCCTACTGATTGGTTGGTCTTTACCTTAATCTCAGTCCGACTTCTACAAGCTGGTTTCTCAGAGTTCAACATTGCTCGCATATCCATAACTACGAACTTATGTACAAATTTTCTCGCAAAGAAAACAAAAAATAGCAGTATTCTTTTTTTATAGTTTGTTGTTAAATATATGGTTAAAAAGTCCATGTTGAACTTGTTTCTTACAGACAGTTCCAAGTTTCGAACATATATAACAAATTCCTTTTGGCAAAGAACATATAATAATTTGACTATGATTTATTTACATTTTTATTTTTGTATATAAACAAGTTCCAAACATATTTTTGTATATTATATTCTATGGAAAATTTCATAAAAATACATCAACTTAATTTTTTAAAATTTTAATATCTATATTTTTTACCCATATTAATATCCAAACTAATCATTTTACTTATTTTAATACATTTACTTTTCAAAATATGCTTATTTTAATATTCAAAGTATATTTATTTTAATAATAAATTACAATCAAAACTTATAAAATCTCTAAAATTAATATATTTTTAAAAAATTACAAATTTTATTTTATATTTTAAAATAAAAGTAACTACATTTTGGATAATCTAAAATTTTTATAGTATTAGTTTTATTTCGATTTAAAATTTAGTTTGTTTTCTGAAGTTTAAAGTATTTTTTATTTATTTTATTCATAATTAGGTTTTTATAAATTTTAAAAATATTATACAAACTTTAGTTATTTTTATTATCAAAACATAAAATAAAATTTTCAATTTTAAAGATTTTTTTGAAGTGTATAATTTTTTTATTTTGTTTGAAACTTATTAATATTTTTTGACTAAAATTAGTATAATTTGAGTTTTAAAATGAGCATAGTTTTAAAATTAGTGTATTAAAAGGTTTTTTGAGTATTAAACTGGATTGTAAAAAAAAATTGAGTATTAAAAAACTTAACAAAAAATAATTAGTGTATTTTTTTGATTTTTTCCTTATATTCTACTATATCTCTTGCAACCCAATATTTATGTCAGGCCTTGAATTAATTTGTAACCTTTAGTTTTTATAAAAGCTACAAAAATCGTCTGTAAGATAGAAATTCAGCCGTTGGGAACAAACATCTTCGCTCTTTATTTTTCTTTTCCAGCTTTTTTTCTTTTATTATTCCTTTTGGCATGAGATTCAAAAGCCCCACACCACTTCAGTCAAAAGAAAAGTAAAATCATGTTTAAGTAAATGTTATCAAATTTCTCGGGATGTCCGACATTATAATCATATGGATCTAGTATATTATAGTTTACTGAAAGCCATGAACTTTGAAACTTCTTTTGTTTTTGTTATCGGATGAACTTTGACATCTGATGTATTTTGGAATTGTTTTAAAGCAACCTTAAAAATATATATATTTGAAAAGAAATAAACGAAAATTAAGCAAACAAAGATTGTTCTCTAAGATTCACATCTGTTGTAATTAATTAACAAAAAAACATGTATCCGTATCAATACAATTAAGACCAGTAATCATACATAAGCATTTCTCTATTACTTCAGTTTTATAAAGTCAAGTTATAGAAATAAACCATTGCAAAAAAGAATTTCTTGGCGGACTCATTAGTGAAAAAAGCAAAGATCAGAAATCATACTTTTTCTCATATAGATCAAATACAGATAAATAGAAGTGTACTTAGGAGAATCAGTTCATTTAACCATAACTTGATTTAATTAAATGGGTAGTTAAAAAAGAAAAGAAAATACTGGTGTTTTTCTCAAAAGAAGAAAGATAAGGTGGTTTTCACCAATTCAATTTATGAAACGAACACTATATATAACGATTGATATACATCATTTCAAAAAACATTTTTTTTCCAACCAAAAAGTTTTAAATAGAGCTCTTTTGTGTGTACAATGTGTATAAATATTCGTATTTTTCTCATATATAATATAGTAAATTATTAATACATACAAATTCATAGGCGCCACATTTAATTGTTTATACTAGAACGGTGCAACAGACGAACTGGGGACCAATTCACGGACCAGCTCATAGCCCATCTGCTGTAATAATATAAGTGTTTGGTGTTAAAAAAAATATCTAACTCAGAAAATAATTGTTGGAAAATAGTTCGTTTTTCATTAGGTTTATTTTGCTGGTAATTAAAAAGAGCAATTCTCTTAAATAGTATTATTTTAAGTTTTTATCACAAAAATAATTCTAAAAAAAAATAACCAAAATAACATCTTTTTATTTTTAAAAATTTAATATTTTATTTTTATTTTTTTTTAAATTTGAAACCCTAACCCAAAACCCCACCCCTTAACTCTAAACTTTAAGTCTAGAATAGTTAATCTTAGGGATATAAGTGCATTTTACCTCTTTAGTATAACATTTTGGTTATTTTTCTTCTTTGAATGCTATTTTTGTGACAAAAACTTTTTAGATTATTGTAAGGTATTTCTCTTAAAAATGGTTATTATCTTTTTTTTAAACTTAAATGGTAAATGTCTTTATGATGTATAATTGCATGTAGTGGAGGAATATTGGTTATCTTTCTTTTCTGAGGAATAATGGTCCTCTGAAAACCTAAAGAATTATCCTTTACATATTCTTTATTCTTAATCCCAAGATCAACAAACAATAGCAGTTCCAATCGAATTTACAAAGAATCTTGTCATCTCCTTAGACAAACTTTAATTTGAAAAAGGTATTATCTTAAGAGAACATATATGACATATTATAAGATCTATATATAGTTGTTAAAATAATGAAAAAGACAAACAAAATATCTTTTTAATTACATTTTCATAATTAAATACAAACAATATATCTTATCGACAGCTCTTGACTAACAATGCATATGCATGCGATGGTTTTTATTACGATGGATGATAAACTACGTAGATAGATACAACGCATTGCTAGTGGCGTTCCGCTATTTACCGGTCGAGATTATCAGGAAAATGATTATAAGATTTAAAATAATAACCAAAAGATAGATTATTGAAAACTTGGATTTCGAAGTTTTGAATTGTGACAATGAATATGTGCGAACGTTCGACTAACAAGAATTGAATTGTACACATTTTTGTTAACAAGAAAGCTAAATTTTACAGTTCGACTCGACCGGCTCATAAAAAATTAGATGCATTCTACTATGTGATTAAGACTCATAATTAATTATGCGTATAGGGAACAAAGAAAAACACTGTATCCAAAAATTAAGCTATAATTTGTTTAAGAAAACCACACAGCGTTGTGACTATATTATAGTCCATCCGTTTCAAATTACTTGTCATTACAAGGTAAATTTTTTGTTTTAAAATAAGTGTCGTTTTTAATTTTCAATACAAAATTTATTGACAATATTATCTATTCAATTTTTCTATTGGTTGAAATAAAATTAGATTTATTGATAATAGTGTTTTTATTTTGAAAACATGTAAAACTAAATGTTTTCTTAATCTGTGTTTATAAACTCATAATGACAACTAATACGAAACAGAGGAAAAGTAGTAGTTACCTATGTAATTTGATATAAACACAAAATATTACTTATAATAATTTATTGTTATTTAATTATTTTCTTTGTTTCATTTTCTAAAATCATCAGAATGAATAACTACGAATGTGGCAGTCTAATTGGTTTAATCGTAGGCATTGATGCTGTTGTGTTTTTGGGTTTGATCCACCGTGAGAAGAATGCTTTACGCTGGTATTAGCAAATACTGTTCTCGGTCTAGAGGAGATTAAAATCCAACGCTCGAACTCGCCTGAAAGTAAAAATAAAACACGGAATGAATAGATTTTCCCTTGCACATGAAAGAAATTCTGGTTAGTGTTTGATTATTGTTTTACAAAGATCATTTTCCCTTACTGCCGACAATCTTTCGAACAAAGCAAATGCACGAGTCCTAGATTTTAAAAACTATTATGGGGTTTTACGTGCAATCAGTTTACTGACATCTGATTTCTCATCATGCATGTATTATTTATATGTTTTTTGATTCACTTTACTATTTTGTATATTTTCAAGGTACAGTTATATGGCAGATGAAATGGACGTAGCGTGTAAGAAAATATAAACCCGTACCTTATAATATAATTTTCTAAACTAAAAGGATAAAGTTGAAACATTATAATAATTGAAATTATTATAATTTATTTTCTGACTATACTGCAACAACATATCCATCACTCACCAGTACTTGGAATTATAAATTCCAAAATGTATGAAATAGTATCTTCAATTCTCATTCATATTTCATAAACATCCCTTTATTATAAAAAAAAATCATTCACGGAACCAAAATATAATGGACAACATTGCTATACATACTGGGCCTTTATTTTACGTGCAGGCTTATTCACAGGAAATGGATTCTCTATTACTAAACCATGAAAGCTTATTATCTCATTTGGTTAGAAAAGCATCGGATGCTTTCTCCATTCATCTCTTCGCCGGAAAAACTCGCCGGTTGTACCCAAAGGCTTCGCCATTTTCTCCGCTATTCGATGCAAGTCTCCTTCGTCTCTCTCTAATGACAAATCATGGCTTCCTTTAATGTATGGGCCTTTTTGTCGGCCCAAAAATAGGCTTTGTTATATCTATTGGGCTTCGTACCATACTCTTTTAAATTAAAAACAAACCCGAAAATGATATTGTAGGATAATAATATTTATTAAAATTTCTGCTACCGTTGGATCATTTACGACTTTCTCAACTTTTAGCCTTTCTATCAAATAAAATTCAAATAGCTACACAATCCACCAAAATTGAATAATACACACATTTAATAGAATTAAAGAAATATTAAATCTAATAACAAAAGACTTTTTAAAAATTGATGAAATTCATAATTGAATAATACAAGAATTTAATAAAAAATTAATTCTTTAGAATTCAATTCAATTTCTAAATTCAATATCCCACTTAAAGTTCAACCGTGACTTACTGTTGAATTATACTCCCTCCGTTTCATATTACTTGTCGTTCTAGGTTTATTCACACATATTAAGAAAACATATGATTTTATATATTTCCAAAATAAAAACACAATTACCTATACACTTAACCATATTCCAACCAATAAAAAAATAAAAACACAATTACCTATAAATCTTATTAATGAATTTTGCATTGAAACTCTAAAACGACACTTATTTTGAAACGAATATTTTTCTCTACAACAACGACAAGTAATATGAAACGGAGGAAGTAGTATAATAGAATTTGTTAATTTATTGGTCCGCAGTTCAACGGTTGATCCAATAACCCAATAACTCAAAAACAACATAAACCTAATTTATGAGTTTTAGAAAAGTTTTTCTTAATTCGTGGTATTTTTTGGACCAAAAACATTGGAGTAACTTACCTGTTCTAGTTTGATATCAAAATCTTAGATTGAAGAGGTACATCATATACATGTTCAAAAAAAAAGAAGAGGTACATCATATATTTGCATGTATATGTGTGAACATGTGTACCTTTGATAAATAATCTGTTCAAAGTGACAATCATAATAAATTATTATTTTCATAAATTTCTTTATTGCATTCATACAAGAACATAAGAAGTACACACTGATAGCCTACTCATAATAACATATTCTGATCTTTTCAGCTTAAGCCATTGTTTTCAGGCGAAGATGCATAGTGATCTCATCCAAGCCATTGTTTTCAGGCATAAACATGTTGTTCTCGTTGTTAGGGTGTGGGCTTGGAGGAGGAGGATCTTTTGTAGGAGAAGATGGAACTGGTGGTGGGGGAATTTTACCAGTTTTGTGTGTGGACGGTTCTGCGATTGTTTGAACGGATATTAGAAGAAGAAGAAATAGAGCAATCTCCATTGATGTTGCAGAGAACTTCATGTTTATTTTGTTGTTGTTTTGTGTCATATGAGCTTATCACAGGACCTGTATTGATTGTATTTGTATGTAAGCCAGTAATTGTTCTGTTTTGATAAGTTCATGTGTGTTTAAATAGGTGGAGATAAAATAAACGAGAGAAAATATGCTTAGTAATCTACATGTTAAGAAAGAAAATATATAAGAAGGTTTTATTCCATTGAATGATTTGACTAGTGGTAATGGTTTTCCTAAAATATTTTATTTAGTTTTTATTTCTTTATTTAATTATAAATAAATAAATGATTGAGTATATGAAAAAATTGAGTCACAATTTCTTTAATATTATTGATTCAAAGATTCATTTAGAAAAGTTTCAACCAATCTAGATGCTTTTTATAGTTGAAATCTAAAAACCTTCTTAGAATGTCTTTCAAACTAATCTAGAATTTATTTACTACTTTTACATGTTAGTGCATTTCATGTCAAAAGGCCACCCTTATCCTTTTGCCATTCATTCTATCATCTGGGTTATCTAGTTATTCATTGTCTGCTTCCAAGCTCCCTCCTAAAACTCTCAAGTTCAACATTTTGTTTTTACTTTTAAGCAGAGACACTGTATTTATGAGTTTAGAAGCAGGATTTTTTTTTGACCTCTTTACATGTATAAATGATTTATTTTTTTTGAAAAAACTAGCGCTGCATTTTATTGTTCTTGCTAGGAAAGAAAATAATTTTTTAAAGAACTTTCATCTTGTTGGATTTAAAGAACAACTATATCATCATTAACGGGAGACATGATTATAAAAAAAAAAAAAAAAAGTAGATGTATTGTAACTCATTTCAAACCTTAGACATTGTTTATAGCTTAAACTAGACCAGTTGATTGATCTAAATGATAAACTGATTTGATTGCCCAAAATACTTGTTAAACCACCGGTTATATGCTCGAGGGGTGACTTAAATCATGCTTATTAAATCATGCTTCACCTGCCCGAGGGGAGATTCTGATTTTAAGAGTATATAATACGTGTTGTGGTAGGTAATGACAAACCAACATATTCAAAACATTAAAAAAACTCATTTCCTTTTATTTTCCTTTTGCTCAAACTTTATTGATTAAATTAACATTTGTCTTGATCACTAAGGTTCTGCCTCTTGCTATGGATCCGAGACTTCAACAAGCAGCTAAATATGGAAGCACTGATGAGTTGTATGCTCTTATTGATGAGAATCCATACATACTCGAGAACATCGATGCGGTACCATTTGTGAACACTCTCCCTCCACATAGCTGCAGCTTCCAGTAACATAGAGTTCGCCATGGAGATGTTGAATCTTAAGCCCTCTTTTGCCAGAAAGCTGAACACAAGCGGGTCCAGTCCATTGCATCTCGCTTTAGACAAGAGTCATACAGATTTTGTCTCCTGGATGCTCAAGTATGATCACAGCCTTGCTTGCGTCAAAGGGAGAAATGGCATGACCCCATTCCATTTCCTAGTGGTAAGAGGAAACGTGGATCTTGTGGCAGAGTGCCTCTTTGTTTCCCCTGAATGTATCCGAGATGTGAGTGTGAATACTCTGCACCTTGCTGTGGTGAATGATAGATATGAAGTTCTCCAAGTCCTCACTGGATGGATCCAGAGAACGATGCAAAGAAACGCTTTCAAGAACGAGTTCTGTTTCCTGAATAAAGAAGATTTCAGCTACAACACGGCCTTGCACCTTGCAGCACGTAAGAATGATCTTCAGGCATGTTTTATTTTCTCCAGTGCTTTCTTTTTCCATACTTGATATAAAGCTTTCCACATCAAGATTGAGTGAAAATGAATTGAGTTAACTATGAGATTTGTTGACTCTGTAAGTGATTTAAATCTCAGTGCACTAGTAAAATGTCATCTTCATTGGGCCAGAAGGAGTACTTTTAGTATTAGGAAAAGTGTTTTTAGTAGATGAAGATGTTTTTCTAAAGAGAAAATGAATATCGGACTTTGAAGCTGTATAAATACGAGTCTAATAGATTGTAAATTAATTAATTTGCACAACAATATACAAACTCTAAAAACAAGTATCCTTAGTTGTGTTATGCTCACTTAGTTTATTTGCTTTCTTCGTGGTTAATTCGTGTTTGTTCACAACAAAATTCCTAATAGAATGATGTTTTTTCTTTGTGTAGGCGGTTAGACTATTACTAGAATGTCAGTTGGTGGAGAGGAATAAAGTAAATGGTGACGGTTTAACATTCCTTGGTATCTTGAGAACCCTGGAGAACTCAGGTGACTGTTACTTGGATTTAGAACAAGTTATCCTAAAAACCAGGTGTAAAGAGGCTGCTTCTATTACAAACCCAAGTTACTATCTGATTTTTTGAAATCGCCATTTACTTTCTGGACATACTATTCCACTGGTGTGAAACGCCTAAGCTCTGACAGTTCAGAAGAAGTTCGTGGAGCTTTTCTGATTGTATTCACTTTGATAATAACAGCCACATATCAGACTGGCATCCAGCCTCCTGGAGGTGATCACTCATCCAAGGATCCGACAAAACAGGCATTCTTCGTCCTTCTTTGGCTTTCCAACACCTTAGCCCTTAGGCTTCTACTGCTCTTTATTCTACACTTTTTCTTTCTTACCACTCAGGGGTCTGTTTACGTCATGGTACATTTCAATAGGCATCTTGCTGGGAGTTTCTTATGCACTGGCAGTGGCGGCAAACTCACCAGATCCTGTACTGTTCCTGCTTTATGTTCTCTATTTCAACAGTTGACATACAACATTTTTCTTGAATATGATCTCATTGTGGTAAGAGGAGATGCAAATCTTGTGGCAGAATGTCTTATGTCTTGTCCTGAATGTATCCAAGATGTGACTGTGAATGGCCACAACGCTCTTCACCTTGCTTTAACGAATGGTAGATATGAAACTCTCCAAGTCCTTACCGGTTGGATCCAAATAATGAACCAAAGAGATTCCTCTTCAACCGAGTGTGACATCTTGAATAAAAAAGATGTTTCCCACAACACTCCTTTGCATCTTGCAGCATTTAAGGAAGATCATCAGGCGATAAAACTGTTACTAGCATGTCAGCTAGTGAAGCCAAACGAAGTAAACGGTGATGGTTTAACGTTTCTTGATATCTTAAGAAACCAAGGAAAGAGTAGAGACTTGGATTTGGAACAAGCTGTTGTTAAAACCGGGTGCAAGGAGGCAACATCTCTTCCCAAACTAGAGAAAACAACATCTGATCACTACAAGACACCAATCACTTTCTGGTCTCATTGCTCCACTGGCATCAGACGCCTTAAGTCAGACACTTCAGAAGAAGGTAGAGCAGTCTTCTTGATCATATGCACTTTGATAATCACATCCACTTATCAAACCGCTCTACAGCCTCCAGGAGGTCTACGCCAATCCGAAGAAGGTGGTTCCGCGGTGATGAAACAGACATTCTTCATTGTACTATGGGTTTCTAACACTATAGGCTTCTGCTGCACTCTACTTTACACGTTTTGTCTCTTACCAGTCAGTAGCTTGTTTACTACATGGTTCTTTTGGATTGGGGCGTTTCTGGGAGTTTCTTATGCCCTTGCTATGGCTGTAATCTCACCACACCCTATGTTGTTTATCTGTGCAGCCTTTGCCTTGTACCTGCTCTTTCCTCTGTATCTACTGATGGAAATTTTCATAGCCCTGAGGCTTAGCCATCTGAAGACTACAGTAAAAAGAATGTTTGTAACATTATTGAAACAGAGACGACTTTGAGATTTATCAGGCTTAAAAACATTACTAATATTATTGAAACATAAGACAAATTAGTTTATAGCATTTGGACATTAACAGCAAAATCAACAAAAAACGAAAGAAAGACATTACTAACGTAAAGCTGACTCAATCCCATTAAGATTACACAGTCAAAAGCCTCTTGGTTCTGTCTTTTTGCTATTATCACCTTCAAGCTTTGATTTTCTTGTTGGTACTACAAGTAGGGCATTTGTAATGTTTGATGTGCTCAGCCTTTGCAGGTGTGACATTCACGCATTTTCCATGGAACCATTTCTCACAAGCATCGCAACATATCCAGAAATCATCATGATTGTCTCCACACGCACCACAAACCGCACCTTGTTCATCATCCCCGCTCTCATCATCTTCTCTTGGTGGTGGAGACATCTTCGAAGCCTTAGTCTGAGATTCAGACTGTCGAGGCTGCATGAGGAGAGGAGAAAGTTAACAGAGATAGAGGGAAAAAAACAAAATGGTGAAAACAGAAGGCTTCTATAATACCTTGACACCACTAGATTTGCTTCTGCTACTGTTGTGGTTAGCAGATTGATCCTTGAATAGCTTTACATTGCCATTTATAACCTCGAAAATGGTTGGGAGATAATTTATCATCTGGAAGAGTCTCTTCCTGAAACAAATTTAACGAGCTTAGAGGCAAGACAGCTGTACACTGTATAATATCAGAAAACAAACACTGTTCTAGAACGCTGCAGCTACCAGGAACATGGAACACTGAGAAGAGAAAAAATCTTACCTCTCACTCTTACCAAATCCAAAACGTGCGCCAAAGTAGAAGGCAACAGAGATGAGCCATGAGTCACTGTGAACTGCAACCAAAGATATCCAGTCTTTTTCTGGCATCCCGTCCCTTGCAAAGTTAATGCCTAGAGCTGGTTCAGGAAGCTCAGGAGGGACCTCGTCGACAGGAAGATTCACCTCCCATGTCTCATTTGGAAGTCCATAAAGGCATAAGTTTTCCTTGTCTACATAAAGGAAGAGAAACCACGCAGAGCACTAAGTTCATCTTAGTACAAATATTTAGTGTATCCATTCTGGTATTCAAAAATCAGGAAAACCAAAGCTACTATGAGGAGAAGGAAGATAAAAATAAGGGCAGAGGAGACAAGAACTAGAACCCTGACAACAACTGTAGATCTAACAAATAGAAACAAGACCGGGAGGCCATTCTTAACATACAACTCAACTACTTGGACAACAAAAACCTTATTGAAACCAACAAGAGAAGAAACAATGCGCTATGGAAGTTATATAAGATGGGTGGTGAAGATAACTCACCAGGGTCACACTCATGGTAAAACTTGCGTACATCTGCATAAAGAAATGAGCAAACTTTATCATCAGGAATGAAGAAAACGCAATTGAGTATGCACACAAAAAAAAAACTCGTAAATCTATACGCCGACAAGGTGTTTCATTGCTTAATCTCTTGAAAAAAGTAATAAGCTTTAGATTAGAACAAAAAGAAAGAGATACCTGTAGAGAGAGCCTTGAGGAGACCAGCTCTTCGACCCCTAAAGTCGCTAAAGACATCTTCGACACTGCGAGATACAGGAGGAGGATTCTCTATTCCCTCCATTTGCCTTCAACCTAAGACCGGAGAATAACTCAGACTCACAAACGCCGGCGGTGATGGCTACTCCAGAATCGGGTTTTTATTTTTCTTTTAAGGCGAAATTGTTTACTTGGATTCGTATCCAGAGAGAGACAATCTATTAATCTTCATTACAGGAATTTTTCTGCTAAATTGATAAGAGGAGAGAGAGAGCTTTAAGAACCCTAAATACTAAAGTAAAGGAGACAAAAGAGGGTCTGTAATAGAAACAATTTTTTGGGGGACACGCCATGTATTCATTTTTTTTTTTTTTTTTTTTTTGTCAACTGATGTTTTATTGATTGGATCAAGGCCCAACTGAACCTAGTCCTACAGAAGAGAAAAAACATAAGGCCCAACAAAAGGACAACTTTATACAAAATCGCTTTGGCCCATAAGCCCAAAACGAAAACCCGTTGAAGAAGAAGCTGACCGCTACCCACCGCGTGTACGAACGTCCTGCATCCTGAAACACGTGTCAAGGCGAGAGGCAACCATCTTCCACCGGCGTTACAGAGGAGAGGCAAGTGAACTCCGCCGTCAGCGGAACCGAAGCCGATGAAGAAAGAAGCTTAACAAAGCCACCTTCATGTTTGATCACGTCGCTCACCGGACCCACGTTTCCAACAAAATCAATCGTCTTCAATCATCCCTCAACCATCGATCTTCGAAGCCAAGGAAGGAGAGTCGATTGTGGAGGAGAAGAACAGAGAACGTCGGTCAACGAAATCGGGAGAACCCCGATGAAAAACCGCCGTCAACGCCAAGGAGGCGTGACGCGAAGTTAAAAGCCAGCGAAGCGGAGCTGCAGAAACCACCGCAACCCAGAGACAAAAGCCAGCTGTTCATCGTTTGAGAAGAAGGCGAGAACGCCGGAGTCGGTGGCCGGACGGATAAAACCGAAACCGTAAAACAAAAAACAAAAACAAGGATCTCTCTCACTCTCAACATGATCTCTAGCCTCTCTGAAAGATTTATGATAGATAAGAGGGGAAGAGACTTTGAGAGAAAAAACTTTCTCTCTAGAAGAGGAGAGAGACCCTTCTCCATGTATTCATCTAATTTAGAGAAATTGTTAAAACTAAGTACTTTTTTTCAAAAATACACTCAATCAAAAATATAAGATAAATTATTACAAATTATTTCAAAAATACTGTTTATTATGGAATCATTATAAGTAGTCTCTCTTGTTTTTAGCTAGTTTGGTCTCAAATGATAGAGTTAACTAACAATCACGAATTGTTACAAAAAAAAAAAAAAATCATGACTGTATAGAGTCCGGTTCAGAAATTAAACCTTAAAATAAATAGATGATTTTGATGTAATTATCAGTCAACTGAAAAGAACTTTGGGTCAATAGTCAGCCATCATCTCTCCTTCTCCATGTATTCATCATGTCTCTATCTGCTTCTCCTAGATTTGTAATGTGTTCAGTCAAAGTTTTGATTTTCTTAAAATCAAATTCACTTTTCTTCTCTTCCTCTTGCGACATGGGTCTTCTTCACCATTACTGGTCGGTGATGATCATACTTGTTGTCCTAGTAGAGCTCTGCTTCTACTCATCATCAAGCTCTCATAGCCTCACGTGTCATCCACGTGACCTGGAGGCCTTGCGTGATTTCATCAACGAGCTCGACCCCAAGCCGGATAGTTGGGACTTCAATTCTACTGAAGATTGCTGTGAATGGGAAGGGATCACATGCTTCAGCTTAAACGATCCCGACAACACTATGAGAGTCACCAAGCTGAAGCTTGTGAGCAAAAGTATGTCCGGTAAGTTGTCTGAATCTCTCGGGCGGCTGCATCACCTTAGAGTTCTTAATCTCTCCCGCAACTTCATCTTAGGCTCCATCCCTTCTTCCGTTTTCAATCTGATAAACTTAGAAGCTCTAGATTTGAGCTCTAATGGATTCACTGGCTTAATCCCTGAGATCTTGAATCTTCCTTCACTGAAAAGTCTCAGTCTTTCCTCAAATAAGTTGAACGGTTCGCTTCCGGTTCATATATGTCACAACTCCACCGAGCTTAAGCTGATCAGACTCGAGTCCAGCGGATTCTCCGGAGAGTTTCCATCTGGGTTCGAGAAATGCTCTCTGCTTGAACATCTCTTGCTTAGCGGGAATGACCTCACTGGTAATATACCTGAGGATCTCTTTCATCTTCAAAGGTTGAGTCTTTTTGAGATTCAAGAGAATGGTCTCTCTGGTTCACTTACTCCTGCACTCGGTAACCTCTCCAGCATTGTTCATTTAGATATCTCATCGAATAGATTCTCTGGCGAGATCCCTGATGTGTTCAATAAACTGCCAAAGCTGGAGTATGTAATGGCTAAGTCTAATTGGTTCACAGGAGGGGTCCCCAAGTCGTTGGCAAATTCAAAAACTTTGAGATTGTTGAACTTAGGGAACAACTCATTGAGTGGTCCTTTGTATCTGAACTGTTCTGTGATGACTAACTTGGCCTCACTTGATCTGGGGTCCAATAGGTTCAATAGCTCTTTGCCTGAAGATCTACCATCTTGCAGACAGCTGAGTTACGTTGGTCTAGGGCGGAACCACTTTGATGGGAAGGTCCCTGAGAGCTTCAAGGACTTCCATAGCTTGTCTTATTTATCTCTCTCGAATTGCAGTCTTGTTAACGTTTCATCGACGCTTCACATCCTTCAGCACTGCAAGAACTTGACAACTCTGGTTCTCACTTTAAACTTCTTCCATGGAGAGATGTTGCCTGATGACCCGAGTCTTCATTTCACTAAGCTGAAGGTACTTGTTGTAGCAAATTGTGGGCTTACTGGTTCAATGCCAAGGTGGTTGAGCAAGAGCACCAAGCTAGAGCTGTTGGATCTCTCATGGAACAGTTTAACTGGAGCTATGCCAAATTGGATCGGTGGTTTCACCAATCTTTTCTACTTGGATTTGTCTAGAAACTTGTTCACAGGAGAGATCCCAAAGAGTTTGACAAGGCTGCAGAGCCTCATAAGCCAAGATGTTTCAGCTGACGAGCCACCTCTAGATCTCCCAATCTTTCTTAGAAGGAGTAAGGATGGAAGATCTCTGCAATACAAACATTTTTTCAGGCTACCACCAACGCTTGAACTCAGCCAAAACAATCTTTCTGGATCCATTTGGGAGGAGTTTGGAAACTTGAAAAACCTCCATGTTTTTAAACTGAATGCCAACAGGTTATCAGGACAGATCCCTAGCTCGCTTTCAGGAATGACAAGCTTGGAGGTTCTTGATTTGTCCAATAACCACATTTCCGGTTCAATCCCTGCATCTCTGCAGAAATTAACATTCATGTCTAAGTTCAGTGTTGCAAACAATAGTCTCTCTGGGAGAATCCCTTCTGGTGGTCAGTTTCCAACGTTTCCAAACTCGAGCTACGAGGGAAACAATATTTGTGGTTACGACTGGTCTCTATGTCAAGCAGATTCACCAGACCAAAAACGACCAAGAAACAGTGAGAGTGATAGTGACACTGCCTTAGATTTTTCATATGGAGCTGCTCTTGGGTTTGGTTTATCGTTTGTTGTTGTTATTGTTTTCAGTCAGAAGCTGTTTAGATTTTAATCTTTACGGCATCAAGGTTCATGTTACACATTTCTAATTCATCAATGAGAAGAGAATCATGAACAAATGTGAATAAAAATAATAAAGAATAACATATCTATGTGTTCACAAACTTACTATTATTCCAGTGGTATTCAAATAACGAACGAATTAATGCAGGTATTAGTTACATACAATTACAACTACGAACCAAATTAAATGAGTAAACGTAGAAATCATAACATGAATTTAAAGTCTTGCAAATTTTTCTGACAAGAGTAGTGATCTCTTTAGTTAACAGCAGCGCAAATCCTCCGGATTTTTCCAACTGAGCCAGTGAGTGTCTGAATATCTCCCATCTTGATCATTGCAGCTGAGAAATCAGACGCAAATCGAGAAGGGTTTCTGCTATATTCCGACACAATATTGTCCGTAGAAGCCCCGGTTCTGTAGTAGTTATTGTCGAACGAGTTTGGTGTAACTTGATCTAGAGGTGCTAGATTTGAATCTCCACCGTTGACCAGACATCAACGCTTACGCGTGCTGGAGAATCAGGCGTCAATGTCACTCGAGTTGTCCTAAAGCATTTCCTTAAATAGTTAAATGTTACGCATGTAGCTTGCCCTAGGTGTTGAATCCGAAATCGGTAACCCTAGATTGGATATCGATTTCGATTGTGGATTTTTCAAATAGACGATTAAGAAAGTAAATCGAAGAAGTTTATTGATGAAGAATCGGTTTGTTTGAAGAACAAGATTTGAACAAAGAATGAGTAGTGAAAACCCTAATTCTAGCTTGCCCTTCAAGTATGCGTGTGTATCTTCTTCCTTTCAACCTCCTTCTATATATACACTTTTACTATTGTCGAAGTCGGTCTGACAGGCCTCATAGGCCGACTTCGTTATGATTACGGGCCGGGTTCACACACTTAAATGGGCCTATGTGGGTAGATGTAATCTATCCCCAACACTAGGGTATGCGCTCCTGTAAATAGAGTTTGCGTGTGTCATAAGCAATCTCTTAAAGAGAGACATTGACAACAAATAAGCGACTTAAGTTGTTGTTTTTTATTGAGACTGACCTGAGAGAGCGTCAATGATATCAGATACTGATAAGTACTTACGTATTCAGACGCGTCACTAGCGGCAACGGCAATGATATCAGCGCAAGAAACAACACCAGGACATACTCTCTCAACAGCAGATTTGGCTTGATCAATAACTTCAAATCCCCTCGCTGATTGAAAGTTTGCCACTGCATCTCTCTCACTCTATATGGTTGGAGTTGCCACGAGCATGACAGATGCATCACAACCCTACAAAAAAAAAAAAAAAATCAAAACCAAACACAAATTTTAGACCGGTGCATGAACACACACACATATACACATGTTATATCATATTTTAGTTACATACATTAACGAAACAGTCGTGGAAATGGAGACGGATGAGAGAAGCAGCCATTCTACGTTCACGGCTGATGGCATTTTGAGGATCGGATGGTTGAGAGAGCGTTTGCACAATTTTGATCGTAGAAAGTAGGAGAAAGTTGTGCTTGACAGAAACAAGACAAGCTTAACAACAACACAAGAATCTTGAAAATAGCCATATTATAGTGTTATAAAAAGAAACTTTGTTAAATAAACAAAGTAACAAAAAAATGTCGTAAAGACTAACGCCTCGATTGGCACAGCGGATGATAAAGCAGTGGCAGTATGCTGCAGAAGCTGTATGCTACAAAAGCTGTATGCTCTCATTAAAGTTTTTAATAAAGTGATTGGTAAAGCAGTAGCAGTATACATTTTAAAATTATCATAAAAGTTAGTATATAATATATAAATTATCATAAAAGTTAGTATATAATATATTTTAAATTATAATATATATTAATAATATATTTGTAATTAAAAATAATAAATCTTATTTAATAATATAAATTAAAATAAATTTTAAATGTCAAATATTATTATTTTGAAAAAACTAAATGTCAAATTTATTTAAAAATGTAAAATTTAATTAAAAATGTAAAATTTATTTAAAAATGTAAAATTTATTTAAAAATATTATAAAAAATTTGATATAAAATTAATTTTTAATATTATTAAATAAATTAAAATAAATTATATATTATTTATTATTATTTATTTATTGGTAGAGCTGTAAATAATTCATCTATAATATTATCATAAAAACTAATATATGATATAAAATTTATTTATTTCTGAATAATATATATACGTTTATTTTATGATATATAATATATATTATTTTATGTTTTGTTATTACAATAATGAATGATATGTGCAATATATAAATTATATTATGTTTTAAATGTGAAATATTGTTCTTTTAAAAAAGTAAAAACTATTTTTAAAAAAAAATTATTTTTAAAAATATAATTTTTAATTATAAAACATAATTTTATATATTAAATAAAAATAAATGAATTATATATAATTATTTTTAAAAAATTATATATTCTAGCTGCAAATGCTCTACCAAAAGCTTCATATGAGAGCATTGAGGAAAGAGCATTTGGAGAGCATTAGCATCTTGTAAATGCTTTTCTAAATGCTTATGTAACAAATGTTGATTGGATAATAACAAGCATAATGCTTATGCTAATGCTCTACCAATCAAGCCCTTAGTTGATTAGTCATTTGGTGAATTGAAGATATATACTTGGTGTGTTATAGAAATGAGACGAGATAGTTCATATATATATATAGGAACGAAATAATTAAGCAATAATCATTTGATGGTTGTATGTGAGGGTAATATAGTAATATTATATATAAAAGATGTGTTGTATAAAAGCTTAGTTAAAGTTAAGAGACGGTTTTTAAATTACGCTAAGAACCCCACCCTAAGAACTTCTCGATAAACATGGCCTAAGTGATATAAGATTTTTCGTTAGATATTGAATTATAATTTGTTTGAACGTTATACAGTGTACTTTTTCTATATAAAATCATATGATTGAAACAAATTTTGTAATATTATAGTGCACACTATCGTGGCTAGTGTGCAAGACAATACTCTAGGTAAACAGAAAAATAGATCAAAAGTAGTGAAGGATTTTGGTTGTTTAGATACAAAAATTATGAGTTAAATGAAGAGAAAGAGAAATGCTTTAATTTGTGAAAGCCATAAGAGAGACACGAGAAGGAGTCGGAGGTGCCCCCCTGACCACACCTGCATGTGCCAACATCTCACTGTTTTACAATGACACCCAAACTCTAATCCTCCCCATTCTTTTGAAAAAGTTAAGAATAACAATTTAACGATTTTTTAAATTAAAGGCTAAAATTAGTTTACAATTTATTTTAAATTTTATTTTATGTTGCAATATAAAGGGAAATGATTTTACATATTAATTTTATGACAATGTAACACTGAATTTTTTATATGTGAATATTTTATAACAAAGAGATTATATAAGTGAAATTTAAATTAATTCATAAATGAAGAGGAGTACATTTTAAAAAATTACAGCTAATTAACTATGGTTAAATCATGATGACGCAACTTAACCAGTAAACCACTCGTACGTTACAGAATAGAAACGTACCAAATTTTAATTAGTTTTTCCCAAAAACATTAATTTTTTCTTTAGCAGTGAAAAAGGGAAATGGACTGTAGCTATATATAATGAGACTTTACAATCCCATTTATTAAAAAATAACAGAGCAACAAAGCAAGAGAGAAAGAGAGAGAGAAAGAGTGATAGGGCTTTTTCTTTAAGGTGTGTGTATTTCTATATTTATTATATTTGCCTATGGCTTCTTCTTCATCCTCTAACATTATCATCAGCTACTTGGTTTCTTTCTTTGTCTCTGAACTTTAGCTTTTATTGACCTTTTTCTTCTTGGTTTCTTTCTCTGCATCTCAAGACTTAGTTACAATAAAAACAACTTATACTATGTCTTCTATCAGAAACTACAAATTAAAAATAACTCTTTGGATTTTATATTTGTTCTCTATGTTCTCGTAAATGTCTTCTAGTGATATAAATTTTATTTTCATGTCGTCAATCTCTCTGGCTTCTTCCTGTTCTAATTCCTTACTTTCGTTTTCTTCTGAATCATATTTCATTTCTATCTTCTCTCTCACTTTTAAATTATTTTATTAATGGATCTTTGTAGATTAAGCAAAAGCAGAACCTGAGAAAATGTCTTCACCGTACAACAACACAGTTTCATCATCCTCCACTCAGTCTTTCCTCCTTCCCAGCGCCGCCACCGGAGCAAACAACTTTAACCGTGAAGAGACGGCGATGACGATGATCCAACAACCCAACTCAGTTGCTCCACCACCACCCAAGAAACGAAGAAACCAACCCGGAAACTCATGTGGGTACCTCTTATTTATATTTGTTGTTATATACAAACATATAAGTGTGTTCATATTCCAAAAAAAAAAGAATCAATAAGCCTCAGTGAAGACTTTTCCTTTTGGGAGGAAATACAAAAATATAAGAACCCTAAATTTAATTCACTTTTCTTTGTTATCATTCTTGATAATCAAGAATTAGGATTATCATCATTCGATCTGACTGGATTATATACTATTTAGAAATTCTTGTACTCTATACAACAATTTTTACAAGAAGATTAGTCTATTCAATTTTCTTATATATTATTTTCTCTTGAGTAATGGTTTTTTTGGTAAAATTGAATAATGGTTTTTGTTCTGGTGATCAATATATTTCTTTTGATTGAACAGATCCAGATGCTGAAGTGATAGCTTTATCTCCAAAGACGATCATGGCGACGAACAGATTCCTATGTGAAGTGTGCAACAAAGGATTTCAAAGAGAACAGAATCTACAGCTTCACAGAAGAGGACACAACCTTCCATGGAAGCTGAAACAAAAGTCGAACAAAGAAGTGAGGAGGAAGGTATATATTTGTCCGGAGCCCACGTGTGTCCACCATGACCCGTCACGTGCTCTTGGAGACCTCACCGGAATAAAGAAGCATTATTACCGGAAGCACGGTGAGAAGAAGTGGAACTGCAAGAAATGCTCTAAGCGTTACGCTGTTCAATCTGATTGGAAAGCTCACTCTAAAATTTGTGGTACCAAAGAGTATCGATGTGACTGTGGTACCATCTTCTCTAGGTAAACTATCTGTCTTGGTTCCATTCAATAATTTTGTTCATATTATATATCTCATATGAAATAAGAATGGAGTAATACTATAGTAGTGAAAAGAGCATTAATATATATATATATATATATTATATAATATGTTAATAATCTTTATAAAAACGTGTTGGTTAGTCTATAGCTGGCATCATTTTGTTGTTCGAAACTAGAAGCATTTTTACTTCGAGTTCACATCTCGGCTCTAAATTTATAAGGTTCGTACTCTGGCATCTGCTTGAAAATCCAGTTTAAAAAGCATGTCGGTCAATAAATATTAATTATTTAACTAATGATTATGCAAGCTATGTAATGCATGAGTGTGGTGGTACCCTCTCTATATATATTGACTTGTGACTGAAATCTACGCGTATAGATATATCATCATCTATATTGGTCACGGAATATCATATTTCCTAAATAGGGACATGAACACATATGCACATAGGATCTATCAATTTATTTGGTTGGCTGCTAATGAGTAGAGTAAATGAGGAAGACAGTGAAGATGAAAGGAGAAAAATAAAAGATGCTAAATTTGGTCACATGTGAGTTGTATTTGTTTCCATGCATTGCCACTTTTGTTTTCTTCTTCACCTTTGCAGGTTCCTCTTTCCATGTAACTCCTCTTCTTGTGGGTCTCACCTCACTTCTCTCTCCTTCTTCTCTTTCCCTCTCTCTAATCACTATATAGAATAATTAAACTATGTGTGTGCTGTATGTATTAGAGGGGTGGTTACTTGGTTTAATTGCTTAATTAATGAATATTGTGGTCTGTGTGATATAGTAGGAGTGGTTAACGACCACTTTACATTTCTAGGGTTTATATTTCTTTTTATTTTGTAAAATATATTTTCATTTTTATATACATACACTATAATATTGACCTTTATCTTCTTTTTTTTGAACAACATTGACCTTTATCTTAATTACATACATTTTTGGGGGGTGATATTGCAGAAGAGATAGTTACATTACACACAGGGCATTCTGTGATGCATTAATACAAGAGTCAGCAAGAAACCCTACCGTGAGCTTTACGGCAGTAGCAGCCGCTGGTGGTGGTGGTGTCAGACATGGATTTTACGGCGGTGCTTCTTCTACTCTCTCGCACAACCATTTCGGTAACAACTCAAACACTGGTTTTACCCCTCTAGCTGCAGGTTACAATCTGAACCGTTCATCTTCCGGAAAGTTTGAAGACTTCATTCCTCAGCCCACAAACCCTTACCCCGGCCCAAACACTTTCCTCATGCAATGCTCTTCAAACCAAGGTTTGCTGGCTCACAATGACCAAAGTCTCATGAACCAGCACGGTATGATCAGCCTTGGTGATAACATCAACAACAACAACTTCTTCAACCTCGGAAACTTTCAGCACAATATCAAGAACTCTGATCAGATAAGTGTTACTTCTATTTTCGCTGATGGTGCTGACAACAACGATCCTTCTGCTTTGCTAAGAGGGATAACTTCTTCAACTTCGTCAAGTGTGGTTGTTAATGACTTTGGAGAAAATGAGAATGGAAACCTTCATGGTTTAATGAACTCTCTAGCTACGACAACAGATCAACACGGTCCATCTGGTAGCAGCATTTTCGACCTTCATTTCGGTAACAATATTAGCATGGGAAGCTCTGATAGGTTGACTTTGGATTTTCTAGGCGTTAATGGAGGAGTTATGAGCAACGTAAATGGTCATGGTGGTCGCAACCCAGCTCCTTTAGACACTGAGATGAAGTTTTCACAACCAAATCATCCATTTGAAAGAGCTTGAGATGATCGTATGCATAGATATGTTGTTGGGGTACCTTGGATACTTTATTTTTAAGTTTTTTTCGTGTTTGTCGTTGTCAATTATTGAAGTGGGATTATCAGTTCAAAAATAAAATATTGAAATGGGATTGAAGTATCCTCTCTTTACTCTTTAGTACTCGGTTTAGTCAAGTTGGTTTTCCTTTTTTTATAATGTTGTCATTGTGGAATCTCGAACCAGGGATCCTATGGGATTCTTCAACCATCTGGGTTAATTTCGCTAATTAATTATATATAAAATATTTCAGTTTTGCCTACTTAAATATAAATAAAATTTTATTTAAGGCGATAAACGATCATATTCCCTCTGTTTCAATATAAGTGGTGTTTGAGGTTTTTGCACATGAATTAAGGAAATATAAACTTTTATAAAATTTCACTTACTTACACACAAATATCATTAAATGGTAATAGTTCAACCAATAAGAAAAAAGAGAGTATTTTATAATTGGTCACAAAATTCAATTGATATTAAATTCTATCTAGGATAAAGAGAACACCACTTAAAATGAAACAAAATAAAAACTCTAAAACACCACTTAAAGTGGTACGGAGGGAGTATAATTTAACATTTTACTTGTAATTAGAAAATGATGTATTTAGTAAGAATCGAATCCATTACTTACAAGATATAATATTGAAATCTTCATACTGTACTAATGAGATTTCTTTGCAATTCTTAGTTATACACTATATTTGAATTAAGAAATATATTATTATAAACTCCCACATGATATTTATTAATTATTGCATAACAAATTAATTAGTTTTTTTTTTGGTGTAAAAAATTAATTAGTTTGTTGATTGATTCATATATAAAATGTATATCCTACGTTGCACATGCAAGTTATGAGCCAGATTTCAAGAGATATCTGTATACAATAAATCAATAATACGTCAACGAACGGATCATATTCCAGGAAAAGCATAATACAAACAGAAGCATCCAACATTCCAACATTATTCACGTCGTAATCTAATATTTATATAATAAGTATAGTGGTAATTGTCAGTTTTGTTGTAATATGTATTACAATATACAACAGAGCAAGATGTTTTACCACCTAATACAAAATAACGCATTTATCAAATATTACATATAAACCATACCTAATTATTTAAGCAAATAACTTGATTTTCCAAAACATAATCAGCTTACACAAACGCCATTAGTTTAACTGGTTCGAGATGGAAACTTTTGTGTTGGACAAACTATATATGCTTAGAAAATATGAACTTAAACGGGAAAAAGAACAGAAAAAAAAAAAAGAGTTTTAAGAGCATTCATAATGGTGTATTTATTGTGGAGTCCTTAACTTTTTTTTTTTTGATTTTTTTTTCAGATTTAAAAAAAAAAAATCAATCAATCGCGTGCCGCCACGTGTCGCAAATAGTGTAAGGATCGATTTTTATTTAAAAATTTTAAGAATCGAATCCTTAAATTTTGGTAAAGTCTACCGATTATTTAATTATTTTTTCGCTAAGGATTTCCCTTAGAAACTCCCCCATTGGAAATGCTCTAACATACGTACCCGTCAAAATTTTAAGTTAAAAAGGCTAAACGGTATTGACATTTTGAAGACATATTTTAACTCTGTGTCTTTTGGTCTTTTGTGTCTTTTGCGCACTATATAGACAGATGAAGTGTATCCATGCTTCGTACTTTAATGCTTATGAAATTATGTATAAGCTACAAAATATAATAATTGATCAGATTCTATTTGAACTGGCCCAATTTAATTAATTCTGCCATATCTATATTGAGATACTTTTATGAATAAATTGACAGTGATTTTAATCATGTTGGTGTATTTTAAATTCTTACACAATATATTCCGAAATCCAAGTAGACTAATTCAGTTTTGTAAATAAGATAATAAATTTCATATATAAGAGCGATATATATATATATATATATGTATATATGAATATATAGTGATGAACTAGAAAGCAAATCTATAGTAAACAAAATGTCTGGTGACAAAAGCGGACGACTGAATCATATGCTAGAAAAAGAACCAGATGATCATTGGATATATAAAAAAGTTTAGAAAACAAAATATTCAAAAACATTTTTATCAATTGCGGTTTTGTTACTATTTCCTCCTTACAGTTTTAATATTCAATTTTGTTAAACTGCAAACCATATAACGAAACTTTTGTTGTGATACGCTTATTTTATGCATGTAACTTCTTTTTGTTCGCATTTGCCTAATTATTACGTTTTGCCTTTAGTTTCAGTAGTGTCGTATATATGTATAATGCGGTAACTGATTGTTACAGCTAACATATGCAGTTTTTTAGTGGTGTTTGCAGCTTAATCTGTGGACACAAACGGTTATTTGTTTTTGTCTAGCTATGCAAAAGCCAGCCCTGTCTCCACAGCACACTCGTCAATTTTTAGTAGATAATATATACGTTAATAATTCGACAAACATAATCCTAATTTCTAAAAACAAATGGTCAATTCAGATTTGGTATGTCCTCAACTTTTAATCAGTCGAACTGAACTCATTTAACTCATATAGTATACTTTTATGATAGACAAATCTTCAAAATTTATATGGCCATATGCGATTATATGTAATAAAAATAATCATTGCACCATATGTTTTTCAACAAATATATTTGTCTTTCCTTTGAAATCTATGAAATCAAAATAATATTATACTATTAACAAAACATAGCATGTTCTTCTATGTCTCCTAGAGTTCCATATATCATTGCACAATAGTTACATATATATAATATATACTTTTAATCATGATATGCTGTTATAGTGTTTTTAGTATTCTGTACACAAGCAAATTTCTTAATGTATTCTTTGTCAAAAAAAAAGACATGAAAGGAGAGCCACAGTTATATACGACTATGTACGAAGAGAAGATGAATGGTGAACCCAAAAAAAAGAGAAGATGAATGTTGAGACAGGATATTGTTGATTCTAGGCCGTTAACTAAACTTTGATGGGGACAAGACAAGTCTTGTGGATAACAGTATTGCATATATGGATACATCATACATATTGATAGTCAATATGGGTGGGCATCCAGAATTTTAAAGGTATTTGTCATATGTTGCGTTCTATACGGATAATTAATTTTTCGATTCGATTTGATTCGTAACCTTTCGGATATTCGTATTTCAGTTATCTAGAAAAATTCATATTTTTACCGGATATCCGATATTATCCATAAATAATAATAAAAATCAACTAAAAACTACAAATTTGATGTAAAATAATAACATTTCATTAAAAAATACTACATACTTTTACAAAATTAAATAACTAAATAATTAATTTAATAAATAAAATATTATAAAATTTATATAGAGATAAAAAATTATATAATATATAATTTTATGTATATATATGTATATAACAAATCAAATTGGATATCTATTTTTAAAATATTCATATTTATGATTTGTTCTATTAAATATTAATATTTGATTTGATTCGTAAATTTACAGAATTCAGGTTTTTTAGTTGATACATATACCAATATAGCAGATTATATAAAACGTGAAAAGATTTTAAACAAACATCACAGGACACACACTCGTGACACGCCAGCTGTCCTTCGTAATATGACAAATGAAAACAAATTAGCAAATAGCAAATAGCAAAAAGGTAAAATAGAATAAATTGAAAAGAAATAAAAACTCACACGCACACTTAAAAAACCTACTTTTAATCACACTCCTCTTTACTGCCGTATGCAATACGAATATCTCTGTCGAGTTTTGATACAGATGAATTTCGGTGGTCTTGCTCTATCTTGAGCATCTCTTGTTTGTGGTTGCTCCTAGGATATCTAGATAATGTTCTTGTGTTGGTATATAGTCCTTAGGATCGTTTGTTAGTTTGGTTAATGGTTATGGAGCTGAGGCTTCAGCGACTTGGGTTCTCTTGGAGAAGTTAACGAATCTTTTCATATTATGCTCGTCTTATTTGGATTGCCTCTTCAGTTCAGAAACTGTTTTTTGGTATGCGGTGCAGAATTATACCGGCTCTGATGTGAGTTTCTAATTCTTCCATCAAATTTGGTGAAGCGGTTTCAGGTGCATCTTTGGTGGTTGTGAGATTGCGGATTCATTCTCTATATCTCTTGTTCGTATAGCCGAAGGTTTATCCAGTCTTGGTATGTGTTTAGCGCTGGAGTGTGACATTAAATATCTTTAACTTTCCAAAAATAAAACTAGTAGCGCAATGCACCGTTAATATAATAACCATGTTTCATTCCATTTATTAGATCCCTTACACAAACGCGCGTGCTGCTTTTTATTCAGTTGTTATTTCAAAGAACAAAGTATTACAATTTACTAAGAACAATTCCTCACAATCTTGGCATGAATTAATACAAATATATACAAACAAGAACTCTCTAGGTATATAACTTTGGTTACAAATATGACATTATTACTAATAACAGTGTATCCAAGGCAAAGTTTTCGTTTGTTAAACCATCAAATTATTAGCTAAATTNAAAAACCCCCCCCCCCCCCCCCCCACTGCTAATACTTTTTGTTACTGCAAATTTATTGGATTGCAAAAAGAAATAAATCGCTACAAGAGGCCCAGCCAATAAAGTTTTAGTTAGCCCACCACATTGAACCACTAGTAGAAATGCAATTTGGAAAAGCCGTGGAAACACGTATCCCAATTTCTGAAGGACCTGAACCACTTCACATCAGCTTCCGTGAAAACAAAACTGTATCCCAATTACAAGAACAGACAGCAAGAGATCAAATCCTTTTCCACATCGTTTTCAAGTAAGACCGGGTTATAAAATAGGCTTCTCGAGGAAAACTAACTCATAAGGCTGAAACAATGGTTAGGGAGTTGTAAGAAACACGCATATACGCCTTAGCATCCAATGCAACAATCACCAAATAGTCCAAGAGTCTGCCACTGCTTGTTTCTTTCCCGGTTCTAAAAATCTTTCGAAGAGATCAATAACAGTTCCTGGAGCTGCCCAAGCTGCACTCAAGGTTGTCAAAATCACTGTCCGTTCTCGCGTTGCAGCTTTACTTAGAACATCTTCCAGCTTAGGTTCTTGTCGTAAAGCCAAGCTGAGGTTCTTGTGGTAAAGCCAAGTCAAACTCGCCATTTAGATGCATTCACCGAGTAAATTCAAGAATACCAGAAAGCAGTAAACAATGTAGTAGAACTCTTGTAGCTTCAAAGTAATAATAGCAACGATCGTAGTGGATCAAAATTTATAAAGAACAACCGACATGCAAACATCGACCATCCTGCATCGTCACACTGCGATTTCCCAGAAATATTTTAAGTTTCTGTAATCATTTTTCCCGCAAAAGAAACGGTTACAAATTTAATGCGTACATAAATTAAATTACACCCACTACTAAACGGTAAAACGTATAATGCTTCTTTTCTGGAATACATAAAAATCAACAAAGATTAGGCAAACACTAATCACCGGATGAACCATTAGATCATCATTATCATGATTTTTTAAAAAAAAAAATCAATCGTGGACTGCCACGTGTCAATGGAACCGGAGAACAGTACAAAAACTCCACCAAACTCGACTATTACAAAAAAAAAAAAAAAGCTGAATTTTAACAAAATTGTGGAACCCACCTCTTAAGAACCTACTTAAGAGATGGGGATAATCATAATCATGTTCTTAGTTTTTCATTCAAACAAGAACAATATATAATTCAGCCTCCCCTCTTAACATATCCGAGTGCTTCATGTGAAAACCAAGTCTAACCATAAAGTTCATTAGTTCATAAGTACAACTCAAATTGCTTTGGCTCTCCCTCCCAGTCGGTAAAACATGTCATATTGATTAAAATCGACGTGACACTATTGACCAAAAATATCATCACGATCACGAAAAGAAATCTAGCTAGAAGCCTAGTTAAAAGATTGCGTTAAAACAAATCTGAATGTTCACTACACTAATATTGAAAACAAACGAACAAAGATTCAGCTACGAAGAAGAGGAGGAAAAAGAGAGATTAAGATTAAGATCAATCTTTGAAGAAGCAAAACAATCCTTGAAAGTGAATGTAGATGAGACTGCTTCGCTGGTTTCACTAAGTGACGATGACGCATTGCTTCTCCAACGTTGCTGAGAACTATGAGGATGATTCAACGACAAAGACAGCGATAACTCTTCTTCCTCTTCGCTTTCCCAATTGTTCTTCGTTCTCTTAGCCTATGATTCAACCACAAATGTATTAGTCTATCAGTATAGTCTAAATCAGTTAAATCCTCAAATAATACAGGTTATTACTCCCTCAGTTGCTTAAAGTTTTGTTTCGAAAAGATCCTATTTTTTCATTTTCAATGCATATTTTCTTAACTAATTGAAAACTTCAAAAAACTTAATTGTACTTATCAGATTTTTATTGATTTAAAATTATAGAAAAAAAATAATCACAAAAAATTATACAAATTTAATGTGTTTTGTTAAAACATGTGAAAAAACTAAAATATGTAATATTTTAAAATGGAAAGAGTACTTATTAAAAGTTTTAGGTTATGTAATTGAAAAATATTACGATTAGGTTATAAAATTTAGATTGATTCACTCAGGAATGTCGATACAGAATCTTGATGGGACATAATAAATATCTCTATGAAAATTTTAAAAACTGGCCTATATATAATAATACTTAAATCTAATAAATAAAGAGTATGTAGTATTATTTGGGGAAGTTTACTGATTTGCATTATTAGTTCAATTTATTTGAGAGTGTCGAAGAAAGCATAAAAAATTGGTAGTTGCAATAAATGTACAAATTCTTCTATATGAATCAAAAAAATCAATGAACTATTCTGATACAATCCGATAATTTCCACCATCCAACACTATCTCATGATTATATTCTCTAAGATAGCATTATTAAAGGTTTTAAATTGAATTTCTTAAAATATATATAAATTATATTAATATTTAATTAGACAATATTTTTGAGAACTTAAGAAATATATACCCGATCTCTTAGATAATGATGCTCTTATTTACCAATACATTAATGGTAAGTGTTTTCACATCTCCAACCTATATCATTATTTTATAAAACGTTATTTTAGTATATTTTCAATATTTAATTTTTATTTAATTTTAACCAAATTCTAAAATATTATTTTAATGTGATTATTATTAAATTTTTATAATGCAAATTTAGTGTAAAATTATAGTATTGCACTAAATATTGTAACTCTTAGTTTTTGGTTGGAAAGGTTTAGTATGAAAATCACACTAAAATAGTGTTTAATTTGGATCATTTTAGTGGCATAGTATTAATTATTAGTGGCTTAGCACCATGTCTATGTTTTCTGAACTTAGCACCATGCCTATGTTTTAGTATGTTTTTTTTTTGTTGTAACTCACTATCCTCTAGCATTGTCATTACAATGTTCGATGAATTAACTAGGTTGTGGTACTAATAATAATAAAAGTATATAGATTGATATATAGAAATTTTGTTACTATTTAATCTGATCTGAGTCTGAAATAAGTATGTTTCACAGTTTTACTTCGTAACGGCTATTTATGAAACCATATACTGAAATTGAATATATTTTTATTACCTCGAGGAAGTGATCAGACTGAAATTTGATGGACTCGCCAATGCCTGTAAATGTCTTCGTTCTCTCCATGCTCATGATGTTACGAAAGTCATTGTCATCATTATCAGCTGAAGTCTGCCCTCTTCTCCCCAAACAAAAAAGGAGAAAGCAAAGATTAAATAAATTCGACAATTCATATTCAAACAAAACTGTATGATAGCACACCTATTTTCTGGAATAACATTAAAAGACTTGTCAGAAACAAATTAATATTCCCTTTCCGTTTCTTCCAAAAAGTAAAATAAACAAATATTACAATAAAATTACCTAAAGTTGAAAGAGTGAAAACCCAAAAGACAATCATTCCTTGCGTGTTCAGACAAGTTGGCATGAAATTGATCTTCATTGTCTTGTCTTCTTCTTGAAGATGATGAACTCTCTTTTGTCCCCCAAAAATATAAAAACATTAATTAATAAATTGACCATGAGGAATATTCTCTTCACTCTTTCGTTTTCTTTCCATTAAATTTTAAGAAGCATCTACTTTACAAGACCGTAGATAAATTCTTTTTCCCTTGTTTTAATAAATATTTCACCAGCATTTATGTTTTTATGACAATGGGTCCAGTGAAAATTACATTCATGCAGTATAGTTTTGATGTGAATGGTGGGAATTCGAGACTAACTGTATAGCCGAATTTTCCTATGTATATGTATGACAATGGACTAACAAGACTTAAATTAGTACATTACAGTTTTGATACCAATAGTTGGAGTTTGAAATTAACTATCATAATCTTGATTTATGGCGTTATAAGTGTAATTTACTGCCTTATTGTTTGATCCCAATATATCTAAAATTTATTACCTGATCTCCCAAGAAGAGTGGGTTTGTATCCTCTATACATCTGCGGCATGATTAAAACAAAGAAGAAAAGGTTTAAATATTCAAATTATTATTGAAGTTCAAAAAATATATATATTCAAATTATTATAAGCTAATGTGAAGAAAGTAGTGTGATGTTATACAAGCAGATGAAGACTATAATAATTTTTCAAAAAATGTTTCATCATTATGTTTTACCTGGAGATGGCTCTTGACGTGTGATATGGTTAGTCCCTTTACATCCATTATCTTAAGAACAAGTTTTGGAGTTGCTTCTGTTTCATTCAAACCAAAAAAAAATACAAACTCTTAAATTTTGAAGATGTCGATGATGAACTTTAAGATATTTTATTTCTCAAAAAAAAAAATTGAAAAGAAAAAAGAAAGCAAAAAGAAATAAAAGTTAGTTTGACAAGACTGACTGTATTGACCACCGAGAATATCAACGGCGTGAACGAAGTTCTGGTGAAGCTCCGGCGTCCACCTCAGGCGAGGTACCGGAGACCGTACATACGGTCTAACTCCACTAATCCCTCCTTCCCTGCTCCTTCCGCATCTACTCATTTAGATATTATCCCACGAAAACTCTAATTTATATTAACTAATTTTATATTTCTTGTGGTGAAGAAGAGAGATGGTGAAGAAAAAGAACCCTAAGATGAATCGATATTTTCTGCAAGTGGAGAAGGTTAGAGATTAATAAGGGAGAACTTTTCTGTTTCTATAAAACATAAAAGGTTTCTTTTTCCTTCTATTCGCTTTTGTCTCTTTTAGAAGAACTCGTGCTTATATGTGTTTGTGTTCGTGTTTATGTTTGTACCCTTTTCTCAAAAAAAAAAAATGTTTGTACAATGTGAATATTTATATTATATTTATGCGTGTGTATCAAAAGCTAAAGAAAAATAAAAATACATAAATTATGATCTGATAAGAAATTTCTTGGACGACCAAAGAGAGAGAAGAAATATGGGAATTTTTTTGATTAGTAACCAGCTGGAATGTTGTTATACTCATATAGTCTGAGGTGACATGTGTTTCGACCTAACAGAATAGAATACATACAAACTTGATTTTAGAAATGGGTTAAAAAATAGAATAGATTCAACGCAAATTTATCATCCATTTGACTTTGCATGCATTAGTAGAAAATAGGTTTTCAAGAATCTTTTTGAATTTTGGTTGGTATCAATAATCCATGGACCACTCGTCTTGGAGAAAAGTTGTCATGCAACTATTATCCAGAGAAATGGTAAAGAGGTTAGAGATTTTAATTTTCTTGGAAGTCTTTTATCATTGGTTGCAGTAAATGTCTATAGAAAATATGGGATTTGTATACTTTGAGTACCTGGTCCCACTATATACTGTGTAATAAAAAGTTGTTCTCTTATATCAAAATATTTGCTTTATCCAATCCTAATTGCTTACAAGAATTACCTTATTGGGATTTGGGATTTACCCAAATGAAGAAGTTTCCGTAGGGTGACAAAAATTCTTTTCCATCCCAAAGTTTTTTTTAGAGCATCTTTAATCTGTTCATGGATCTCAGTGACATATGATTTCCGTAAACAATATAAAAAAATGGTTTTAAAAACTCTTAAATAAAAATTATTTTTATATTGTTCATTGATCCTACTAACACATATCAATCCACAATTAGTTAATCCATTTCAAGTGCATATCCAATTTTTGCCGAGCAGAATTATGAAAATCCACAAGAGGCAATTCGACGTATTGTATGTGCCAATTGCCATTTAGCTAGTAATCCCGTAGATATTGAGGTTCCACAAGCGGTACTTCCTGATACTGTTTTTTTTTAATCAAATAAAAAAAATATATAAAAAAATACATTTTGTGGTTCTTAACGATAATAATGCTTTTAAACTAGATTAAAGAATTTAAATAGTCCAACTGCTTTGCTTAGACCTTAGACCATGGTTAACCGGAATTTTTTAATTTGACATTCTTAACAAAAGTTAAGAAACAGTATTTAAAAATCGATTCCTAACTTTCGCTAAGAACTCCACCTTAAGAAATTCCAATTAATCATGCTTTTAGATTATCATTTTTTTTTTTCAGTTTCCTATTTTCTCTTTGTTTTTTTGTTTCTTTTCGTGTTGTTAATATTAACTTTCCGATAATTACAAAAGTTATTTTAGTGATCCTTCGTACGTATTTAAACCAACTTTTTGACTTCATTCCCCTAATTTCCCTTTTTCATTTTCATCCTTCGCCATATAGTTTTATGTACGCAGTTTTCATTAAAAATGTAATGATTTTTTAAACACAAGCCCCTATGCTTCTGCTTCTTTCCAGTTTGTCCTATTACCTCTTCTGATTTCTTGCTGCATATTGAAAACAAATCAAAATCATTTCCCTATGTGGTAGCCCAGTAAAATTACTGGTTCGTGATTCTTGATTAATTTTTTTCATTCAAAGGATTTCTTGATTTTCCCTAACACTTCTCGGCAAAATACACAAATGTATTAATAACCATAGATTAGCTAATATCACAAAAGAATCAACTTTATTCACTCATGGATAATTCTTTGTCATACATCCATAAGAGCATCTCCAACCCCACTCTATTTTTTACTCTAAAATAGAGTGAGAAATAGAGTAATGAACAAACAAAAAAGCCATTACTTTATAAATAAAATAATGGCTTTTTTGTTTGTTCATTACTCTATTTCCCACTCTATTTTAGAGTAAAAAATAGAGTGGGGTTGGAGATGTTCTAAGGTCGTAAACTATAATGGACGATATCCGATATCGAATCGTCAAAAATTTAGAATATGCAAATTGAACTGCAATAATTAAATGCTTCTCAAAACTGTACCTTTAGTTCTATATTTCCTACTAAAAAAATTCAGATCACACAGGAAGACCATAAACATATGGTATTAACCATACACGTACAAAGACCATTCGCATAGGGTATAAGTGATCCCGTAAAATGTCTTAGTTTACATTGGTTCTTTTTTACTTCCAATGTAGTTCGGTTCCCATACTGTTATAGAAAAAGTAAACTACAAAAATATTTTTAAAAAATATAAAACAAAAAGAAGAAGAGGAATAGAAAAACGTAGGAGGTTGCTTAAAGTAGGAAGGTGTTGGGACGTAAATGTCGTCGATGACGAAATGGCCAAATGGGTATGTACGTAGTACTTGTACACATCTTCTTGACCGTTAGACCCGGTTTGTCATGAACTTAGTTTTTATTACAATATGGTGATAAAAAAAATTATTACAATAAATATTTCAGTTTTCTCCCTGGGTTTCTATGTTTTTTGGGTGTAAATGTTAATACTTCCATGTAGGATCAAAAACTAAGCAAAAAGTATAGGGTTTCGTAAAATGATTATTGTCATCATTTTGAGTAAAAAATTATATAGGATGCAACTTGAATGTATTTTTATAGAATAAAAATTTCATCTATACAATTAAAAAAGAATTATCCCAAAAATCTCAAAATTTTATTTACATAAGATCGTTGCACCTACTTATTAAATATTAATTATTTTTGGCCATAGCCTAATTTAATATAATTATATAATATCAATCAAATACAATACATTTTCTCCGAATAATTAACCAGAAAATATAACAACCAAATCAAATTTAAGTAATTAGATTCAACATATCTTTTCCAACTAATACAAAATCTTTGTTAACCCACATTATCCATGCGTAGAAAAACATATGAACTAAAATTCATCAAAATGATCATAATTATGAATCTGATATTAAAAGTTAAGAATACACAACCACTTTTAATAATATTAATAAAACAAACTTTGGAATCTAAAATAAAAAACAGACAAATTTATGATAGATTATTTTTATTATTGTTAATTTAAATAAGTAGATACAAATTATTATAAATTAAGCTCTAGATCTAAGAAAAAAATAGACAAATTTATAATAGATTATCAATAATAAAATAAATTGAACTATAACAATAATTTTTAGTTTTTCTGTCACTATTTTCTTCATTTTATTTAAATCACATAGTAAAAGTATTATTGAAATTTAAATAATCACAAATCATATGGTTTAGCCAAATTTACGTACTATTAGAATTTATATCAAAATGATAAATCTGAATTTTATCGGGTCAACTAATATCAGATTGCAGGTTAATGACAAACTTTTAAATTTTTATCAGGTTTATTTGGTTTTAAAATACTGAACTTTAACTAATTTTGAACCATATTAAATATATATCATCATATTTATCAGTTCGGTCGTAGATCTGTGTTGGATACAAAAACGGTAAAATCTATTAAAGATCCTTATAAATTTATACTATTAAATTAAAATGTTAACTAAATCGCACCAGCTCAATAAATGTATTTTTGTTAAAATATACACAAAATATAAAGATAGTGTTGTAACATAAGAATATAAATACAAAAACTCAATATAAATTGATAAAATTATATAATTTAAGATAAAAATCATTTTATTCTTTGATGTAATATGACTTTATAACTTAATAATGTGCATCACAATCGTTTGCATTCCAAGAATGTTCATCGGTTACGATTAAAAATATTGGAAGGATTTTCTATTTCATTCTATAATATTCTATATTTTTCCAAAAAAATATTTTTTCATTTAAAAAATCATTCCAAATCAAAAACGTTTTGGTATAAATGAAATTTTGATCCATACATAATAATTCTTACCACTCTGTATATATATTTCTTTTTATCACTAGTTAGACCATCATTATCCTTAAAAACTTTAAGTGGAGTTTTTTTTTGTCTGATTTTTTTCAAAAATCAGTTGCGGATTGATACATATCAGTGAGGTTCGCGAACAATATAAGAAACGGTTCTTATTTAAGAATTTTTGGAATCGTTTTTTACACTGTTCACAAGTCTCACATGTCAGTGAAATCCGCGAACAGTGCAAGATACTCTTTTAAGAAAACTTGAATAATGATGCTTTTACACCCATAGATTTTACCAATCATCCGCTTGTTTGCGGTTGGCAAAACTTATTTGGCATGTTTAACTTATTTTACACCCTTTCTTAAGATGTATGATCAATCATATAGTACCTTTTTCAACTGTATATTATTTAGATCCTAGATATTCAACAAAACTACATATGCAAGAATTCCAACAAAACCGACCAAAAAGAGAAAGTTGCATGTATAACACTCTACAAAAATCAAACCAAGCTGTAATACTAAAATCAATTAGAGGTTACGTACGTCCAAAGTAGACCTTTTACCCCATATAAATCACGAATTCTAATGTAAGAATATGTCAAGGTGATGTTTATTGACTTTCAAGATAAAGACTTGTTGTAACACATAAAATACGCTATGGTTTTCTTCAAGTTGCACCTAAAATCTAGCCGAACTGTCGTATACATGATATAATTAATAAACATGTACAATATGTACGACTTATAAGCTAAAACACTTTGTTTTCAGAAATCTTAAGTAATTTGTGTGAAATTTAATGTTTGATTAAATGATAAACTCGGTACAATATTTAAATATCGGCTTTACACACAAAAAGACATACGAGTTACCTATTATCTATTGTAAGATGATAACTTGTGTCTAGCCCAAGTTAAAAATAAGACAATCTTACATCCGATACTATATCTTGTTGGAGCATATTTCTCCTAGCTAAATGTCTCTAATAATACTTGTTAGGGAAATCTCCCCCATCAAAGCCCCCTCTCTTCTTAAATTATACCTTGCAAAGACCATATGTAACCCTTAATTACTCTTACAGCGTCACTTTTGACCCAAAAACAAAAAAAAACAAATACAAGTATGTCTATTATATAGTCTCAGCCGCATCTATATAATCCATCACACGAGCTGCGGGTGGCATAAGTTTATGTTCCTGATTGATTGGTTACGTTTATACTCACTGAAATCACCCTAAAGCAATTTTATCACATAAGTATAAAGTTGCTACGACGAAATTGATTCGGTGGCTACATGTCGCGACATTAGTTAATTGCTTTCTGAAATAATTCTATGAAAACGAAAAACGAAAAATCAAACATGCAGTGAATTCCCAAATAGATCCAAAATAAATTTAATGTGAAATTGACTGCAGGTCCATGAATCATGGCTTTTACTACAATCCAACATTCAATAAATTTCCTCAACTGAGTTCCAAAAAAAAGAAGGAAAGTTTCTTCAAGTGATACATATTTGTGTATGTGGTTTGTATATAATATATACATGCAGCTAGACAATAATATAGGATTGTTGAAAAGTTTTGGATTACCGTAACAGCTAAATTATATTTTGATTGGTCAAATTTCTCACCGAACCATTTTAGTAGATTTGACCACTATAATTATTATTACTATTTTATAAGCCGTAATTTCTTCCCCTAACACTTTAATTTTTTTCAATCACATATAGCACATGCACGAGCGATCAAATTCGAAAAATATAATAATAGATAGGTGCAATCAACCGAGAGAGAAATAACACCTACAGAGGGTTTGTTTAAAAGTGTGATTTGCGAATAGGTGGGTCACTAAGAAAAACATATTGAATACATAACTTTTCTTCTTAAAACGATTTAACAAAAAAGTCCTTTTTGCCAAAAATGTTACTATTACTAATCAAAATATACAATAGTATAGATGTGGCAATGTGAACAAAATTTATGGTAGTGGATGTACATAACTTATAAGCTTAGTAGGAATAAGGACCAAACGAACAACCCTTGATCTTTTCTTTCTTTAATTAAAACAAAAATCCTCATATCCAAAATTTTTAGCTTCACTGTCCAAATATATCAAATTATGATTTCTAACTCAAACAAAAAGAAATCATAACACTTAGAAAAATCTAGTGTTCTAAATATCAGTCTAGGTGGCGCCTATGCATCCATCTAGTTGATAAACCTGATCTAAAACAAACAACGTTTTACACTATTTTTTAGAGTCTAAATAATCAAAAAATTGGTTTAGGTATCCGATTAATCAATAATCTCATATAAAGCGTTTAACAGCGTTTAACAATTTCTTGAACATTGAAAAAATCCAAGAGAAGTTTTAGGTTCTAGAGGCAGCACACGTGGTTGTAATCATAGCAATAGAGATAATTGAAGAAGAACAACAACAAAAATTGATTGTGTAGGTTGTAATGTGGCAGGTCTGAAGGAAGAAGGAGAGGGACATAGAATAATTCTCTCCCTTTACAGGCTTTGTATAAGTTCTCTTATCCACCAAGCAATTATGGCAAATTTTGAAGAACTTCCTATACAATATCTAAATGCTGAGTGTTCAGGCCGGCCGGTCTAGTGTTTATGGAGCCCTACACAAAACTTAAAACTTCTGACAATTCATTTTTTCCTTAAAAAATGTAGACAAAAATAATAAAAAATCAACATTTGGTATATGTGCTCTAGACCGATAACGAGAGTATATATGTGCCCTGGCTCTATATTCTTTTCTTGGAATGCACAACATTATATACAGATATAAGTTGTTGGAGAAAAACTTAAATCATAAGTTTTCATATCTAGATAAAGGGTCTGAGAGTATGTATCAAACGTTAATATACAGAGCTAATTTGGAGTCCTGGCCAGTCGAATAATTATAACCTTGTACCTAACAACTGATCTCACCAAAGAGAATCAGACACTTACCTAATGTTTCAGGGAAAAGCGGCAATGAAGTATAATGGGTACTAAGACTTATGTAAAGAGTTACCAGAGTGAGCATCATTACAGCAAAGAATGAACAGATACCAAATGTTATGAAAATACTTTAAGAAAATGAAAAGGCTGCGGCAAGGTAACGTGCGTCCAGTAATACTTATTCAAGTTATGAAAATCAGATCAAATGTTGGAGAAAAAGAAGAAAAGAAAGCAAAAGGAAGATATATATATATATACACTTTTTTGAATTATACAGGGATATCTTGACCCCATATAAGTGGTCCAGACTAGTCATGTGTTGCCACGTGTCGGTCATCTGTCCCTGGCGATGCCGAAATGTTAATTTTCCAGTGGTCAAGACTCGAATCATGGTGGCTTCACCGTATTAGATTTTTTACCCTCAAATTAATCACCACCAGACCACAAGCCTTGGTTATATATATATATATATATACTTGGCTTAGGCAAAGAACTTAAACTGAGCTCGTTACATTTCATATAATATGTTTTGTATGAAAACATTGCTAACATTCGGTTCGTTTTTGGTTTGATTCATTTAGGTTCGGTTTGGTTGTTTTTGGTTCGGTTTGATAACCATTGTTTCATAAAGCTTAAGATTGAGAAAACAACAAATGAATTGACGAATTTCTAGAGATGATTTTGATTTTTATATTCTGATTAGAGACAACAGCAAAAACTTGAATAAAAGTTACAGTTTACAACGCTTTCTTCTGTTTGTAATTAACAGCAGAGAAAACATAAACCGCTGCATTCAAAATGCTTAAACCGGCCAATAACCAGAAGAAGTAATCAAGATGTCCTTGGTTGAGATCATCCGTAATCCACCCATCTCCACCGTCCATGGTCGTGAGATACGTCACCACAGTGAGCAACAACGAGCTCAAATAATTCCCAAACGCAATAGCTAACAGTCCCAAAGCACTACACAGACTCCTCATGGAGTCAGGTGACTGACCATAGAAAAACTCAAGCTGTCCCACGCAGTAGAAAACCTCAGCTGCACCGAGTATGAAAACCTGCGGAACCTGCCAAAACACAGTTAAAGAAACAGCTGTTCCTGTCTCCACCACCCCGAGCCGAGCCTTCTCAACGATGGCTGCTGATACAATACAGAAGACCGAGATGACAAGACCTATTCCCATTCGTTGAAGCACGGTGAAACCATTGTCGGTTCTTGTAATAAGTTTGGCGAGAGGGACGTTGAAACGTTCGTAGAGAGGAACCCAAAAAAGGACGGTGATGCAGTCGAAGACCCCGAGGATCGCTGGAGGAATCTTGAAAGAGCCGATATTGCAGTTCATGGCTCTTCCTTGTTGCACAAACAGTGTTGATACTTGAGCGTGGAGAGATGAGAAGACGATACCTGCGGCCCATATTGGAAGCATTCGGATCAGAATCTTGAGTTCTTCGACCTGTGTGACGGTGCATAGACTCCAAGGATTCAAAATCTCTCGAGAGTTCGCTTCTTGTGCTGATATAACAGCAGCTTTGTCAAGGTACCTGCATTAACATACATATAAGTATGTTTTTACCAAACCGTATATATGTAAACCAACCAAACTGAATATCAATTTGAGTATTTAATATAGTATTTTAAGAGATTTAGAATTATTTGAGTTTCAGTGAGTTTTAAATAATATTAGATGAATTGTGAATGTTAGTTAAAACACTTTACAGTCTCATCTAAGACTATGAGATTTAAATTTTTGATAGTTAGCTAATAAACTATATCAAAACAATTTCAAATCACTACAACCTACTATCTAGCATTTAAAATGTTTTCAATAACAATGAATAACAAATGTTATTATGATTTCATTTATAGTAACATCTAAAACTATGAGATTTAGATTTTTACTATTTTTAACTAATAAACTATATATACCAAAACAATTCAATTCACTAGAAATCTCCAAAATCTATTATTTAAATGTTTTTAGTAGCAATGGATTTTAAAAATATATTTTAAAATCTTAAATTCAATTATTTTTTTTTTAAAAAATAACATTTTAAAATCGATTTTAATAGAAATTACTTCAAATGTCATTTTGAATAATAAAAAAATCATGAAAAATCAAAGATATGATGAGAAGAGAAAGGATTACTTGTAATCATCTGTATGCTCGAGTTTCGTACTTTGGACGACCATGCAACTCGGGTCTTGTGTTTCAGTTTCATAAAGAAGTGTCGTATCTTCAGGAACTTTAAGATTCATCTTACGAAACGAAGCGACTAGAACCTGGAGAATCCCTGTGATAGGACTACCTCTAGGTTTCTGAAACCTATAAAGTGGCGTGCCAAAGAAGAAACAGATGATAGCTAATCCCATGAACACAGTTGGTATCCCGAACCCTAATCCCCAACCGATATTCTCCTGAACCAACACTAAACCAAACGATCCAAACGCCCCCGTATTGATACATAAGTAAAACCAGTTGAAGAAAGAAGACTTTCTCATTCGTTCACTCGAGTCATTGTCGTCAAACTGTTCTGCGCCAAAGGCTGCAACGCACGGTTTGATTCCCCCGGTGCCTATAGCTATAAGGTAAAGCCCGAGAAAGAATGTTAAGTACTGAGTTGTGGTTGGTGGTGGACAAGTGGCTCCAACGCAATCAGCGGGTTTCAGATATGGAACTGAAGCAGAGAGAGTCAGAGCAGACATTCCCTTAACATCAATAAAAAACAAAACAGAGTTCAACACACACTAGTGTTCCAAAAAAGTGTTCCAAAAAAAAAAAAAAAAAAAAAAAGTTCAACACACACACCCCTATGTTGCACTGAGACAGAAAACGACAAAACTAAGAATTTAAAGATACGAGTACCATATAGGAGTATATTATAAAAACATAGTAATATATATATATATATATATCCTAAACAGTTTCATATCACTACAAATCTCCTAAAGTTTACTATTTAAAATATTTTCAATAACAATTGATTTTAAAATCTTAAATAACATTAAAACAGCGATTTTAATAGAAATGACTTCAAATGTCATTTTGAATAATAAAAAATTCATGAAAAAATCAAAGAAATGATGAAAGAGAAAAGATTACAAGTTAGACCATACTATATATATGTCTATGAAATATATATATATATATATATATATATATATTTCATAGACATATATATTATAAAAACATCCGTAAATTTAAAATATAAAATAAAATCATTATTCTTAACATAAGAAAATACTTTAATATAATATCTTAAATAAAATAGATGAAAAAAAAGAATCACACACACAAGAATGTAATATATAGTATAGGGAAAAAAGACTTACAATGAAATAAATGGAGGAGAAGCAAGCAATGGTCCAGTATCGACCCCAATAAACATCGGCTAAGACGGCTCCAATGAGAGGAGTGATATAACAAGTCCCTTGCCATGTTGTAACGCTTCTAGCAGCGGAAACGTTTCCTTGGTGTAGTTTAGTGGTGAGATAAGTAATGAGATTGATAGCAATGCCGTAGTAAGCCAACCGCTCACAATATTCATTCCCTGCAAAAAAAAATTTAAGAGAGATCAATCTCAAACAGTTCAAGACAGCGAAAACAAAGACAAGAACATTTGTTTACCTAGAATAAACGGACAAGCTTTCCAGTTTCCTGTTGTGTTCTTTAATGGTGGGTTTCCATTGATGTCGACTGAACCATCTTCAGCATATAGTTTCAGTTCCTCCTGGTTGATTTGAAACTTGTTTTAGCAAATGTAAACTGATGTTTGTATCCTAATTACTAATGTTATGATAATGATGTCGAATGAACCTGTAGTAAACCTTGTTCGATGAGGAACTGCTCTCCTTCAATGGAACCCATGGCTTCTTGAGAGAAAGAAACTCCTGTGATCAGTCACTCACACTTGGAGCATTTTAAAAGTTTAATATGTAATCTCTGACATATGCTCAATCCACAAGTTATCAAAGGTCCGTTACAAAACGTGGTGATGGCATGCAAGCCACGTGCTTGGTTATATACGAAACTCGATATAAGGTTGGTAATGGCATGCAAGCTTCGTCAGTTATTGTTCCATATGTTTTGTTTCCATACGACCCCATAACTTTTTTAATTACAATTATTTCCATCAGTAGCCTCCCCAATCGAGCCTATTTACGGCTTATAATAACAATTCAAGTGGATACTGAATTTTTTTACTAATAACAGGACAATGACAGGTATTCAACTTCTGCTTTTTTGTATAATTGATAGTCATTCACGTTTTTTAGAAGTTAACACTAAAAGACACGAGAACTGCACAACTAACTAAACTTTTTATTCCTTTTCTGCCAAAAAAAAACAGTCCATCTATATATCGTTCTGTCCACCTGGTTTTTAAAATTGGGGGGAAATTGTTCAGCCATTGCCTCTTTCTTCTAACAGTAGGGGATTTTCTGTAAATTAAATTAATTCAAAAACTATTAACTTATCTTCTATAAATAGTGCAGCCTACTATCACTATTATCACACATTATACTTTGACAAAACATAAAAACCACCGTATTCTTCTTCCTTTTCTTTCATTTCTATGTAAGTTTACTTCTCTTTTTATTAAATTTATATAACATACACTAGTAATTATAAAAATAGTAAATTAATTCAAAATCTTTATACGTTTGGTATATTTTATATTATACCTCTAATATATGCATGTAAATATATAATATAATGGTATATATGTATTAACCGAAACTAGAAAATGTGTAACATTTTAATTCATTTTATATTAGAAACAATTAGTATATGTGTATAAATATTTTCGAAATTTTTATTTTTAGTGTAACTTTTTTTATATATATTAATGTAAGATAGAATGAATAGTATATATATGAGCATAGTTATTTAAGAAAACAGTATACTATAAGTATTATTAAAATATTTTCAATAATCATTTAGAAATAAATATGATTTTGTAAAATCAATTGAATAATGAAACTATTTTTCTAACAACTTTTATCATATTATGTGTTTACAACCTTTTTGTCAAATTTTGAAAATTATATCTATATAATGTGAAAGAAACAAAATCATATATATATATATATATATATATATAATTCTAATTGCACATTAAATTATATTTTATTAGAAGAAAACATTTAGTTAGCAAACTAAAAATTTGTAAATTAGATAGTCATGTTCACAACTTTCTCTAGTTTTGAAAAAGTGCATGAGCAAATGCATATCCTAGGATATCAATTAAATAAAGAAACCGTATATGATAATTATCGTTAGTCTATATCACAAAAGAACCAAAATCATTAAGTTGGTTAACAGTGTAACCAAACAATCCTAAGAAAATAGGTTGTTGAGTTTCCTTCCATTCAAATGGTTTGGAATTTTAACAGAAAAAGGTAATTTATTAACTCAGACTAATAATATTTGTGTAATTTTAAAATTGTAAGTACGATGTCTAATCGCAGACAAAATACACATTTTCGATAAAGAAGATATAAATCTTCCTACAAAAACGTTGGCACGGGTAAACAATTTTTTTTTTACGTTTTATAATAATTAATATATAAATAAAATGATTTTTTTGGTAAATTTATAGAGGGAAGACAGTTTTATATGGATTCTTAACTGAGAATGAATATGTATTGAGTTCTATGATTAATCAATCTCCATAAGCAATTACCGTTTCAAAGATCCTACACCAACTGGTAAAGAGTTTTTCGATGATGAGTTTAACCAATACTTTAATATTAACGTAAAATACTGGTTAGCTTCAAAGAAAAAAATTGATCTACTAAAAAGAAAATATAAGCAGTACAAGCATCTTATAAAAATTCTACGGGAATTTCGGTTGATCCTACTACATCTGTGATAGGTGCTTCTGATTCATGGGGAAAAGATTGTGAAGTAAATATATATGATATTTCTTATAACCAGAATATGTTTAATAAATTAATATATCTATAATATTTGTAGTTTGAAAACTATATAATCTTATTAACAAATATGTAGGATTATAATAGCAAAAGCCGTCAGAGCTTTAGGATGTGATGCAACGATGTTTCATATTATATAACATCTAATCATAGCTTCAATATTCTTTGCACTAAAGAAGAGAAAAATTGATGAATGATTGTCAAAATAACGTTAAAGGTCATTATACTCTAAAATATATGATGATGATATGCAACACATTCAAGTTCCTAAGACGCAAAAAATGAAGAAGTCTATCACGTTAACATTGGTGATGAAATGTGTCTTTCAAATGAGATCATTTGTAAGCGTTTGCATCATAATCTTCACCTAATACTGCTCTTTTTCAGATTCCTACTTCTAGAGTTCAACAACAAAATGGATTAAGGCGTAGAAGTAGTTCACAAAGAGGTGCAAAAAATTTACAAGTCTTTGTCAAAAGTGGATCACAAGAAAGTCGTAGAAAATAATCATTTGAGACTACTCTAACAGATACAATGACTGGTTTTAGAAAGTTTAAGCACCAAAGTTTACAACAACTATGTCCAAATTTTTTTGACGAAGATTATTATAGTGAATTTGATACTGTTGTGAAGGTATTTGAATCAATGAAGCTTCTGGATGACACTAATTTTTAATGGGTACGCATTCATGCATTCAAAAAAGAAAGATTTTGGCATAAGTATTTTATTGGTAGAATTGAAAGAACCATCAAAGATAAGTTGAAGTTTTTACAAACTCTTACTGGATATATACATGACTGTGAATATGTGAAAAATCGATTAGAATCTTGACAAAATTTTGATAGTCCAAATTGTGGGCAATGGAGTCTTGGTTTTCAGCAATGAGGAACACCGTCAAATATCCTACAAAAGAGTTTATCTCCTAATCCTCTGTAATGAAGTACACTTCTAATTGCCCCACAATAAAGTTGATCACCTTCAAATATCTCGCAATGGAGTACACAACAATGGGTTTCTTTACCAAGTATTCAACAATCGAGTCCTACATCTGATGTTCCATAAATGGGGTTCATCAATAACTACTAATTAATGGGGTTTATCACAAAATACTCCACAATATATCTCTTCGGCAGATGTTTAACGTGGATTTTCACTAGAAGCAAATGTACAAACTATAACAAATAGTCATCGAGGAGTTTAATATGAATAAGTTCTTTTTGTCGAGAACGTTATTAGAGGAGTATCACTAGAATTTGGCTTCACAAATTATACTTCTACAAATAAAACATCATGTCCATCAAGATGAAGAGAATTCTTCAGTATCTAGGGATCTGAACAAAGACTAAATTTAAATGAAAAACATGAAAGTGATTATGCATTGGATAACTAGTTTAATAAGACCGTGTGTTTTATTAGTAGTCATTATGTTTTTTACAATATATTTTGTAATGTATATTATGTATTATATTTTTGATTAATGATATTTCTCATTGATTTAATTTGTATTTTATCTTTAAAATTGCAAGTTTTTCATATACGTCAGTTATGATCACAAATTCCCCATAATTTATATCACGATGAGAAAATTGAGTTATAAAATTTAGAAATTAAGCAATTTGAAAAGTTAATAATACAACAATTATTTAACTATTATGGTCACTATTTTGAAAGAGAACCAGTTCAAACAGATGGCGGTTTGGATAGAAAAATATTTGGTGTCGACTACAAGAAAATTTTGATGCATCTTTTCATTTATTATGAATGTTTCTAGATGTTTTTAGATCCTTATGTGATATATTGCAATCAAAGTATTGTTTACAATCTACAATGGTTATGAATTTTCTTTGTTTCTGACAGACAGGTATTATGTAGTTGATTTTGGGTATCCAAATAAGCAAAGTGTTTTAGTTTTTAATAGATCTTCTCGAAATAGAATGATTAGGTATCACATGTCTTATTTTAACAATGGTTCTCTACCTATAAATAAACAATAATTGTTTAATCGATGTCATGCATCTCTACGTTTTGTTATTGAAAGGACATTCAAAGTTTAGGAAAAAAAATGCAGAATTGTGTATGATTTTCTAAGATATATTATTAATATTAAAAAAACTAGTACAATATAACTACATAATTTTATCAGAATTTTAAATAATTTTAAAAAATTTATCGGAATAATGGAACAAAAATATCAGTCAAATTTTTTTTGAAAATGATCTAAATGATATAGAGATAAATACACTTGATGAAGAACATACGACAAACATTAAAGATAATATTATAAATAAGTTATGAGTAAATCAAAATAATCTTTATTAAATTAGTTTACCTTGGTTTATGTATTGTGTTTATGTATTATGTGTGATTTTTGGTGTAAATTTTACTATTTTAGATATATAATCTGCATTTTTTTTAAACTACTTTTGCCATTCATAACTATTTGAGCTGCATTTTTTAAATCACTTTTGCCAGTCATAACTATTTGATCTTTTATTGGATCTGTATCTCTTCCACATAGCTTGATCTAAACCGATCGAGCAGCTTTTACCATTCAAAAACTAAAACAAATAGTCTCTTGACTGATCTTGTCCACAACTAATCAACGTTTTTCCTTGTTTCAAAGACATGTAATAGTCAAAAACCGGTTCACGATAACATCAATTATTGTTTCTCAAACCTGAAAGGTTTCATATGCTTCCGTCCTATGCAGGACATAAACTGTGGCTTTTGTCTTTCACTATTGCTCCATTTGTTCATTTCCCGTCTCTGCAACGAGACGAGCACTTTCCTTCTCAAAGAAATCGAATTCTTGAAGAATCTTAGCAAGCTTTGTCGCGTTGTCTTCTTTTATGTTCGCAGGGACCTTCTCTTCGTACCCAGACGCGCTCATCACCTTCTGCAACTTCTCCTTTTGTCTGATGAAACAAGAAAATCATATGTCCGATGAGGACTTACTTTCAAACATTTTGTTTTGATTCAGTTATGGGTTTAGAGGGGATTTACTTTTGTAGTTCGTCAATCTTGTTTCTGATCTTTTCTTGTTCAGCTTCTGTGTTAATGGCTCTGTTAACTTTGAGATATACCTTGAGGTTCTCGTTCACCGTCTCAACTGCAGATCCAGGTGGGGCTGCGTGTTCTCCCTTTAACAGAACCTATACCAAGCCCCAAAAATACTCAGAACATGAAAATAAAACAGTAGAGAAACCATACGAAAGAAACCAAAGGTGGGGCTTGTTTACCTCTAAGGACGACAGATTTGCAAGGGTTCTGATCTCCAACTCGTGAGATTTTACAATCTCAGATGTTACGTTGTTTTCACACAGAGCAAAGGCAGGTAACCTGAAAAAAAAAAAGTAATCCAATGAACGTTGATTCGAGAAACGCAGGATGGTTATAAAAATGTCTCAAAATGTCATTTTAGTTAAATACTCATACTTTTCATTCTTCTGTTTCTCCAACAACCCAGCCCGGAGTGCCCTCAGGCACTTCACGCTCGCAAGAACTGTTTCCATTTCAGTCTCCACTTTTTCATTTGTCCAATTCTGGGCTCACGACACCAACAGGAAAAGAGAGTTAGAAAACCGAATAAACTATGACAGACAAGTCACTTTGAAAATCTTACTGACCTCTATCGCAGATGGGTAGTCACATATCATGATAGAAGCCTTCCTTTCAGTGTTTTTGGGTGAAGGCAGCCGTTGCCATAGCTCTTCAGTAACAAAGGGCATGAGCGGGTGAAGCAGTCTCAAACCAGTCTCCAAAGATACCCAGAGAGCATGTTGTGCATGAGCCCTCTCTGAAGCAAACGCAGGGTTGTCACCAGCAAAATAAGGCTTGATAGCTTCAATGTACACATCACAGAATTGATACTGCCACCATGCATATACTGTGTTGGCTGCATCCGAGAACTCAAATGCATTCAGTGACTCCACTGTCTTTGATATTGCCTTGTTCAGCACAGAGAGAATCCACTGGCAGCTGAATGGCATCGTTTCAGGGCTTAGAGCCAGCGGAGGGGAATAATCATCGCCAAGCCTCATCATTGCAAATCTGACGGCGTTCCACAGCTTGTTACACCATTGGCGGTAACCAACCACTCGGAGGATGTCCAAGTTTATTTTGTCAGACTACAAAACAAGCAAGAGTTGAGCAATACTCTTAGTTTACAAGATCATATAAATCTGGAGAAAATAAAAAGGTTGCGAGGCTGTGTGCAATGGATAGTACCTGAGCAGTGTAAGAGACGAGTGCAAAGCGAAGAGCGTCAGCACCACATTCAGAAATACCATTTGGAAAGTCCTTCACTTGTCCTTCTTTGGCAACAACCAGCTCTTTTGGATCCAAGTTGCCCTCTTCTAATCTCTTATGAAGAGCATCAAGAGTTACCCCGTTTATTACTTCAAGCGGATCAATGACATTTCCAAGAGACTTTGACATCTTCCGCCCATGTGCATCACGTATCATAGGATGGAAATAAACCTACAGCAACGACGACAAATATGTTTTGGCGTACACGGACAGTCACAAGATAAAACTTGGCATCCAAAGGGTAATATCAATGTTTAACTAAAAGTTGACGTACCTTACTGAATGGAACGTCACCACCTAGTTTCATTCCCATCATAACCATACGAGCAACCCAAAAAAAGAGAATATCGTGTCCAGTTTCCAGGACAGATGTTGGATAGAAAGCTTTGAAGTCTTCAGTTTCATCGGGCCATCCCAGAACAGATAATGGAAAGAGCCCAGAAGAAAACCACGTATCAAGTACATCCTGATCTTGCGTCAGTTCAAACTTTTTCCCAGAAAATTTTTCAGCAGCCTCTTTCCGAGCTTCTTCCTCGGTTCTAGCAACAACCCAATGATCATTGTACGCACCAACCTCCTTGCGCTCATCTTCCTCTAGAGTGGCATACCATGCTGGAATTCGGTGACCCCACCAAAGCTGTCTTGAAATACACCAGTCACGTATGTTCTCTAGCCACCTGTTAAGGTCAACTGTGAGTGTTAATAGATGTGGTAATGATAAACCATAAAGTAAATGGCAAATGAAAGCAACCTTCTCCATTCAGCAGTGTACTGCTTTGGTATAAACTCGAGCTTCTTGTTCTCATCAGTGATAGCAACATCGAGAGCCTCCTTTCCAATCATGCTGCAATTGACGTACCATTGAGGTTTAATCATAGGCTCAATAACATCACCGGTTCTTTGGCAAAGTCCAAGCCTCATTTCATTGTTTTGGGCACCTCTGTAAAGCCCCTAGAATAGTATATTAACGAAAAAGTTAAGGTACATCTCTGTACAAACAATATCTCCGCAAACGAAGAATTAATCAAGTTGCTATGATATGTTCCGTGAAGTACTAGTGAATTACCTTCTTATTCAGAGCTTCAAGAACTGCCTCACGCGCTGCAAAGCGTGGCATCCCTGTGAAGTCAGACCCGCCATTTGTGTTGATCTTTCCATCATCAGTTAATATGTTTATAAATTCAAGATTGTGACGCTTTCCGACCTCACAATCATTGGGGTCATGGGCAGGAGTAATCTACAAAAGAAGAATAAAAATACTTTGATGCAAGAAAAATAAACTAATAGGGGCAGAAACATATCCAAATATATGAGAGCATGTACCTTAACACAGCCAGTACCAAAGTTTGGATCAACAAGTATCCCATCACAAATAATCGGTATTTTCCGTCCATTAAATGGGTGCACAGCAAATTTCCCATGAAGATGCTTGTATCTTGCATCATCAGGATGAATAGCAATGGCAGTATCCCCAAGCATTGTTTCCACCCTTGTAGTGGCAACAACAACCTCTCCCAAGCCTCCCTCCAGAGGGTAAGCAAATGACGTAAGAAGACCAAATTCCACTGGCTTATCATAGCCAGGAACATTTAGTAGCGTTTTTTCTTTGATATCGATATGCTCCACCTACATAGAAACACTCCGCATAAAAAGGAAGCCATCCAATAATCATAGTCTAACAATTGTTGACTTACCTCAACGTCAGATACGGCTGTTCTCAAAACACAATCCCAATTAACAAGCCGAATGTCCCTGCATAAGCCATGGTATACGTTTCAGGTAATTATGCTTTCTTTCAACAAGTTAACTGACAAAGTAAAAAGAGAACCTTTCCTGTTTCTAGGGATTTTTACATACCTGTAGATAAGCCCTTCCTTGTATAACCGTACAAAGCCCTCAGTGACAGCTTTCGATCTTTGCTCGTCCATTGTAAAACACTACAAAATACAGGGGTAAACAATTTTTTTAGATAAATATTCAGAGACACAGGTGACGATTTAAAGGTCCATTTACATGTAAGTTCTACTAGTGACGAAATAAAATAAACATTGCCAATTTTCCATAACATCTGTCAAAGAAAGGCTAAATCATTGAGCTTTACCTCACGAGACCAATCAAGAGAAGCTCCTAGACGCCGAAGCTGTGTCAGAATCGTGCCACCATGTTGGTTCTTCCACTTCCACACCTTTACCATGATCATAAAAGAACCACAGAAATTTTTAAGCTAATGCGAAATGGAAAATGATTCATGAGCGTAACTTTTGTTCTCAGCTTACTTCATTTACGAATTCTTCGCGGCCAACGTCATGCCTAGTCAATCCTCTTTCACGCATGAGCTTTTTCTCAACCACAACCTAGAACGTACATTCAAATAAACAACATAAAACAATGCCCAAAATAAAAATATTCTACAGACATGCCACTCTATAGGCTGAATTTATAGAAATACGGGACATGAGATAGGGAGAGAACAACAATGTTAATAGCGAACCTGTGTAGCTATACCAGCATGGTCCATCCCGGGCACCCAAAGAGCATTATACCCAGACATTCTCTTCCAACGAATAATCGTATCCTGCATCAGAAAATTTCAAGCCGCTAATCATCAGGAGGAGTAATAGACAGCAATAGCACAAATATGTTAGTGGATATTGAAACCTCAATGGCAGATGTTAGGGCATGTCCAATATGCAAGGCTCCAGTCACATTTGGAGGAGGAAGAACCTGCAGAATCAGTTAGATGATTAAAGGAAACCCTTAAAAAAATCAGAATTGTAATTAATAATTTCAAATTTGCTCAAGGTTTCCTCAGCTGAATTTCGTTGGACAATTGAAGTATTAGAGAAGAGAACTAAAAAAGGTATCCAGAATGAACGTGAATCCATGAATCGGATAAGGTCTTACAATAACAAAGGGTGGCTTGGAACTCTTAGCATCCGCCTTAAAAAGGTCCGATTTCTCCCACCAAGCATACCATCTGACCAAATCAAAGAATAACACAGATGTTACCTAGAGAAATATTAACAGGACAAAAGAACACCACGCCACAAATCTCTACACACTTACGATTTCTCTACAGCAGCAGGACTGTATTGTTTAGCCATCTGAGATGAGAGCCTTTTCTTATCACCAAGAGGAGTTTCAGGATCCACAAAATCGGCAGGATTCTCATCTGATGCGTCTCGTTTGGAACTCTTCTTTGCGCTCTTTTTAGGTGCACTGGTTCCATCTTTCGCCTGTTTTGCCTACACATGTTTCACAGAAAATCAAAGGATGTAGCTTTCACCCGAGATGCAAACAACTAGAGTTTTCCTCAAAAAAAAAGTTACCTTTAGTTCTGCAAGCTTAGCTTTCTCCAAAGCTTTTAGCTTCTTCAACTCCTTTTCTTTAGCCTATAGAATGTCGTTTAAAAAAATACTCAGACTATTAGTGTACAACACTTTTGATTCTGATATAGCGAAGATTGATTGATCAAACTTTTCCAATCAGAAGAAAACAACACATTCGATCTATCTACGTTCTCATCAAATCCAATTTTTCGAATGAGCAAACTATCCAATCTCTAACGCTGATTAAGTCAAACCTTGTCATCCTTCTTCTTCTTGCGCTCAAGCTCCTCTTCTGTGAGGATCTTCTTCTCTGCTTCGGACTGTGAATTAAAGAAAACAAACAAACAAATTGGATTCTCAGACTTATAAACAATTCGAAAATGAGACGATAGAAACTAATCCGTACCATTGTTGCGGAACCGTGAAAGGAGCGAGGAAGTAGATTGGTAGGGGAGGGAGAGGAGAAGGAGGAGAGGAGAAAACGAGAAGGAGATATAAATAACGGCTTGGCTCTCCTGAGGAAGAGCAGTGACATACAGAGATTTGCTTCCTAGGGCTTATTGAAATTCCTTTTTATTATTATTGACGCATAAAAAGAAATATTTTGATTGAAAATTGGGTTTGTAAAATGAAGTGGGCATTATCGTTTCAGCCCAGTGGGCTATATGTAATTTACAAGCGTCTTTTTCTCAATCGGAAAAAAGGAAATATGTAGTCTCCTTTTCCCCAAAAAGGAAATTGTTATTCAAAAGAAAATAAAATATCTAGTGGCTAATTTAAAAAAGAAGAAGAGAATTTGTTTGGACAAACAGAAACTCAAATCAGGCAGCAGATAAAATATTTTTTTTTAATGATTTGCTCAAATTAAAATTTATCATATTTATATTTTTAAATGATTTGATCAAATTAAAATTACAAAAAATATTTAACTTTTACCAATTCAAGTATGATACATATTTACAAATTTAAATTAAAATATTTATATATTTTGTATGGTATATAGTTTAATGATACTAAAATATATATATATATATATATATATATATATATATTATTTTTGAATATTTGTTAAATGAAACTTTCCACTTATATGATTTTCTGATCATTTGTATCTTGTTATAACATAAATTTTAAATTGTTGATCATAAATTATTTGATGTGAGACTTTAAAGAGTTTTTGTAATTTGGAGTCACTTTTAAAAGTTCAAAATATAACATATATGAAAAAATCTAAATTTTTATTATATGATTAATGTAATAATTTATTTTTAAAATAATATAAAAATAAATTAGAAAAGATACACAAATTGTTATCAATTCTTTATTATTCTAAATTATTAATTTTATATATATATTAAGTAGTTTCATATGTTTTATGTAAAAAACATATTTTTATGACTAATTAATTTTATGATTAGTTTAATAAAAATATATACTATATATTAATGATGATACATGACATAACTTAAATGTTATAATGCTTTCCAATTAATATATATAAGAAATTAAATCATAATGTAAAGAATCCTTGGTTGAAATCTATCCCCACCAAAAAAGTTTATGTTTAAACATATTATTAGTATATATTCAGTCTCAGGATTCTATAACAGATTTTGAAAATCAACTCGGACCCATACAAACACAAAAGATGTTTATATCATGGATTAATCATATCCTTTGAATTTATATGTTAGATATTGAAATTCACATTGGTAAGTATTTTCAGTGATGTGTTCGCGGTTCTACAAAACAACTATTTCTGAAATCATACAATTAAGTAGACTAGTGCCAATGGTTGAATCAAGTGAGTTTTGTTGGGTATAAACAATAGAATGCTGCGAGTTTCCACTACTCCCTCCGTTTCATATTAATTGTCGTTGTAGGAAAAAAAATTTGTTTCAAAATAATTGTCATTTTAAAGTTTCAATACAAAATTCATTAATAAGATTCATAGGTAATTGTGTTTTTATTTTTCTATTGGTTGAAATGTCGTTAGATGTATAGGTAATTGTGTTTTTATTTTGGAAATATACAAAATCATATATTTTTTTAATATGTGTGAATAAACCTAGAACGACAAGTAATATGAAACGGAGGGAGTATCTGGTACGGCATGTTTTGTATTGTTATAAACTTCGATACAACCAAACTTTAATAGGTAGCCTTACCTAAAAACATAAATGAAACATGAGAGATGTATAAAACTTATAATTTTTTTTTTTTGGTCAAATACAACTTATAATCGTGTGAGTAATATAACACACAAATCTCTGTTTTGTACTTCTTTTATGTCAGGATAGATGTTGTTTAAAGAAGTTTTTGAAGTTTCAAAATAAATGATATTTTAATATAATTTTAATTTTATCAAAAATTGTATAATCAGTAATTTCTTAAATCAATTTTGTAATTAGTTGAATAATTTTTAATTTATATTTTAAAGAAAGTACTTTTTATGGATCAATCTCAAGAAAATCAAGTAAATTGCAATCATCAAGATTTGGATCATACAGTATGTTTGAGTTGAATTGTCGTAATTTGGAGAATGTCTCTGACCTCAATGTGCGTTAGTTGGACCATTCAAAGTCGAATTTAAAGAAGGGGTCCCACAAATGATACGATTGCTACTCTTTCTAATTTTCCTAATGGGCCCCGCCGGCATGCATACCTTCTGGCCCACTGAAAATTCATTTTCCGGCTATTTGTTTTGCAATCGAGACAAAAAAAAAAATATATTTTTCCTTTGTCGCCACTAATAGTAAACTAGGATTCATAGCCCCCGCGCAAGCGCGGGGTCCGAAATATTAATGTTCCGCTATATAATTTTTTTTTTTTTTCTAGAAACGTTGCATAGATTATGAATTTTTAAATCCATACAGAACATATGGAGAACCAAATGAAACGTGAACTAAAAACATAACTGGGTTAAATGGATAAAAACTGGATATATTTATTATTTAATTTGAAAAATAAATGTAATAAATTATTTTTGTTTTATAATTATTTCAAACCAAAAACATATATATATATATATATAT